>JACJUY010000045.1:47980-129835 GCA_014220935.1 Platorchestia sp. MABIK
ATGTTAGGAGATTTTTGTATAGAGTTGGGATATTGTTTTACGGTGTTGGGAGATTGTGATGTAGAGTTAGGAGGCAGTTCTATAGAGGCAGGATTTCATTGTATAAAATGGGGAAGGTATTGCACAAAGCGTGGAGATAGCTGTGTAGGAGAGCTATTTCCTTTCCTGCATTGAAGTTGCTGGGCTGTGAAACGAAAGCTTGGCGAAATTATACATTTAGAATGATGCCTAAATATCGTCAGGGCTTTTTGTGATTGTGAATTTAAAGTAGAGAACGAAGTTTAAATGATTACGATTTGATTGTCTCAATTTAGACTTAAAATACTTGTTTTGTAATAGATTTTGCCTAAAAATTTACATTGAAAAAGTGTAAGATACGACAGTGTCTACAGCTACTCATTAAGAAGTGTCCATCGATTTAATGTGGCATAGAGAACAGTAGTATCACAACTGGTGATGTTTCGCTTGCCAAGTCAAACTAGCGCTCACCATCTTATATTCTATCTCAAGAATTTACCTGGTTTCGGAAAAATTTCAAAATATCAGTATTTTTAGCTATTGGTAAATTACTACTTTACATTCTAAAGTCGGAAAGCTCAATTTCTCGGTCAAAAAATGCTCATAATCGGGAATATTTCCGGCGGAGGCAAGCAGTTCATGAAAACATGCGAGTTAGATCCGTAGACTTTAAAATATTTCTGATGACCGCACCGAATTAAAAACAGCATCAATGAAAGGCAAGATTACAAAGAAACTTTTATTTACAGAAGATAAATAATAGAAATAAATATACCATAAACATCCCCTTTTAAAGGAGTCTACTCTTAACGAAATTTTGAGCTCAGAATCGAACGATCAAATAACCGAACAAACATTTACACACATAGCAAACACCTCGAAATTTATCTAATTCCTTAATTGCACGTAGTAACAAATATTAAATTAATCGATTTATTTTCGATTCTAAAATTAAGCATCACGAAAATGATTTCAATCTTATTTTAAAATGTTTGAAATTTCTAATCCTAGTAACCTCGTTTTTTTAAGTCATGTATTTGTTTTGTGGGAAGCTCCCCAACAGCGTGTAATTTGAACTTTGCTAGGCTTGAATCCGAAAAAAATCCTAGTGATAAAAAACAACTCAGACTGTAAGTCAGACTTTGCATTCGAGTTTGGTCCCACGAAACCATCTGCATCAGGAACTCAAACTGAAACTTCCACTTTTTCGGATAGGGAAAAATTTCACACCTGTGAATTTAAAGAAAAAAAGTTTGAGCACAAAATCCCTCATCGTACACAATCTCAGCAAATAAACACGCGATATTTCTGACTCTTAAGTCGACACAGAACAAAATGAACCCGTTCTTTTGCTTCACAATTTTCTACAAACTCATGGGTGTGGGTGTCAAGGATGTCGAATCCGTTGGACTTGAGCAACACAAATCCTACTTACGAGTACCGACGAGTGCGGGACAGCTGAGCTTATGACCTTGTGAGTGTTGTGAGGACACTGAACATTCATTATTTTATGACTAGATCTCCACGCATTTTAAATAACCTTAACATAACTCGAGAGTCGCACACGCTTATTCTAACATGAGGTCTAACGTCCAGCACATGTCAGGAAGGCTGGCTATGTCGCCAAGTTCTCCCAACGTTTCTTCGGGGATATCATTGAAATTATTAGGAGGTCCTAAACTCGGGTGGAAAACGGAAAAATCATTCGATTTTTGCGAAGAATTAGTATCCGTGGATTTACTGAACGGGATTTCACTAATCCCTACACTTAAATTCACGTTTTGATGATTAGAGGGAGCTGCGCTACTCACGTTCCCTATGTTACCACTGTGGAAAGTTGGACAGTTTTCTTTCTTATTTTCACTATCAGAAGTCGGTGCCTCGTTTAGGATATCTGAAAGGGACTTAATGTAAGAGGCAGCCAACTGTAAAGTAGTATATTTTGTCATGGACGCTATTCTGCTATTGGCAAAGGTAGGTAAAACAGCTCTAAGTGTTGCAAAGGCAGTGTTGATTTCTTTCATACGGTCCCGTTCTCGGGCGTTGGCAGTAATTCTTCTGTACCTGGACAAAGGTTTGCTTTTACTCGAGCGAGGTTTGGACGAGGATTTGCTTTTAACAGCTCCCGTCACAGCTGCACTCGCCACAGGAGGTTGAGTGCTGCCAGAACTGTTATGGGCACTGGCCGTGGTCTCCTCAGGAGCCGTTTTCTTCTCCTCCGGCTCCAGGACGACGGTCTCTTTGGCCTCTTCTGGACTGACACACCGGGTGCGCTTCATGCCGGTCCGAGGGCGGAGTCCGTACACTGTGGGGCAGGCAAAACTGGGTGAGTACACTCGCAATTTGAATTGCACTTATTTCGTCACTGGTTTTCAGCCACTGTTTCTGTATGAAGAACTATGGTATAGGTTTAGCTCCTAATAAAAGGGTCAAAGGGTTTAGCTCCTAATAAAGGGCAATTTGTGATGCGTAAGAAAATAAACGCTTGTAATTATGCGAAAAATTAGGCTTGGTAAAATGGAAGTACATACGTAATCTGAATAGCACTTATTTCTCTAATAATTTTTAGCCACTGTTTCTGAATCAAGCACCATTTAGCTCCTGATGAAGTAGCGTATAAATTTACCTGCTAATAAAAGGATCGCAATATAATTTTTTAATGCGTACGCTTGTAATTATACAAGAACTTGATGAATTACACATATAATTTGAATGACACTTATTACCTTATTAATTTTTAGCCACTGTTTCTGTGTGAAGCACCATTTGGCTCCTGATGAAAGGGTCCCATTATAATTTGTAGTGCGTAAGAAAATCAGCATTTGTAATTATATAGAAACTTGGTGAAGTTCGCACGTAATTTGTATTGCGTTTCTTTCTTTCCCCGATAATTTCAGCCACTTTTTTTGTATGAAGCACCATAGTGTAAGTTTAGCTCCTGTTAAAGGTGTCACATTTTAATTTTAAATACGTAGAAAAATGAGCGTTTGTAATTATACTCAGAGGAATTAAATACGGAGTCAAAGTTCATTATTACAATACAAAATTCGAACGGAAGTGTGCAGACTAATTAACGGTGTCTAAATATCTAAAAAATCTAACGGTGTTTAAAGACTAAACGGTGTCTATGTAAAGGTGAAGGATGTAAATTTTAAATTACATTGAGACAATTTGGCAAATTACGAGCAACAGCCCTTCTTCCATAACAACCACTCAGTTAAGATTTGCAATTCTCGTTATGCATAGTAACAAAGATCGCAAAAATGGGGAGATTTAACTTAAATCTATACACAGATTTAGAACTCATTTCAGCTATGAAGAGATTATTAGAAATTAGTTTTTCGTAAATATGTGGTGAGGAATCGCTTGGAAGGAATGTTTTCAACTGCGTAAAAATTGGGCACCAGCAATCTTATTACCCATGAAAATACATTATTTATTCTGCATAAATTTATTCCAACATGATATGCATTTTCATAGAACTCAGAAGTGAATGAGCGGACAGCAAAAAAAATGACATTATATCGTAGTAGAACTCATGATGGCTCTGCCAGACACGCAACTAAATGAGCAATGATTTTGTTAACTAACCTTTCCTGCTGTTGATGGATGCAGATTTTGAACGATTACCAGTGGCCAGTGAATCCTGTAAATTATCATTTTGAATTTTATTATTGTTGGAATCGCTAGGTTTTGAGGGTGACGTTTCGGGTGCAGTTGATGTAGAGAACTCTTCAATACAAGACAAGGCAGAGGAAGTCGAAGCTTTGCATTCATTGGGGGGACATTGAAGCAAAAGATCAGGACTTTTTCCATCAGGCGCCACATTTCCGCTTGCACTCTGCGAAAAATGATCTCCTGAAGGAGGGGAATTGTGTGCGATGTGATCTCCTAAAGGAGGGGAATTATGTGCGATGTCGGTTTGGAGATATGATAAATTTGACTCTTGTCTGAATGGCTTTTTGAAAGTCCTTTCTTGCACCCAAGTACAGTCTTCACAAGAACGCTTCTGCCCCTTTTTCACTTCCTCAACTGATTCCATTTTTCTTGATTCGATGACGAATTTTGCACCAGTCAGGCTATGTAAATTCTCTTCCACCAGCCCTCGCACCTCTGCAGCAACTTGATCACCATGTTTATTTCTTTATTCGAGTTTGTTTCAGGCTTAATTAATGTAAATTTCAAAGCACTGAATCAGCTAAACAGAAAAAACACGAAAAACTACCAAAGTTTCCTTTTTCTGACTTCGTTTAAACATCACTCGATGGTCATAGAGTACTTGAATTCTTTAGCACTCTAATCACGAGTACCACTATGGTGAAATTATTTTTCAAGATTAGAAAAGCAGTGAAAATATTTGAGGATAATCCCTAGACTTTTTAGCAGATTCGCTTGCAGTTCACATGCCAACCTCCTTGTTGAGCAGGCGATCTGTGACTGGATCCAGCCTCTCCTGGCACCCTACGGGATTGACCTCTTGCAGCCAGGCCAGGCATTTCGCGGACCTTCACTTTCAATGAGCGCCAATGCAGTCGATGCCCACCACATCTGGATTATATTTCTCACCCAAATTACACTAATATTCCAACTTTTCGCATTTTTATTGCCGCACATCGATAGATAAAGTGTGTTCTTTTCGTATTTGCCCAAAAAACTCGCAACTTTCGCACGGATGTTGGAGTTTTAGCTTAAAAGGAAAAAGTATTGAGGTTCATTTTTATTTTATCAACATCCTTTTATGAGGGTGCACATGTGACACTGGGGATTTTGATTTTGATATCGGAGGTAGGATTATTTTGATGAGACGTACTTTTGAACACAGTCCAGTTGCGCAGCAGCTGCCTGGGGATTCTGTGAGGTCGCGTGCGCCGTGTCGTAGGCCTCTCGTGCTCAACTTAGGCAGGGCAGCCGTGGTCGCACCGAGGAATATGGGATTTAGGAAAGTTCTAAGTTTAATTGATCGAAACACCCTCATTAAACTTTCTTGTTTGTTTTTGTATTTTCTTGTATGTTTTATAACTGCAGTGCATTCAAACGGGCTGGAAATGTTCTTAATATGTATTTTTTTCAAGGTTGTGAAAGAAAAGTGTTATTACATCTGCGCACGACAGAATATCTACTTAAAGGGAACTTTTTAAGTTTAGTTGTTCGAAACACACTCATAAAACGGAGAACTTTCTTGCAAGTTTTAGAGCGTTAGTGTATTAAAACGTGTCGAACAGGCTCTTTAAAAATTTCTTTTCAAGTTTAAAAAAGAAAGGTATTAATATTTCAACCTTACAAGCTTGAAACATCCTCTTGAAACGGAGTACTTTCTAGTACATTTTAGAGATGTAGTGCATTAAGGCATGTTGAAAACGTTCTTAATATCTAATTTTTTCAAGTTTGTCAAGGAAAATATTCATGCATCAGCCTACCAAAATTATCGAATTTCAGATTCAGAATAAAGATGTTCAAATAGATACCCAATTTTCATGACNCACTGGTGAATCTCCTATCAAAATTAGTCATTAAGCTTCCTTGAGAGCGTGATAAAGTGGCAGACCAACTGAGCCTTAACATGGCTTTCTCACGATTTTCTATGCTATCTTATACCTTTCTTATACTTTCCTCAGTCTCAACTGCTGATATTCTATACAACCTAATCTAACCTACCAATACACGTGATGTTCTTTCCGACTCTGAATCTGCTGGGTTAAGCTCTTGATGAGATCAGAAAAGCGCAGTGTACCATGAGCATCAGAAATCTGGTGAAACCATGAATATCGTTTGCTATTAACAATTGATCAATTTGAACCATGCACTGAACGAAAAGTCTCGTACCGAAAATGATTGTGAAGTTGATGAAGCCTGTTTCACAGATAAGCTCATCACACACTACAGGCTGGTGGGTGTGACACACAGACGGATGGACGGACGGACGCGGCTCCTTTTATAATAGTGATGTAAGAGAAGTTTATACTCGACAGGTTTTTGTGATTTTAGCATAGTGTTTGCTATTACAAATAAAAGTTATTTTCGAGTATCACTCATGTCTATTTGTTCAAAAAAATTAGCTGAGTACGATGAAGCAGAAGTTTTTTCTATTTTTGTATTTTATGACACATATATTACTTTTTGTATAGGTATTTTCATGTGTTGCGATACATCTGGTGGGATGTTTAAAATTTTTGATACTCCTTCCTAATTCTTACAGATAACACTTTGGTTTTTCTATTCCTATTACATCTATTCTATTTCTATTTTCTATTCCTATTTCTATTTATTCTATATTCCTATTACATCGAATGTGCACTATTTTAGCGAAAGTCACTAGCGTTTTTCAATTATACAAAACCTTAAATCATAGTACGCACTAGGAGTAAAATGAATATAATTTCCAAATTCAGATCATGAGATGCATAAATTCAGCTTTTTATTTTGGCGCGATGAGATGCACCGCTTCTACTTTAAAATAAATATATTTATTTCCAGCATTTAATTTTTAAATCACGATAAGCATAACTTTCATTTCAAAAAAGATTTATTTATTAACTCCTTACACTTTCTTTACACACCAGGGAATGCGTCACATATACTTCAAAATAAATTTAGTGGAGCTTCATTTCACACCCGCAGATGCATCTTTTTCCAAAAATGAAGCATTTGTGTCAAATATTCATTTTTCGCTGAAACTTACATGCGTGCGGCCTGCAAGCAGCGACCTACACAACAACACAGCAGGCCAACATAATTTGCTTACTTCACTGCTTGTTTTTTTAAGTAATTCTAATTTTCTTTGGTGTTGCAAACTTCAGGAACCAGTGATGCTACCCCAAATTGTAGAGCGAACTCGACAAAATTGCAGCCCTGCAGAAGTACGCCACGGCTACACGCCTCTGGTAGCTAGATTGTAGTTGTTCTGATAAATTTATGAGATTCGCATCGTTCGCATTCAAAATATTTCGATACATGTTCATAGTAAAGCTTATCCCGATATCAAAATCAGATTGTGGAGTTCGTTCGCAGATAGTGGGCTTGTCTGGACAGCAGAGTCTTCTTTTTATTTTTATACGTCGTTTTTCCCGCACAAAATATTGTCTGGTTTCCAAAGATGCATCTTACGCACATCTGGCTTTATCGACCAACAGTTATAAAACATAGAGTGGGTTTTTTGTAGAAGATAAGTTTCACATTTCAGCTATCCGTGTGACATTAACAACTGTTCATCGATGTCTGTTCGCGGTGAAGCTGATCTAGGCGAGGTCAAGCTTTTCAAGCTACGATCAGCGTTTTGGGGTGACAACTTTTTTGAAATTTTAATGGCTTTGATTTCCAGTGGTGAGCCAGAAGTTGATCCAACGCTGACTCCGAGTTTCAGGAACACGAGTGTAGCGACAGGAACACGGTTGGAGGAGAACGCTGGTTGTATGACCGCGCTATGCGCTCATGCTGCGTATAAAACAAACATCGGCATCTAAGGATGCTTTATTCCAATTCAAGCCAGATACATATCACCTTGTACACTGATTTTTAAAATGTCTTATAATTAACAGGACGCCATGACGCTTTCTCCCGGTCAAGACCGGTATCCATTTCAGACACCTGGGTCGAGTGGAGTATTGTGCTACGAATTTTTCTCTTATACCCAACGGAGAAAATCGCCACCCCGGGTACAGTATCCATGTGAAGTATCTTCCACCCGCATATTGTTAGGAACAAGTAATCAATTATAATTATTATTCTCATTGTTATGAACCGCTAACCGATCTACCTTTTTAAATTAAAGTTTAGGCCATGTATGTTTTCACATTATTTATGGTTTTTTCATTCTCTAATTTCTGACAATTGGGTGAAATCGATACAAATCTTGCAGCACAGCCGCTACGTCTCGCGGTGATGAATGGGAAAATTTAACACCAATCTAGCGAAAATCAGACGGGACTGGCAGGCTGACTAGTTCAAGAGGTCATTCATCATATGAACACGAAAAGCTTCTGAATATTTTTAGTTTATGTAAATATTTGAAAAATGTTCAAAATTAACAGGCTGTGCATAGAGCGTGTGTAGCATGATGGCACTTGAGGTTCAAATATTTAAATTTTAAAATTTAAATGATAGGAGCGTAATATAATACGTATGAGAGAATATTTAGGGTCATCAATTGGCGATGCCAATAGTTATGAAAAATTTGAACGTGACAGTTACAACCTGAGAGAAAATAATTTGGTCAAGTCACAGAAATTTACGTCACTAGTAACAGAATGTAAATCATTACCAAACCTGCTTTTCAACATCAGTTCAAAAATGGGACATTACATTCTCACCATCCTGATAAATCAGTGCAATTGTGGAACGTGCAAATAAGTGGTATGAGAGATTGAAAAGAATGTACTTGAAGAATTTAAAAATTTAGAATCTCAATATTTATTTAATTAATGAGTTAATGACAATTCTTTAATTACTTTCATTTCGTTGGGGATAAAAGATTGGAGAATTTTAGTTTCAGTACTGAATTTTCGGGCTGAAACACCAACAGCAGTGAAAATATTCGGAAACCAACATTTTGTCAACAAAATTTTCCATCTTCTGTGCGTATGGAATCGTCAACACCAACCAAAACATTGGGACACCTACGGTTCGTCAGCAAAATTTTATTTCTTGAATCTCCACTCAATCATCACGAGTCCAGAACACAAAACAAGACTCCGACTCCTACACCGCTGAATCACCACGCAATCATCACGAGTCCAGAACGCAAAACAAGATTCCGACTCCAACTCCGCTGAATCTCCACGAAATCATCACGAAGAAAACAAAACAAGATTCCGACTCTAACACCGCTGAATCTCCACGCAATCATCACGAAGAAAACAAAACTAGATTCCGACTCCAACTCCGCTGAATCTCCACGCGGTCATCACGAAGAAAACAAAACTAGGCTCCGACTCCAACACCGCTGAATCTCCACGCAATCATCACGAGTCCAAAAGACAAAACAAGACTCCGACTCCAGCACCACCTGCGCGCTTGGCTCCAAAGGGCGGCACGAGATCGGCGTTGCAGCAGCTCCGACTCCGAATAAAAGAAGGGTGCACCCACTATGTCACTTCGCTGCAAAACTTCCTTACGACGCATTGTTTTTGTGACGAAGAGCATGACAGACGGCACTGTGCTCGTCACGCTTGGTGCTTTGCACATGTTCTCATACATGATTATCTCTCCTAATGAAACATTTTTCACTGCGCGTAATTTGAATACAATGGTGATATGGTCACTAAAATGAGCTTGAGAATAAGTGGTTAATTTTTCGGAACCACATTCAAATGCATGAGGTACTTAACCGTAATCTTTGATAAATAATAACATGCTGTCTCAAGAGCACTTCATTATAATACACCGTAATTAACTTGTGAATACTCTAGCTAAATCCTCATCAGAAAATTTTCGTTTAACAACGACATTTTGTTTAATTGTTTTATTACGTTTATCAAACATTTTATTGTAAAGAAGTAGATGCTTCGAGTAATAAATACCATCTCAAGCTATCTATGCACGTTAGCTAATGGTTTGTGCATTATTTGGTTTAACACTAAGCGTGAACTTTCTAAGGCATCTCATCATCAACAGAAATCATCGTTAACTCGGCAAGAAAAATAGGCTAAGCAGCATCGTGCATGTGTTGAGAGGCAGGGCTCTGGGAAATATCTCCACAATCTTTTTCACTGCGAGAATTTCTCTCTTAAGATGCAACCGCTCACGCACACTGCAGCATTAAAGAAGACCAAGAGTGAGAACAGGCGTAAAGTTTTAGCTCATTAAACTTGAGTACACTTAGTGTCAAAAGTGACTGCGCCTATTCAAATTGGAGCCATAAGTCATTTAAAAAAAACGGTTTTGATTCGATATGGCCTATAAGTGCATATTTTTTCCCAGATTCCTTTTTTTTGCTCTGAAATAACATTAGTTTCAATCAGCATGAATAAATCGTAATGTAAAACACAATTTTTCAGCTTTTATGCAGAGTTTTCATATCCAGTTTACTAGGAAAACGGAGACGGACAAATCAACCAAATGAGAAAGTTAGGAAACCGCAAACTGCCGGATGTTATACATGGGGTCCCAAGATTTACCTAACTTTGAGAGAAAATGTCTTTCATTGGTCAGATTTTGTCTCTGAAATATCATACGAGAGAGCTCGTGGAAGCCTGAAGGATTATGTTGCTGATGTAGGTATTTTAATGCCAGAATGATCAAGAGCATTCGAAGAAATTTGATGTGTAGAAGCAACGATAATAGTGCAAATATAAAAGCTACTCCTAAGAATATTACCGCGGGGGCATAATTTATGTCTTCTTTTAAAAATTTTGTTGCGCAATTGTAATGAATCATTTGTTCCAGTGGCAAGCGAGAATAGCACAATGAAAATAATGCAGGTGTTATTTTCAGTTATTGTAACTTTTTAGTCAGATCTGTTGAGGGTATTTAGACGCTCTTCTTAAGCGAACACTCTTTGGACGCTCTTGAGCGAAGTAAATTTTCAGTGTGGTTCATCCAACAACATCCAGGTATCTCAATTCAACAAATGATAAAACAAAAAAAATGTTGAAAACACCATAACGATCAAGCGTGAATTACTTGAGTCTTTTCATCCCTGATTTTTCTGAGAACTCTGCAATGTAAGAATTACATAGGATTTTCTTATTAACAGGAAAAATGCCAACATCATGCGCTTTTAACGAGATCAAATTCAAAAGTGTTCTTTAAATATGCGGAAAATTTAAATAAAAAATCTAAGTGTTCTTTTCCTTGTTAGTGGGCTCCCTAGATTCAAATAGAGATTTACAAAAGGGAAGGATTTAAAAAGATTGGGAGGTTTACTTATGGCTTTAACTTTTCAAACATAAGAAGCATTGACTTTTCAAACATTTCTAAGACCCGTATAATAAAAAACATGATGAACCATATTTAGTTGTCCATCATTACCGGAACAATGGCGCCTGATAAAGCAACTTCATTCATTGTGACGCTATCGTTGCATTCCTTCATGATAACCCCGCTTGTGTAGAGGACGATATCGACATTCAGTGTCAAAAACTTAAGAAAAACGACCGCAGATCCTGCGATTCTCACAGCATTCTGCATCCAAGCTTTAATAAGACTCAGCGTCTCTTGTATTGAAAAAGAGTTTTTGCCTACACAAGTGATTTATAAATCTTCCAGCAAGGTGCAATGAATTAAAACAACAATAATCGAGTCAGTGAAGCTAAGAAAACTTTCGATATTCGTCGGAAACATCCCTTTGTATGAAACCAGAAAGCGTCTGTAAACAGTTTCAATGCACTTCTTGGTGTTGATTTCAGTGCGACCTCGCGATGCAATTCTGATAAAGTAAGACATATCCCGGTCTCTGGGAAGATAAACATTGAATGAGCAAAAAGATGAACTATTTTACTTTGCGTGTTTACGGAAAACATTTCCTCGAGCGAGAAATAATTCCATTAGTGTGGCGTTGGCGCCTTTGTGTCGAGATGCGTTTGTTCCACGCATCCTTGAAATCTGGAGCGGATTCTTTTTTACGTGGCGCCTTATTTTGTTAAAAGGTCACGAAAATCACAAAGCCCGTCATGACAGTAACAAAATCCGTGAACTTGCGGAGGCGAGCGATTTTCCTCAAGAATCCAGTCGAGTTCGGCAGGCATCAGCAGCAGCTCAGTGAATGTGTTCAGTGTACCGCCCTCAAATCGAGTCATTGCCGAGGCTGATCATTATACCGTGTGTTCAGCGCCCTAATCAGAGTGTGCTCGCTTCATTATCAATTCTATAATAAGCGCTTTAAAGGCTCATAGCGAGTAATTTTGATCCCAAATTCAACAGTCATCTTGGGAGTCAATGCGCTGAAAATCCTTCCCGAGAGCTGCTCTTCAATCCAGGAGGGAATATTTTAAAACATATGATCAAAAGTAGATAATTTCACTTGACATTAGAGTATATTTATTCTCGTACTTGATCTTTTTGATGTAGGTCAGTGCTGTTTTAGGCTTGGTGGTTATAAGTAAGAAAATTTAGGCATTCCTTTGTATAAGCGTGGGAAAAATTCTGATCAGGATTTTAATGACACACTTTAGCGCACATCATCCGTGGAAACTGTTAAAAAATTAAACGAAGGATGAATAAAATTCAGAGCACTCTTTGATACGTCAAATGCAATATTAACCATAATTAAATAACCTGGATTCAAAAACTAACCAAAAGACCGCAATTTTTCTCGTTTTAGCTTATGGAAAAAAGCTTAGCAGGAGAATTAAAGCAGCGTAGGCTGCCGGGCCAAATGGTGGGTGGCTTGGAGAGATGCCATTTCCGCCGCCATCGTGAAAATTAAGCAAATTAAGCGACTTGGATGCTACGGAGTGCCGACGCTAAAGCGACCTGGGCTCGGGGCAGTTCAAAGGTCGCCACACGGATATTTTAGGGCAAGCATTTCGCTGGGAGACCTTCAGTGGGGTTGTAAATCCGCTTGTGTGTTGGGGAGGAGACACCGCAACATCCCATGTTACGCTCTGTTCCACCAAAATTCTCCACTTCAACGAGCATTCTCGCCGCTTTTCCAGCTTCACAAAGAAGCTGACAGAAAGTGGGACAAACTTGTGTCAAAAGACTCGAGAAATATTGGTTCTGCGATCGTGAAGAGAGCGACTGCGGGCTCCAGGATGTTAATATTATTATTTTGCTCGAAATTTACTCCAGGAACCATAAATAAGTTTTTGTTCATTTTTGCAGTCAGGTCTGGACGTAGAAAATGTACTCCTAAATATTATTTGAGCTCTCGTGACCAAAGGTGAGTTCTTTCTTTTTTGTGGCTTAAAAAGGAAAATTTTGGACAAATTATTATAATTGTCTTAATATTTCACGGACACAATTATTTTTTTTGTGTAATTTTTATTCCGTTTATTTGAGATACATTCATTTAATGCTGTCCTACTTCTCCAGTTAAAATACATTTTAAAAATTCCCTCAGAATTTTTTTTAGAAAAGAACGGAGTACACGAATGACCGCATAAAATGACGCCAATTCATTTAGGACGTGTAAATATGCCGAAATCCTGCGCTTTGATTAAAAGTACTAAATATTCGTGTTGAAGTCTTCTAACACGAAATTATGCTGGAAAAATACATGCATATTTATAAAACATTCCACTTACGATACCGTCGATGAGCTTATTCCAAATTGGATTCGGGGCATTGAGATTTATAAATACATTTTTCTAACGAGAATTTTGTATTACAACCTTACGTAACTCATGCCAAGTGGGGAAGCTGAAGTTCATTGAAGAAATAAACTCCAACGTGACCTCGCAGTCTTGTAGGTGTGAATAACTTGAAATATAGAATAAAAAATTGACAGGATTTGTAGATTCGCGTGATGAATTCAAAATTTGAAGAAATTAGTTTGGATGTCAAAACGATCAAAGAAATTATAAAGGTTATCTTCATATCTTTTTTACTTGGATGTGGCCAGTCGCAACGACGTTTTCAAAATTTAAGGTGTAAAAAATGAGCATTTGAACAATCGTGTTCACGTGATGCTACAGTGAAATGACAATGCAATAATTTCTAATAGGGATATAATCTTCGCCTGACCAGAAAATCGACCCAGTAAAAATTTCAGTTCATTTAAAATTTCCCAGTCACATCTCTCCCAAACTTCAAGTGTATTTTATGGAGCAAAAAATGTAAAAATTAGCGCGTCATTTCAGCGGTGCACACGAGAGGCACAGCATGACTTCATACTCTGTTTTTTGCAGCCTTTGCACTACTTTTAGAAGGCACATTGCGAAATCACAATTTCTCCACATTACGGTAGAATTTCAGAACTGAAAAAGAGCGAAAGATTCTACTCTGTCACTGCCATTTACAGGCCTCACATGAACCGATGCGTCTTGACTAACCGACATCGAACAACACGAATGCGTAATGCACGTCTTTTCTAATTAGTTTACAAGAGGCAATTAAAATAATCCTTGAGCTTAAAAAGAGAAATGCAATCACTCTAGAAGTCAGGAAACTGTTTAATTTGAATAGAATGAACTCGTTCTCATGTCAACCAGGTGTGAAATTTTGCGCGACACGTTAGAAAAGCTACATAGTGATGTCTTATTTTGCCTTTACAAACCAGATTATCTGATTATTGATTTCACGACTGCAAATTTTAGCAACACTGTGAATTCGTAGAAAATAAAATTCAGAGCTTCGTCAATGCTTGTATTCGTGATTATTTGCAATGTAAACGTGTAAACTTTGCCACCAGCTATCTTTCTTTCACAAACACACTAAAAAAAATTTTTCTTCTTGAGCAAAGTGAGCTCGAGAAACCTTGTTAACGCTCTTCATTTGCTACGAACTCAGCAAAAATTCCCTCAACTATTTCAAATTAATAGCAAGAGTGGCGGAGTGTTTGTTTGGCAGAAGCTCCGGCCTCACTGTAGGACAATTTAGCTCTGTTGGAATTTAAGAAAAAACGCAACGAGCTTTAGATTGGCGTGAATCACTCTGAAATAGACTTGTGCTTCTCCGTTCTTCCAATTAAGTCGAGCTTCTAGACGCATTCGACGGAGATAGAAGATTGCAGTAGATTTATTCCCAGTCGTAGCTTGACCTTAGAAGGGCTGTTGCTTGCTTTCTCTAGTGCTATAGGTGGGCAGTTATTTTCTCAAGGCTTACATGTTCATATTAACCTTCTATTTTTCCAAATGTGAGCAGTAGTTTTTTGGTGAGTTTTTAAGTTAAGTTTTGGTTATTTTAAATTAGTTTTTGTTCATGAATCATTGATGAAAATACGATGAATTAGATGAAAAGCATTTCATAGGGTCTATAATCATCATAGAGTTCTTTCTATTGTTATTCAAAAATCATATTAATAATGCTGAGGTTTCCCTCGTCTTTTTTATTCGTGTAATTCAGTGCCGCTCCAGCAAAAAAAAAAGATTAACTGCGTTGACTGGAAGCATAACTTACATATTCAGGGATCAGAATCCAAAAAGAGTGAAATTGATTTACCTAACACGTCTTTGTGTACCACGCTTGCGATGTTCTGTAATTAATAACTTCTCAATCGCTCTGAAGAACTGGCATCCTTAATTAAAAGCTTTCAATATACGAAACTAGAAGCAGAAAAGGGTGCAAATACAGATCTTCATGAACTGAATAACATCGTTCATTCACTTTTATTCGTAAGAATATACCTACACTATTTGTTATTGAAGAAAATAAATCGACAAATGACTTTCCTTAATTTTTAAAACTGGTCCGTTCGTTACTTGGCGTCGAGAGAGGGGGCATCATGACAAAAACAGCAAAAGTATACGTCAATGAACCTAGCAAATCCATTGTTAAAAAACTAACAAAATTGAAATTCAGAAGCTGCTGTTGTCATAAACACTTCCTGAATTCAAATCGTAAACTGTAAATGAAATTTATTTAGAATTATTGAGCTTAAAAACTGCAAATCAGGAGTTACGGAACACTAAATTTCATCGTTCGTTTTCAAAATGCGAGACTTGAATCGCATAATTTTTAAAAATGCGACACTTTAATCGCACAATTTAAAAATATGCAAGAATTAATCGCACATAAATTATAAATTGATGGATCTCTTGATGTGTAGGCAGAGCAAGAGACTTAAATTACAGAAGAGTGACGTGTAGCAGCTGTGCAGGGCGTGGAGTTCAAGAGACACGCCACCGACCGCGCAGCAATTATGCCAGCGCTAAACACGTCAACCGAAAACAGTCCAGTGTTCGAGCAAATAACATAGCGCTCGATCGTCCATTAACTTAAACTAAAAATCAGCTTTAATTTCTATAATTGGATGATGACAGACTTCTCATTCAATAAAGTCCGAAGTACAGTATCCAATTAAATTGGACCAGCATTGAAGCTTCTTTTTCGAAATGATGTTTACTTCTCGTGGAGTAAACAATATCCGCCCTCACACGCCATTTCAGGGCCTGGAGCTTCAGAGGAGCCATTGATTCCTTGTATGTGTATGCGTTTGCAAGTTCTGTTTCCAGAGCTAAGTGAGTAAATTAACATAAAATGTCGTTATGCCTCATTTACGTAATTTTCGCGTCAGTGCTGAAACCCGAATAAAATGAAGTAAGTCAGCGCCGAGCGCTGTATGTGTGACTCTTCAGCTCATCGTTGTGAATCTACGAGCCCTTAAGAAAGCTCTAAAGCTCGTCTAGTGTCCGATGCGTCGGATTGATCAATAGTTTACATTTGAGAGTATTTGTTTAAGCATTGTAATGGCCCTTAACTCTACGACGTGGTCTTCAGAAAGAGAGACCTATTTCGCTTCGATCTGATAGTCACATTCTGAAGAAAATTCATTATTGTTAATTGCTGGCCATTTGGCATCTATTGTTTGTTTTCCTTATTAAATTAGTTAGAAGTAAATAACAGAGAATGTTTTGCCGAATTAAATTGTTACAGAAGGAGCACGGCGATCGCTGCGCGCGTTGTATGGACTGGTTTTGAAATACTGGAGACTTGCTGAGGACTGCGATCAGGGAATGAAATACATGAAAGCTAACATCAAACTTTGCTGCATTCTATGCTATACAATTATCATCTAAATAAAAAGATCCAAGGTATTATTGCTGGGCTTTTCGTCTTGCTGTTGCCTGTAATTATATCGCCCAGTTTGTTAGTAGCAGCAGCCAACCTAAGTCACTCTAAGCGACATTTGTATGGCTCAGGCAGCGAGGGCGGCACCACAAATGGGCATAATTGAATTAAATCCTTTTGTTAATTATGACGTACGTTAGTGATTTGAGTGCCGGCAAAATGCTGAGGACTGCGAAGTAATTCTGTATCGAGTATACGAGCTACCGAGAGCGATACGGCGTCTCGTCTGGAGGATCGAAAATGGCATTGTCCGACGCGTGTTTATGGAATTAGAAAAAAACATCTTATATGGGGTACGAATGATATTAAGCTTGTAATATTACAGTCATCTTTCAATTTTTGAAAATTAAGATAGGCTAAACATAAAGTTGATTAGGATTTATGTAGTTAAATCGTGAGTGTGTTTCCTTCACAGATAGTCACAGATTCCTACGGATATTATACAGGCGTTTGTTTCGTTTTCTTAGTCGGAAATAAGTTGAAAACAAACATTTTGATTGACGTTTTGTCTTGAATGAATTTCATGCACTGGTGAAGTACTTATTGTTGCACAAGTCCCATAAACATTCATATTTACCTCTAAACACACTCGCATGTCAGTGAAACATTTTTAGAGCTATCACATAAGGCAACATGCAGGTAGATGTTAAAGCTACAGAGTGATTGAAAAATTATGTTTAAGTATCATGGAGAGTAGTTTGCTTCAAGTGCTGAGAACTTTTTACAGTCGTTCAGGAAATAAAGAGATATTTAACAGTCACCGAGACGTAAAAAGTACTTACACACTTTTGTTTTTAGTAACCCTCTTTGAGCCATGCGTATGTCACTTCAGTGGACGTATTATACATAATACGGTTAGTTTGTACGTCGTTCAGGATAGAACAGTAAATTCCTGATGTAATTCTGATGATTTAGACATTTGTGTCAGAGGCGCTAACCGTGGAAATTAGGCACAATTATTACTGATTAAAATAGGAAAAAGGAAATCGGTTATGAGAATATCAACTTGGAATGTAAGAAATGATTTAAATTTGCATTTTAAAAGCAGTGTACTTGTTCACCGTTCGAGTTAGAGGTGAAATTGAAAACATTTTTATCAATTACAATTTTTTTTCTCTTAATTAGACAATGTTTAATGGAGTAAATGGAGCTAGAAACCTTGAAATTTTTATTTAAAACATGAACGTCACTTGTTTCCATTTGATCAAGGTGCTTCTAATATCAGAATATTGCATAATTTTGCGGCATGTTTTGTTTAAAGCACAGCGATATTGCATGGTCCTCTAATTCACGAACCTGTTTAGATTTAATGAAAAAATGTCTGTCACTTTAGTGTCCGCTAACTCTCAACTCTGGCAATAATATCATCGAACGTCAATATGAGCGAAAAACATGAGTGTCCGCTGATTGTGTCAAAGTTGAATTGAGAATTCGATGGGACTTGAATCGTGAGAAAAAGTTCTACTGATGAAGATTATTTCGTTGACGATTACACCCAGCCCAACTTTTTCGCTACAGTATCGATGATTTTAGCCGTCCAGGTATAACCTTTCCGTAGGGTTGCCAAACTTATGAATACTCTGGCTAAAAGTTAGGCTGGGCAGTGATTGGGCAAATATCGCTGATGATTTAGAGAGAGGACCATGAAATGAGGCAAACAAAATCACCGTCGTAATTTGATGAACGAATTTTCGTTGTTGTCCGTCCCGTCATAATCACTAGATATGATATCGAGTTCAATTAGATATGGTATCGAGTAGATTCATTTACGAAATCTGCACATGGAAACTCTCCAGCATTTGGTGGTCTTCTATTGCTGTGATATAAAACAGGATTGACTCTCATCCCGACGGACACCCGATGTGTGTCCTCCTTCTTCAGGAAAAAAACGATCATCTGTACATGAATTTTAATCATTCCTAAATTTTTTTGGGGCTCTTTTTATTGACATGAGAAATTTCAGAAGCAAAATGTAAAGAACCAGCGACGAAGAGCTAGGTAAAGTTAATTAGGTTTAATACAATTGTACTCCTTAGAATAGCGTTGATGGTAGGATACCCTAGAAGTCACTGAACTTATTCGGGCCCACAGGAGTACTCAAATTTGAGCATTGTACTAGACTTAAGAAACAGTCTACTTCTGTAACGCTTGCGGTAAATAAATTGTGTAAATAGTTTAAGCTGTTTAAAAGGCACTGAGCTAGGGCGTGGTGTAGGCTACCCAACTATGAATTATCGCAAGCTCTTCAAGGTTGTAAAGTGGTAGGGACAAAGGCCTGCGGTGTTGAACAGCAGCAGTGAATCCCTATAATTCTATGCCCATTACTATTATTTCTCGTAATTGATACAAGGCTTTTCTATCGTTACTATGATATCGGAATGCTACACCATACAGTATTTCATAGTCCATTTATTAAGCATGAATTAAAGATCAGTGAGGCAAGTTGTGGCTGCATCATTTTGCTTCATTTATGCCGAGCAGAACACGGCTCAGCCTCTCGAGTCTTGGGGCTGTGAATCATGTATGATATTAATTCGATATTACACCACTTGTTTTTACTGCTCGAGTTGCTGCAGGAGAAAGCTACCATAATCTAAAACGAGGACTCTTTCTTTGTCCGGTTGAAGATTAAAGTTTCCTAACCAAGAACAATAACTAACACGGTCAAGAACAATAGCAAATACGAATAATCTTGCGAGAGAACAATTTTTTGAATACTGCCTCGGAAAATGAAATATAATTAAATTAGGCCTTAATTATAAAATAACTTTTCGATCATTCGAGGGAATGGCAACGCGCAGGTTGGGAGAAACAAATACGGTGCTCAAGAAAGTGGAAAAATGCTATTTTTAAACGGTGCCAAGTGCAATAAAGAGCATCAAGCCATACCACGTGCCTCTAAAAAAAGCTGCCGAAAGCAAAGTAGAAACCTGAACTTGGTCGGACCATCGTCTTTTTTTATCTTGCAGCAAGACTCGAGGCCGTATTTTCTTTACTTTCCTGACTTCAGTTTTACTGTGGCTGCACAGGATGAGTTGATGGGATGGCCAACACGTAAATGCAAGTGAAAGTTTTTTCGGATTTTTTCCTACGTAATTCCCCAAGAGTTTTATCTAGAACAGTACACTCACTTCATGATACAGAACGACCGCAAATCATATTTTCGCACCACGCTCAAATTAAAAATGTGCATCATCAGTCTCCGTACTTTTCGTTGTAAATAGCAGAAATGTTCTGCAGCGAACGTTATGCTGAGAAGCTTGACTCTGACAGCAGCACGAGCAATCTCCAGTATACCACGCCAAGCTAAGGACGATCATTTAGTTCAAGAAAACTAATGGCTGCCGCTGCGATATTGCGTGGTGTAGGTGCAATTTTAATTCTTTTCTTCTGATTTCCTACTTCGTAACGAATAACGGAGGACTGACACGAGAGGAAAAGTTGTACTGACGATGTATAAATCAAACTAGTGGCGTAATTTACTGGTAGTTTTTCAACGAACTATCTCATCTCGAGTACAGCATTGCAAAAATAAAGCGTCTTGAAGCCCGACAAAGGAGAATTTTTGTGATAAATACAGTATGAGCAGGAAGAGTGCACAAACGTTCAATGAACAGTTCAAGGAAAGTTTGCTGAGCGTGTATGAACATCGGTATCAGACCGCAAGCAATAAATATTTGCCCCAGCAAAGCATTGAGAAACAGGGCACCAACAATTCCGGTGCTGCCATTTCTCTGGCAAGCTTCCCGCACCACCGCAGCTCGCGGCCGTGACGGGGCAGTGGTGCTGCTATAGCGTGAGGTCTACCGCCCTATAGCATGAGATTTACCTCTAGCTAGTACTATAGCGTAAGATCTACCACACTATAGCATGAGGTCTACCTCTAGCTAGTACTATAGCGTGAGGTCTACCGCACTATAGCATGAGGTCTACCTCTAGCTAGTACTATAGCGTGAGGTCTACCGCACTATAGCATGAGATCTACCTCTAGCTATTACTATGGCGTGAGGTTAAGTTCCTAATGGATATTACTTATTTCCAAACATTTAATTTAGCGATAGGCACTTAATTTGTACATCTTAGACTTCACCTGGGTAGGCGATATATGGCGGTAGACCTCACGCTATGGCAGGACCCTGCTCTTTCTCTGACATGCTTCCCGCACCGCCGCAGCCCACGCCGTGACGGCGCAGCTTTGCGCCGCCGCTGGGGCGCTGACCACATCTACAGTAGTCAGTGCAGCGGCTGTGGGAAAGTGCTGTTTTCAATTAAATGGTATCTTCTTCCTTCCTCTCTTTGAACATCTTTTGTTGTGGTAAAGGGAGACTAAAACTTTCTTACAACCAGTCAATTTTGCATGTTCTCTCTTACATTCAAACAGGTTTTACCTATTTTTCGATAATTAAGGATGTTTTATTCCAATCAAGCCAGACGCATGTCATCTTGTACATTGGTTTTTCAAACGCCTTATAACTAACACCAGGACGCAATGACGGTTACCCCCGGTCAAGCTGGTACCCCCGGTCAAGCTGGGGAATTATGGCTGAGTTCTCCCGTTTCCAAACGGGGAGAAATCACCGGGTGGCACTGCCGGAATTCGAACTGCCGACACCTTCCCGTGAAGGGTGCGTTTTTAACCACTCGGCCACGGTGACCACTAACGAACGAACGAAGCCACTCGGCCGCAGAAACAGGCCGAGTGACCTATTTTCCGGTTGCTGTCTAAGTCCAAAGCCATCAAACGTTAATCACACACAGGCAGCATAGTACGAGAAGAAAAAAAATATGTCATTAAATTCAGGGTCAACAATTTTCCCGTTTATGCTCGAGTACATTCGAGTTTCATTTTATTTAGGACATTTCTCAGCTTTAAAACTTTTCTCACGACGGCCCAGCGTTAAATTTTTTTTTAATTGTCTTTGAATTATTTCTCGTGCATTTTACAAATATGACTTCATTCAGTTTAAGGAATGTTTTGAGGGGCAGTGACGTACGTAACACATCGAGAGTACATAGTTCAGCTGTAGAAACCCCAGTTGTGAATACGAAAATAAAATGGCTTCCAGGCCTTCGTTTAAAAGAAGCCGCTTGAGCAGAGATATTCAAAGAGTGATTTGGTAATACTTTTTCTGAGGAAGGCGGCTCGGCTGACAGAGACTAATGACTGAATTCAGGCATCAAGTGGTCACGTGAAAACCGGGTGTGAGCTTAAGACATCTTCTGGTCCTTCATTATTCTTCCGATGTCTGCACACCAAAACATTATGAAAGTTGTTCTCTCGACTAGCAATGCTAATAGGAAGGTGCAGTGAGTTTGTAAAAAGGGAATGAAAGTAAGGGGGTCATCATGTGAAAGAGCACACAGTTTGTGAAGCTTGTATTTCATAATTTGAAAATCAATTTTCATTTCCCTCTCCGAGGAAACTGTGCTTAGTATTAAAGGTGAAATTTAAAAAATGAGGATTTTGTGAGCTCCTTATTTGAAAAAAATTACGGAGCTCACCTTCCGCATGGCCAAATTAGCATCTCAGCGAGCACACTCTGAGGTAAAGAGTTTGAGTTAAGCTGAGAGACCTGAAAACATTTACAGTAATTTAGAAAAATAGTTTTCTGGATAGTTTAGTGCAGTAATGTTGTTTTTGGTTTTATTCGTGTGTTTACTCAAAATTGCCACTTTTTCCAATCATAAAAGTGCAAAAAAACAGAACACCAGAACAACCACGGGAAGTCTTTCATGAATCCGAAGATTTGCTTATTTTCATAAGAAAGTCGAAAACATGATGAAACATTAAACCATTTCTGCAAAAAAAATTAAGAAACTAAAACACATTATAACCAATATTTACTCGACAGTAACTTGACGTTTCCGAAGTTTGATTTTACAAAACACATTTCTAAACGTTTCTAAGCTGTTTTCAAGTGTGAGTGGTTTCTCGCAGTAGTGTTACTTTAAGTTTTACTCATGTTTTTACTTGACTTTTCCTCGAGTTTGATTGTGTATATCGCATTTTTGAACTTAACGCCTCACCGCGAAGCTGTTTTCGAGTGCGAGACCCGGGCTGTTCCAGCGAGACCCGGGCTGTTCCAGCGAGACCCGGTCTGTTCCAGCGAGACCCGGGCTGTTCCAGCGAGACCCGTGCTGTTCCAGCCTGACACCTCTGCCAGAGCTGAGCCGCGGAGCTGTGGTGGAAAGTACATGTTCCGCAGCTCTGCCAGCGCTGAATGGCCTCCTCTGCTGACGGCCTCCGTTTATTTTGAAGTAAATGGCAACTAATCACAGAGAGCTACCGCGACCTGATGCGCTGCGCTAAACAAACATTGCAATCAAAATTATTGCCGAGTGTTCGACGCCAGCAGGAGTTTGTGGATGTCCAGATCCACAAAATTCTCGGAAAATGTCCATCCTTTAATTTCTGCCTCGTTTGTTTGCACAGCGTACTAAACTTGTTAGGCTTGATAAGGCTTTGCGTTGTAAAATTTGCGAATCCTGCTGATAAGATTGAATGTGTTGCATTATCTGTGAATTGAACATTTAATAGCATGTGCAAAATAAGGAGTAGATTGTGTAGATCAGAACACGTGTAATACAAGTGTCAAACAATTATAACTCTCTAGATGATACAATCTGTGAAAGTATTTAATGGTAATACATTGTAACCATTATATGATTATAGAATTAACGCGCGGAGAGACGTGCTCCATGGCAAATTGTCTAATTAGCTGCTCGGTAAGGGATCCACAAAATTTTTAAATGACTGGAGTTGAAGAAAACCCCTTTTTTATTTCATCTCAAACAACTCCGCACTGAAAATGCTTTTCATAGCAAATCATTCATTTTTGAATTATAATTAAAATATGCTGATCTAACATTTCACATTTCCCACTAAAACTGTTTTAGTCCGTCACACAAAATTTGATACCCGAAAAACAGTACTGCGAACAATCAGCTCCCACTCAAGTGCTCGCTCACTCTACAAAGACGGAGAGCTTTATTTTTCGACAAACGAAGTTCATTTCGAATGTCGCTCTTCGATTGTAGCAAAAATCTCTTGCGTGTCTTGCTTCTCTCTTGATAGATTTGAGGTGAGTGCGGGTCCTCCAGTTTATGATGCCACATCGCGTTCCTTGAACATATTCTTCTTCAACACGCGGGACGCAAGGGAGTCGCTCGAAACACCCTCCGCGTCGCTCGTGCGTGCAGAGGGGCTCCATCTCGGTCTCCGATCGAGACTTCCACTAAAATTTTCGCTGCGAATATTGAATTTTATCAGCATGTTACCGACTGTTCAATTGATTAACTTGGGTGTGAGAGTTTAGCGCTGTCTGTTACGACTGCAACTCGTAATTCGATACGTTGTTGCTGGTGTAAATTGTGTGACGGAGAAGTTCTTACGATGGGGTTTCTGAACGTGTGTTTTTATGCAGCAAAAATGAATTTTTTCATGTTTTAGTGATAGAGACGCGCTGAAAACGAACGTATTGTTGAAGTTTGAGCAAAGGGAAAAATGAAATTTTGCACAAGGAATTGACTCTTTGATCGTGAAATGTTGAGACAAGCATGGATTAGTCTAGAAGCTCAAACTAATTTCGTAGGGACGTACCACCGTCGTAGGATGAATTCAATGCCCGCTATTTATTACTAAAAAATATACGTGCAACGTTGCAATGAAAGTCGACGCACGTTCCTCAATGAATAACTTGTTCCCGTAGATGGTGTTCTTCATCATGGAAGAGATGATTATATTCAGTGAAACCGGCTAACCGTGAGTAGATTGTCTAATTTATCTTTCTTGAATCTCTCTACTGTGAAAATTGCTATTTTAGATCAAATTACAGAGCATTAATGCTGATTGACAACAGTTTGGAACTACCGCTGCCACAACTTACTGCTCAACATAACGCATCTCATGACGAGCTCAGACATAGCCGTTTTCGCGACAATTGACATGGGTATTGAGATCCCCATGAGTGAATATCAACTAAAGATCTTAACGCTAAGATATTTTAAAACATAATATTACACAAATCATGTGTCAATTTTATTGAAAATAAACTGTTTTTCTTCTTTTTTCTTTTCTTTTCTTTAGTGGGAAAATGGCGCTTCTCACCGTTGAGACCAGTTGAGACGTCTCTATCGGTAGGAATTAAGCTTCATGCAGATTGTCGCAAATGAAGTTCATAAGACTTAAAAAGTAATATGGTAAAAACACGAAAATTACCTTCTTAATTCGTGATAGAGATTCGCCAGATAAAGACCAGTTTTACCATTACATCCTGTGTGATGTCAAATCAAAGAGTTCGCATGTACCAGGAATGTTTGCGAGTACCAGCTGTCAAAATGATTAACGTCGAGTTTTATCATTCGATTTGTTCCAAGGTTTCCTGCACGGTAACTGTTGAATGAAGGGTGAACGCAAAGTAAGAATGGAAGCAACTGTGAGTAATTAGTCTTGCAATGTTGTGCTCGGTCTTGTATTTCCCATCTTACAACAAGAATTTCCCAATAAGTTTAGCATGACGAATCGTTACTTCGTCGTCAAAAATTGGTAAACTTAGCGTAAGCTCGTTCAGTTAAAGGGGATATTTATTTCCGAAACAAGTCGCTGCATCATTGCAAGACTGTCATAACTCAAAAATTTAATGTATAGAGTTACAATTTTCATAAGAATGCTAATTTAATTCTGCGTCTTTTGGCAGTAAAGTCGTAACTCTATGTGCATTTTTAGCCGAGAGATGGCGTTGGTTGGTTCTAGTAAAATTATTAAAGTTTGATGACTCACATGCTTTAAAATGCTTCGCCTGAAAATTCACAAAACTTGAGTTACGCCAGCCTTGCAATGATGTAGCAAAGTGTACCCGTTCCGTCATAAATGATGACTATGTATTATTAAACGAACTACGCTAGGCCTATATTTTAAATGAACTGCTTAAAAATGTAGCCTTTCGTTTTTCAATATCCGAATTTTCATCTTTGGGTATCTTCTACAATAATTTCAATCGAGAAACGTAAACCGAAAGTCTAAAAATTTAAATTTGCGTTCCTTATGCGCTGTTTAGGTATCCACTTTACAGGGCGAAGAAACCAAGCAAGCGATCATGGAAGCATGGAAGCAAGCATGCAAGCTACTCGTAGAAAACCAGCAAACAAGTAAGCAAGCAAGCAAGCAAGCGAGCCAGCAAGCAAACAAGAAAACAGGTATGCTAGCAAGCAATCAAGCAAATAAGCTCGTAACCGATAAAGTGTGTTATAATATGGAAGGGTTATCGTTGAATGTAACATATTGTTAAATTTTTAAACTAATGTCATTACTTTCACATAGCGGAACAATTTTTTTAGTTTCTTCAGAGAAAGACTGGAAATGAGAATGTCAGGCTGCAGCTCTATATTACACAAGTAATTCTCTTCTGCATATATAATTTTTCACTACACAGGTACATCTTTATTGCACAGGAACTTCTCCATTGCACAGATACTGTGATGTGAAAAATGGTTTAATTCTTTTCCTTGAGTTGAACCGTAAAAGAAATTAGTAGTCCGGACTCTCACGGTTAGATGAGCGTATTAAGGGCCTAAGTACTTCTATGACATTGCGACTATGTCTAATGGAATGACGTTTTTTGTATATCATAAAAGTTAGAGTCGAAGTTGATGAGTAATTGAAATTTGAAACAATGGTTTAACTGGCGTTAAGTCCCGTTCAATGATCTTTAGGCTGCACTTAGAAGTCGATTTTGAGCCTTGGCCCGGTCATTTATAAAGCATTGAATCCTAATGGTGCACATTGGCAGGCAAATCTCCAGTGATTATTCCACACGGTCCAAATAGCTGCACACGATTAGAAAAGACTGCATAATTGATTAGGGTCGCCAGAATGACAAAGAAGGGAGTGTAAGGGAGCCGGCCCCACTCTTCTTAATGAGAGCACTTCTAAAATACCGCCTTTCTTACCTTCGAAGGCGGGAAGGCCCTTGCGGATAATTTGACAGAAGCTATTTCAATAGCGAGGCACAACTTGGAACTTTACCTTTGACATCGAGGACGACTCCGACCTCTTCTTAAAGAATTGAATACTGCTCTATTGTGTGGGAATGAACATTCCTAGCTTCAGGAGCTGGACGTTTGTGAGCGTGCATTTGAATTTCGAGCGAACACTTTATTGACGCAGGAATTAAAACTGATCAGATTATCTTGTGTTTGAATTGTACTCTACACGCTTCTCCTTGAGTCATGTTTTTCGACGAGAATAATATCATGAAGAACTCAACGTACTTACATATTTTCCAAAAACCTCAAAAATAAACCGTTTATACTTTCTATCATGAGACGTTCTTATCATGTCTTTCCAAGCAGTTCTTCATCATGAGTTGACTTGTCATTGTATACTAAAATAGATGCATCTGATGTTGTGCGGTTAGATAGCATGTTACTCTTGCGTCATGCTTTTGACAATGCGTATGCAATGGTAAATAAACATTAAAAATCGTGTGGATTTATGCTCTCGAATTCAAGCCAGAAATTATTGTGGTAACTTGATAGCCTTATTTTCAAGTTATGTTCCATTCGTTCGTCTTTTTTCAACGTTCAACCTCAAGCTTTATGAAGAGCAGGAACATGGAACGTCAAAAAAGTGCAGCTGCAGAGTTCATCTTTTGCTTTAAAACTGTCGGCATGATTTTTGGGAGACGAATGCTTCAATAAGAACTTCTGAAAATATCTGAAAATAGAATTTCAATTTTCCCACTGATAATTTCTTGCTTTCTACACAGAAATGACGCTTTGTAGAAAAATTTCCGAGTAAATGAACATAGTTAATTCAACTATAGCTTATGTAGTTAGTTTCAATTTTGTAATACATGTTTATACATATTTTAATAGTTAAACTTATGTAAGAAACGATGAATCTTGTCCTATTTAAGAAGACATAGAGATTGGGTAGGATTTAATATGCCATTTGTAATCGATCGATGGCAAAATTTGCTACTGTGAACCAACCTTTTTCCTCTTCACACTGTACCACAATTTAACAGAAGCAAGCCTTAAAATCAAAATGATTTGAGAACGTTTTTCAAATGGCAAAATAAACTTAATATAAACTTATATTGAGATCAAATGCAAAGACGCAGATAATTATTAATACATTTATTTCATTCTCTTATTTTGGTGTACCCGTTATGCTAATCCATAATAAAGAACAAACACTTAATGTTCACAAGCTTGAGAATTTCAATGAAATTATAGACGTACTGTCTAAATATAGAAAGTGTCGGAAAGGTAGTTACACATGTTGGCCGATTAATAGATATGCGTTGCGGCCACCTTCCTTCATACAACACTAATAAGTCAGATTAGCTAAATGCACCCCAAATTTTCGGCTCGGTCACCCAGTATGGAGTGGCCTCGACGGCAGCTCTACGGCCAGTGGCGTCAGAATTGATCATTGTTCTCGAGAGCGGCGACATCAGGAGCAGGCGTTCTCCCCCGTCTGGATACGTACATTTATTCCATTTTATACAATTTATTTTTAGGTTCGAAGCTTGTCTATTTATTTTATACTATTTATTCTATTTTGTACTTTTTTTCAGGTTTAAAGCTTGTCTATTTATTTTTATTTCATAGTATTTATTCTATATTATACGTTTTATTTTCAGGTTTAAAGCTTGGCTTGAGAACACATGAACCCTCGTCACTCAGACTTGAAATTGAGTGGAAATGATGCCCATTTTTTGGTGATTCACTCTCGATGAAATTCTGGTTCATGTTCCCCTTAAATTTCACGAGGTACATTTGTAGAAGTCTCGAAATTTAAGAAGTGTTCTTATGCAACCAGGTTTTTCAACGTTTATCGTTACAACGCATTTGAACATACCAATTGAAATGATATAAAATTCCCATGAATGTTGAGACAAATTGCCCATTTATATGCCAAGTGCACATGTGCTGTGTTCAGCAAGGTGTCACGGATGCAAGAGATTAGTAACAAAATTCTTTGCCTGCAAGATGAGAAGCACGAAGGGATAGACGACAGCGCGGCAAATAATTGAGATAAGAATAATTACTCGCTACTTGTAATACCCGCACTGTTCGCTCCCTCACGACGGAATCCTTATGAACAGAGTACACCACTTGAAGTATTACTTTCATCTCCCGGACATGCTCGTTAAAGTCTCTTCAAAGATAAGACCACCAAATCAAGCGGCTATTTTCTATCGACCCGACAAGCCTCGCTCGCTATCCTTCATAAAGAAGATACAGGTGGTGCTTATCCATCAACAAGCGCCTGACCATCAATGGGCAGTGCGAGGATCTGAGCGGAGTGCAGATAAGCCCTCCAGGAGCACAGCGCAAGTTCGTATGCGCAACTGGACGGCAATGGCTTCGTTTTCTGCGACCTGCCTGTCATTGGAGCCCCTTTGAGTGTTGTGTGCGTCTCCCGCTCTTGTCTTAAATTGGCAAGTGTGAATTTTGTCCAGACGCTTCTGGAACACCAATTTACAGTAGTCCGTCCCTAATGTAACGGGGCCTTTCTGACATCCTGTATTACCGCGGCAGGCTGTAAATGTTCGCTCTAATTTATGGGTGCGCATAAAACTAACCTTACTAGGACTTGACTAGGAAGACTTTACACATTGCTGGCACACGAGCTCTATAAGCTGCGAACACAGACTTGTTTAGCGCTCTGGTTTTGCTTTGCCCAACTTGCGCTTCGTAATTCTGCCATTGCAATAGTTCAACTCGATGGATGACGATGTTAAAAAATAATACGCGTACTCGTACAGAAAACCTGCGCTCGCTTCCTCATGATCTAGTTTGTGATGGTGTTTGTGACTGAGAGCTTGCTTGCTTCTTCTTAGTAATTACGCTGGTTCTTAGAGAGGCTGCTTCTTAATTAACTCAGCGGCGAAAAATGGATAACAATTATGGAAACCTCCGCTGAGAAAACTAGCAGAAATAGTTTCGTTCTGTGCCTTTTCTTGATAATTTCTGAAAGAATCTTCTTTTTCAAAGTTGAGAGGGAACTAACTTCTGCACGAGCTATCCATCCATTGGGTTACGGTGTTTCAATGTACTTTCTTGGAAATATCTAGGAGTTCGGCCAATAAACCGTGATGAGTATAGTCTAATAACATGGTATTTTCCATGTAACCTCGGTACCAATGCAACACGATAGGTCATTTTACTGCGACGCAAATATTTTCTGTGAGCTAAAAACTGCGTTTTCTCCGATGCTCATAAAACTTGTTCGTTGTTTCAGAGAGCCTGATCGCTGTAAAATTGTGGCCAATTCTGGTCAACTGTACGAAAACCTTTTGCCTACCTTACTTTAATTGCCATGAGTCCAGCTGAAGAAATGCACTCTGTTGTCACCCGAGAATAAGGAAACTTGCATTTCAGAATATCAAATGTCTGTTCCAGGCCCTCGAGTGTTGGGAAATTGACGTTGAATGCTGACGACCAAATCGCCTCGAGCAGACTGATGAAAGTAATTCCCAGTGTGGGGACGGGGTCGAGTGGAAGGCCTGCGTGTTCGTGAGGACCAACTGAAGTGTAAATAAGAAATTGATGGTAAAAATAATAGTTATTGATGTTTTATCAATAGTTATTTATGGTGCATTAATGGAAGACTAGCCAAGTTGGTATGGGAACTGGGTCGAGTGGAAGGCCTGTGTGTTCATGATGACCAACTGAAGTATAAATCAGAAATTCATACTAAAAACAATTGTTATTGATGCATCATCAATAGTTATTGTAGTTATCGACGATAACTACGAAGTATCATCAATAGTTATTGATGATTCATAAGTAGAAGACTAGCCAAGTTAGTATGGGGACGGGGTCGAGCTGCGCCTTCGTGAACACGAACTGAAGTGTACAGCAAATAAGAAGTTCATTCTAAAAACATTAGTTACGATGTTACTGGTAGTTACTGATAAGGTAGTTACTGATGTTACTGGTAGTTACTGATAAGGTAGTTACTGATGTTACTGGTAGTTACTGGTCAGGTAGTTACTGATGTTACTGGTAGTTACTGATAAGGTGTGTTCCAACTCAAGATCCCCTGCACATGGAACCAGAAAGTTGAGAAGGATCATTTGAAAACAAGATGAAAGTTGAAACATGGAAGAAGTAGGTGCTGAAAACAGAACTGTAGAGAACAGGAAAAATGGATTGTAAAATACTAGCCAAGTTAGTAGACGACTTTCCAAAAATTTTACACGATTATTTTTAGAAATTCAATGTGGCTATGTCATCTGCGATTTCGATTTAAAAGAAATTGTTTTGGGCTTACAAGGTTGACATTGTTTTCCTTGTTATCAAAGGCTGAGAGCCGAAGAATTAGTTTTTGTACAATGATAAAACAGCGTTTTCATCATTTCTAATTTCAAAGTTCAGTTTTAGTGAGGGCGAGGTCTTCAGTTTGAAAAGAAATTTTGTTGAGACGCGGTAATGATGCTATAAATTTTGTCAGTGATAATGATAAAAAGAAACGACATGATGCAACTTTTGTACGCATCATCATTAATTTTCCTTCAGTCCGGGGACAATGCATGGAGACATGATGCAAAATTAAATGCTACTGCTAAGATCATAAGCGTTTTGAGCATAACTGATAGGAATGCGAAGACTGTCAGAAAGTTATGAACTCCTGCCGTGTTAGTCTAATTTTAATGATGAAAAGAAACGACAGCGAAGCTACTCTACAAATTTTAAAAAACACAATGGATAAGCTTGGAATGTTTACATAAAATTTTGCAGAAATTGATGTACCGGGGAAGAAATACCGTTGATGAGACTCGGCTGTAAACTGCGTACTATTCGTAGAGTTTACGTTTTGAAACGATTTTTTTTCCAACTAAACATCATCACCGTAATTATTGAGGAAAAAATTTAACTCAATTTTTTAAAGCACATTGCAATCTGTAGATTATTTTTAATACAAATTTGTAGCGAGATCTCTTTAGATTTATGAGATATCTTGGTGACGAGTTTGGGGGACCCCTACATCACTTCGTCACACACATTGACTTGCGCAACTCCATTTGGTAACTAAACTAACTAGACTCCTGAAAGCGATGCTGACCTGATCACAGACCAAGCAGTGCAAACTGACCGGAATCACCCTCCACAAGCGAGAAATAACACAAACTCCCTTGAAAACATTCCGATTTGAGGAAGAATGGCCAAGAGCGACCACACTGCAGCCAGATGGTGTTTCGGCGTTCGGCTGTTGACTCGGCTGCAAATGTTCTTGAATCGGATCGTACCTAATGAAGATCTACTCAATGACCCAGTCTAACTTTTTCGCCGCCTGCATACATATTTTTCGCAGCTCAAGTAATTAAATCTTGGGCGGCGAAGAACATGCATGCTCTGGCGGAAAAGTTAGACTGGTGACCATCACATTAACCATTTTCTCTACCTGATGATGGACCCAGAAATTCTATCAAACCCTACAACGCCGTGCATCACTGCTGAAATAATTTTTTTTGTGGCTGCGGTAGTTAAACGATGAATAAAATAATATTGAAAATAGTAATGATAACGAAAACAATAATAACTGTTATGCAGGCTTACATTTTTTTCAAGGTTATTGATCGCCTGATGGTGCAAAAACGAGAGTTGTTTTATTAATTGTAAACATGAATTTGTAATTCATATTAAATATTATGGGCAGCTTTCGAAGGTGCGGGGTCAACGGGTCAGATTGAACAGTAATTTTATGTGGACCTGCATTGAGGCGCTCGAATAAAAAACGCCACGATGAAAGAGTTGTTGCCTTGTAAGAGGTTGTTGTTAAACATCTAAATCCTCATAATTGAGTTTCACGCTGCCATAATTCATAATTAATTGCATTCGCAAAGAACACTCGAATTCTGACGGGATGTAAAATACGGTTCGAATTTGCATAGGTCTCACAAGCAGTTAATTATTCAAGAAATATAAAGTAAAGAAGCACATACCGCACGTGATGCTGCAGTTTAAAGTTTGATCTCACGCACCATTTAGGGGGGCGGTCTCCAATATAAGGACGCGTGGCTCCAAAAAGGTTTTTGTAGAAGCCGGCTTCACATTTGGGTGTGAGGAGCGAAGCTTTGGTCCAAGATCGCTCCCTTACTTGGTTCGCAATCAAGCTACTTTCGAGATGAAGAATTCTCGATGTTTAACACTCCCCCCTGCAGACGCTGCGATTCTTTGTGTGGAGCTTAAAAGGCAGCTCCCCGTTCCTATTACAGGAGGCAATTAGCTCTAGGGTCAAATCAGAAGGAGATTACACTGCGTCTCACAGAGCACCCACGAAGCGAGGAAACTAAATTTATTTTTTAATTGTAGGTGGGAAAGCCTTGTCGCAGGATGTAGATCTGCATGCGGTATTTTTTCGGTCGATGAGACAGCTAAAGGAAGATTCTAGCGGCAAAAATGAAGGGTTAGGTGATCTCATTCCCGGGCAATAATTCAAGCGGTATGGATTATTATAGACACAAGCCATTCATTTCTCTGGGAAAATAATTGCTCGATGTCGCAGGCGACACACGAGAATTAGTCACCGTTTCGAGTTTGTCTCCAGATCTGGAAGTGAGGCGTATCTTAGATACTGCGTCCCAGTCGGAGGAGGTCAGAGGTGTTGCGTGGAAAAGCAGAGACCCGCTCGTTAGTTGATGGCAAACACAGGCCCTTTCCTTATGGCCAACTGAAAACTATTGAGTACCGCAGCCTGACGATCTGTTGATGTCCGAATGAACATCGAAGAGGTACTCAGATATCCCACTTTTTCTGCTTGAGCAAGCTCGTATAAAGGCTACGTAAAAAGAGGTTTTCGTAAACGGAGAAACTTCTTGATATCGATTCTTATTGATGTAGTCAGGAGTCTGGGTGCAAGCCTGCGAGGATTCAAGTACAAGTGAGCGTGTGAGAATGTGTCTTTACGTAATCGGATATTTTCGTTAATTTTTCATTCATTCATTGGGGTGGCAATTGGAATGAACTTAAAACTCATTGTTAGTGTGTTGAAAAAATTCAAATTCATCTAATATAATTTTCTATCTGTATTTTGAAATGAAATTGTCGAATTACAATCTATCGAAGGAAAATAATAGGGATTTTGTTTGAACTTCTTCGCATCCAAAGCATAGTATGTTTTTTTTTAAAATGTTTAACTCAGTCCAAGCGTTCATTTCCATATATCTTCCTCACTCTACGCACAATTCTTTTTTTTTTTAAAAACATCATTTTTGACCATACGCTGTAAAAATTTTTCGACCATACGCAGTCAAAAAAATAAAACTCGGAAAGTTAGTGTTCGCGAATACACGTGGGAGTTTTCCTATCTCACGAGCCGGCGAGACGACAGGAGTTATACTTTCACCAGATTACCATGTTAAAGTCATTTACTGCAATTAAGACAAGCTTGCGTGCTAGCGATTATATTTTTGAAGCGGCGTGAAGGCGGCACGGCCGAGGCTGACGTCGTAATTGAGTCTGAATTTGAGCTGGGATCCCAGTGAGCAAAACAAGCCCATTCACTACAGACTTGAGCGACCTGCTGCGTCTGAAATCACGGCTCCCGACAGGCTTTGTTTTATATACATGACGTATTTGATCTTCTCAGCGCGCTTTGTTTAAAGTTATTAAGGCAGAGAGACGATTTCTCAGTGACGGATGAGTTCTATTTCGCTGCCGGCACAGCGCCTGCCCTAAAATATACCAAGGCATTTCAGTGAAGCGTAAATTGAAATTCAGGTAATCAGTGAGGAGAAGAATAGACCAAAAGGAAATTTAAAGACCATTAGTGTTCTAGATACAATATTCGTGCCGCTTTTCTGAAGATTCTTGAAAGTTTGCATCACCCTAAAAAAGGGCTAAAATATTTCCAGTGTTTTTTGTTTGTTCTACGTAAAACCTCTCCTATCGTCGGTCAAATAGAGTTTTTTTCAGGATTTTAACGAACGGCAAAAATTTACCATCTACAAGTCTCTAGGCGCTAAAATAACTTCACATTTCCCTAAGCCAACGATACTCGCTTGAAAGAAGTCAGCCTTTAAAATTTGGAGAGGCTGGGGCTACATTTCGCACGCCTGTGCAATACCCTCCGCTGGGCCAGCACGCACGCAACACTTGCAAATTTCGTGCAACACAAAATATTACAGCATGAAAGCACTTCCACATGAACAGCCGCACAACATACCAGCGGATCATACATCTCCGGTGATCCATTAGGGTATGAATAATGGAAACCTGGGGTGCTGATCTTTGGCGGATTGTTGGTTATAAATGAACGACTAATTTGTCAAGCCTTGCAGCTCGAGTGGAGCGAACCTGACCTTTGATAACGGAATCGCAAGCGAGACGTGGCCCTAAAAAGATGTGTGCAAGACAGCAATGTTTCGCTACGTCCCTCGTGCTCAAGAACCATCGACTATTTAGAATTTATTGCCCTTCCCAGTTAACAAGCGCGAGTTGGTTGCTCCGAACAACTCTGAAACTTTCGACGAAATTTTTTTCTAGTAATAAGACGTTATTAGGTGAAGTACCCTTTTTCAAACTCGGAGTTGTTACAAAGGCGAAATTTGCTTCGTAAGTGTTGAAATTAGTGTTAAAGTTCTTATTTCGATTACTGTTGATAGCTCGTTATTGTCAGGCTAGTGGATGGGAAAAAGGGGCATGTAGAAATGATTTTGTGCGAATGATTTTCTTCGCACAGTTTTCCTGTTTCCCTCGTGAACTTGATGAGGAAAAAAAACACTTCTTACGTAGATTCGATTTTTGCAGTACAAGAACTGTCATACATCAGCATACTCAATAAACATCAATAAACATAACATTTTAAGACCACAAATCGTGTTCAAGCAGCCAGATTTATTCATTTGTTATGTTCCAGAAGATACACATATTTATAAATATATATGATCTTATGTATATATACAGAGTGTTATGTTATTTGATGCTCATATTTTACCCATATACAGAAAATCGTTGTAATTATCGTTTTTCTGTACATGGGTAAAATATGAGTATCGAATTACACAACACCCTGTATATAATAATTCATATATGTGTGAATTTACTTGGACATGAAATGAATTTGCACAATTTCAATCATAACCCCGTGTATGATGTTCCAAGTGAATCAACTAAATGCACTAAGCATCTCATCGTGGATGGCCCAGGTGTTGAGTGAGAACTGATATTACTGCTAGATATGTGAGATCAGCTGGGCTTGGTTGTGGTGCACCATAAAGGCTGTGATACAGTAGCTTATGTAGGTTATTGTAGCGTGTGTAGGTTATTTATTAGCGAATGTTATTTCGACAATTGACATGGGTATTACGATACCTATGTGTGAATATCAACTAAGGATTCCTAATCTAAAGATATTTTAAAAACCGATGTAATACATTTCTTGTGTCAATTTTATTGGAAATAAACCTTTTTTCTATTTCAATCACTATTTAGTTGTGTTGCATCTGGTACTTACAAATTAGCTAAATTCACCAAAAAATTCGTAAATAAGTTTTTTCTTGAATGAAGTATGCCATTATGGTCACCAAGCATCAGTGATTTCCGTAAAATTTATTTGAATAGGCAAATTGCATTTTAAGAATGTTTAAGATGAGTATTTTAACCCCAATAATGATCAATCTGGCAAGACTGTGTGATCAGAGGGTGTGCTTGAACTCTGTTTTCCTCTGCGAAGGGCGAATGTTATTGACATTATTGGTAACCTTTTGATTATTATTACTGATATAATCATTATTCTGAATCATTAGGGACAAACTCTTAATTATTACTCTCAATAATTAAAACTACTTTCTTAATAATTGTTCCTAATTATTGCAAATCTCCAAACAACCACAGCAAATTCCCAAATTTCACTGCAAATCCTGGTTAATATTGCTTATCTCTTAATAATATGCATTAAACATGCATACCTTAAAAACCAGAAATAGCTCTGACATCGACATTGAGCAGAGAGAAAAAATAGTGCAATTAATTTTTTGATTACATTATTTTAAAAATGGTGTAACGTCAGAAGCCAAAAATGTTAATATGTTCGCAAGGATCATTTGGGATCTTCGATACACAGTTTGGTTACTTCAACATCAGCAAATGATGCTCGGTTCAAAGTTTATATTTTTCATTCAAATAGAATCATCCACTTGCAATCCCTATCTGATAGGTTCCGTTCTATTTACGAGGATACTGTGTAATGGAAAAATGCAAAGGCATTATGTTGAAAGACTGAGTTCTTTCTTATCAAGTTTTGGGGCACCGAAGAGCGACCCTCGACTTCCTCTAATGTTTACCAGGCCGAAATTTTGTGCACCAGTTCAGTGTGGGTTGCAACGAAGCTCTGTGACTTTGTTGTACGGTGGCAAAGCTGAGGAGAGGAATGTCGAGATATCGGAGTTCTCATATCTGAGTCGTAAGATCTTACATGGGTCGTTTGTGACTTGAAAGACGTGAATCATCATACGAGTCTCTTGAGACTTGAAAGACGTAAAAAATCATCAAACTGGCTGCTTGCGACTTGAAAGACGTAAATTGTCACGTAAGTTTCTTCCGACTTGATAGCCATTTGTCGTCAGAGTAGTTTTTATGTTTTTATTGTTGTAAGTTACAATACAAGTTTCATATACCTGGCATGCTTAAGTTGTTATATATGTATGTCCGGGATGTACCTTGTGACTTGCAAGTCATAAGGCCCATACTTGAGTCGCCTGTGACACTATGTCACACCATTCATTATATAAGTCACTTGTGAAGCACATTCATTACATTAATGATAATTTCATGTCATTATGCAAATTCAGTATAAATTTTGGATTGCATTCGATGCAATTCGAGTCTCTTGTCAGTTTCTGCTGAAATCGAGCATTATTTCATACTTGCGTCTCTCCTACGTCAATAGATAGCACTAATTTAAAGCCTTTTGAATGTAATTATGTAAATCTCTCATAACATTCGATTAGTGATCAATGAAACAATTTATGAATCCTTATGTTATATAAATTTCCCTCTAAGTTCCTCATGAGGTTCATAGTAGCCTCGCACAAGTCATCACATTAGTTTAGAGATTATTCTAGTCTCTTATGAAAATTTATAAAATATTAGTTCCACTGTAACTTCCATACGAAGTGCATATTAGCCTCGCACAAGTCATCACATTAGAATAGAGATTATTCAAGTCTCTTAAGAAAATTTATAAAATATAAGTTTCACTGTAAGTTCCATATTAGTCTCGCACAAGTCATCATATTAGATTAGAGATTATTCAAGTCTCTTATAAGTCATTACCGAACAGCAGCAGCCGAGGCCGCTACAGACCCGTACACGGCGCCCATTCTCCGATATTTTCATGGCTCATTTTACCCAAGGCAAATTTGCATTGATTGAGATCCCTGGCTGGGCAGATCGTGGTGAAGTTTTTCGGCACATTAGCCGTGTAAGCGGACAGCTTCTTGCGTGGAATTGCGTCCTGCGGTATTATGTTGCGAAGCACCAAGTTAATTGCGACTTGCCGTACAATGTTGTGAGGAAGATAAATTAATGTCTTGGTATATGATGCTGAGGTGGAAAGGTTTACTGTCTCTTACGATATTGTTATGAAAACATCGTTAATTGCGACTTGTCGTATGAAGTTATCGGGAAGAAAGTTGATTGCGGCTTGTCATTTGATGTTGTAGGGAAAAAAGATTATCGTGTCTTGTCATCTGATGATGTAATGAAGAAAGATTATCGTGTCTTGTCATATGATGTTGTCGGGAAGAAAGATTTTTGTGTCTTGTCATATGATGTTGTAGTGAAGAAAGATTATCGTGTCTTGTCACGTGATATTGTTGGGAAGAAAGTTTATTGTGTCTTGTCATTGACGTTATATGGAATAGAGTTTATTGTGTGTTGCGATTCGGGGTAATATGGTTAAAAATAAATTAGAAATTGCTGTTTAGAGTTAAATATTTGGTGAGAATGAATTGTGACCCGCGATATGAAGTCATCTAAAGAAAATTAAGAGTGCGAGATGTCATTGAAAAGGAAGTGAATTGTGACTTGCCATAAGTTTTAGTCAGAGTTAAAATTTGCTATTAGAAAAATATTAAATAGTCTTCTGATCAAATTTACTCTGGAAAACACCATGCTTAAGAATTTTGATAAGCAAAAAATTTCGCCTAGCAGTCTGTTCTCCGTCCCGGACTCCCCCTCGACAACAAAGCAACGTCGTGGTGACATTTTCCTGCAAATGAACAACTTTAATTGCTTAATTTATGTCGTATTTTACGTCCGGCTGAAATGTTCATAGTTTTCGCCCTGGCATATTTGCTGCAGTAAATGCGTTGTAGAAACGGAAAAACAGTGTTCCCGCACGACGTCGTCTGCCACCATTTCAACACAGAATTTCACAGCTACGGTCGTCAGTTAATTCAAATTACGCATTAATATTAAACTGCATGTGAATTTAGCTGAGAATTTGAATAAGTTCAGCTTAATTATATACTTTAGGGTATGATATGGTGCACGGGAGCAAAATGATCTCGAGAAAACAGCTGCGTCGAACAAATATTTTCTACAGTTGTTTCTAACAGATGATATTTGAATCTTTATCTAGAGAATGCATTTTGAACTGATGAATAGCCATGTTTATCAAATTACTTATTATGAGTACAATTTACTTCAGATTGGTACATCGCTTCTCTCTGCCTGAACTCATTTGTCGAACGTATAATTAGTTAAAGATTTGTTTTAGCTACTCATGTTTGCACCAGCTTCTGATAATTAGCATAAAGAATTCATGCCATTTGAAATTCCGGGGCCGAAGAGCTAAGGAACCTCAAAAGGCGAATACACGGAGCCTGTGAAATGTGAACAACGGACGCTCCTCTGCCGCTCGGCCAACCAAATTCCAACAGAGAAAATCGTTTCTTGTTGATGCCTCTCAACCTCCAACAGCTAAGCTAGTGGACACTTGAATCTACAAATTTTATTGCCTAGAGCGAGGCGTGGAACGCATAACTTATTCAGCCCTGAAGAGTGGCGGCATCGATGTGTTTTCTAGAATAAATTCGCTCTCGTGTAATTTTTTTAACGATTTGGAACTCTTAAAGAACTGTTTTTTTATGACTTGGTCGGGCATTTAGCTAGGTGCAAATGACTGGACAGCGTGCAAAGCAACATTTGCCTTTGCTTGCTGCCTCCTTTAATTTTGTCTGAAACTATAGCTCTAGAGCCCACAACGAAAACAGTACGTGTTTACAAGTCTTATTACGGAAATATATGGCGTGCGTACCACTCAAACGTCTAGGTTAAAATATTCATAGGAGCTGCTGCAGTCGGGCACTTTATTGCTTTGCTTTTCCCTTAGTATTCTTGAGGTTTCTACAAGATGTGGTTTTTGGACGAGTGTGTCTGGTCTGTGAAAGGAGGACGTCAACTCTAATTTATGGGCAGAGGTCTGAACGTCGGACCTTATACTTATATTTGCCCAGGCTCGAGGGATCTAATGGAGTGTCATCCTACAGAATACAAAAGCACGGCAGAGATGCACGCGAAGATAAGACCATCCATGTCGCACGAGTGACGATTTGGACAATACTTCCTGCGAACTGGGGAACCCATCTTCCGGCTTATGTTCTTTAATACGTGATTTAAAGGCTAATATGTCTGTACTAAGAGCGTCATACGACGACATGGCAGCATAAATTAACGACTCATTTGTCTAAGGAACTCTCCAGTTCTGACTTGCTTGGACGTGTCGCGTAGCCAGCAAAGGGATCCCATTCAATTCGTGACAGGCCGCCCTGTGAAATGAAACTGGCTTTTTGAAGGTAAAATCAAGGAAACTCTGGAGCTGGTTAGTTAGCGTAAGCCAGTTGAAGTGATGAATTTCTTGTGTTGAACTATATTTTATCGTTTATCTCTGCTCAGGCACGATGTAATGTGTTTACAAATTTTAGTAAAATCATGCCGCTTTTTTAGTGATGTTGGTTAGGGAGGTGCAACATGGCGTGAAAGATTCCTCAGATTTTAGCTCATCGACGTAAAACTCTTCTAAGCTCCGTATTGGAAAGCCACTTCACAGATGAAGAAAAAAGTAAGACGTTCAAGTGAAAAAAGATGCAAAGGGACTTTTCTTTAAGCATTATTCTCCATTTACATGATGCATAAAAACATTACGAAATATGTCAAGACTGTTTACATAAACGTGTGTTTCGAAAAGGCTAGATAAAATTCAACAGCTGATGTCATTCAAATTTGAATTGAATTGAAGAGTTTATCCAGAACGCAAAAATAGGGCGTGAGGCTATAAAAAAAGAGCACCGGGAGCTTATTTCTTACATCCGAATAAACAATAAAGACTGAACGTTTAGTACCCATTCATCTTATTTTGAGCACTAGCTTACTTAGATACAGGGTATTTACTTTCCTTTGAAACTTTCCATTATCTTAGACGTCTAGAAATACCTAACAGATGTAGAAGTAAAACTGTGAAATCAAATTACTCTAGAAATGATTCAGAAATTTAACCTAAAACATGTTTGTCTACAATGAGGGTATAGAATGATGAACATTCTCGGAACATGAAATGCGAATTATTAATTTCAAGTTTTTATTACACGAAAAAAAGAACACTCCTGAATATATCAGTCACTTCAAAGCTGTTAGTGTTTTATAACTGAAACACTTTAGAAGGTTGCATCACGTGAGAATTAAACCACTTTAAGTGATTGTTCGTGAACGATGAACATCTTTTACGAAACCATTAGGTAAGAATACGGATGTTGCGAGCGTCTTTCGGATAACGTTTAACTTAGTACACGGATATTATGCAAAGCTGGGCGTTATCGCGATAAATTATCGCGATACTTTATCGCGAGAACGATTTCGGGTTATCGGGTCTCCGATAATGTTTTTTCCAGAGTTATCGATTTATCGGTATCACCGATACTTTTGGTTCCAAACTATCGATAATCGATAATTTCAGTTTTTCCCGCTGGGATTCGACATGACGGGGCGGAACGAGTTCGGGACAATTACTATACGTGTAGGATGTACGTGTTATGGTGTAATAAGGTTGGCCTCTTTTGTGGCCTTTTTGATCAAAAGTGTGGCCTCATGTGGACAGGGACATCTGGCAACCAATTTCGTTATCGCTAGTATCGGAATTTTGGATTTATCGATTTATCGGATATCGCCGATAATGTTTTCGTTATCGATTTATCGGTTATCGCGATAACGTTTTTTCGTTATCGTGCCCACCACTGATATTATGAGCATGTTTTAAGATAACTTCCAACTCAGAATACTAAAATTGTTGCTTTGTTTTAAGATAACTGCTTACTAGGTCCACTGGAGTAACGGGAATATTTTAGACAACTTTAAGTGAGCTCACTGATTTTGGCAACGCGCGTATAGACTTGCAAAAATCGGTTGCGGTTTTCATTTCACTTATATACATGTATTTCACTTTGAAGTGTTATTTTTTTCTGATATATATATATATATATTTATCATAAACAACGTACATACAATACAGTGTGAAACATTTCTTAGACTGCGAGCATTCGATCTGCCTGACGCCGTAGCTTACAGACACCAACTCACATTTTCTCGAAACTAAAATATCAGGTACTCGTGATGTAATTTTCCAGTTCGCAATGACTGTTGCCATGTGCAAGAAAAAATTCTAATTCAAAAGTTAATGATCCGTCCTTTTTGTGGGGCTTTCAAGGTAATTTTGAGTTTGGAATGACCGGTGATAGAGGCAAGGACAAGGTTTCAATTCAGCAGCTAGAGGTTGTGTGTACATCTGGAGAGGTCACGACCTGCTCCTGTTGAACCGGTGCCTGTATTTCAAACTCGAGTTAATGCTGAGGTTCGTTCGTAAGTTAATGAGGAGACCGGATAAGTTAGAGTAAAATAAATGAGAAATTTTTAAAATTAATGCCATTGAGCAGTAATTACACGTTATCACACCTTACAGGCCAGAAATACAAATAATCTAATGTTCATGCTATTTGTAATCAGTCGTATATACATAGAGTCTTAAGTTAGTATCCGTATACTGTGTGTGATTGTGAAGAGTTAGGTGGAAATAACTTCATTACGTCTTGAAGTAGTTTCCTATTATGTTCAAATTTATCAAGGTGAAAGTTTACGCTAGAGACCACTGTTAAGTACGGCTAAAATATTGCGTCGTAATAATACTCTTATACGAACAATTTTGCACAGAAGGAAATTCTGACCATCGTGTGTGGTCACGCCTACCAAAATCTAGCATCTATCTATCTTTTGTATCGAAAAAACATTAACTTTCCATAGAATTTGCAGACATGGCTATGAGGCCTAAAAGATTATACTACATCTCTACTACATTCATCATATAACTTCATTATCATTCAGATGAGGAAAAAACACGAGACCATTAGGCCATTATCAGTATGTAAAAGTCAGTGCTCTTGCATGAGATCTCCTGAATGTCTATATGTGTGTGACTCGACTCGTCTTCATCCAAATCATTAATTTCTTCCAGACTGAATTTCGTTGTGTGTACGCTAATGAAGGACCAAGACTAATTGCAACACACAAAGTGTGGGTTCTGAGGGAAAAAATTTCATTCGAACGAAGAAAACCAGAAAATCGTATGCAGCTTAATCAGCACCGAGAGCTGAAATCTTGGCATGCATTGAAATTGATCGCCCAATGCAAAGTGGACGTAATAGAGCGTACTGAATCGCGTTGCCGGCTCAAGCAAATTTACCAATTATATCGTCGGATCCAGTTAACTAAAAACGAACATTTGGGTCATTAGATGAGAATGAACGCGTCTTCCCTGTGGCTTGAAGTGAAAGACCCCAACATCGGGCTGTCAAACCCCCGACGCTTCTGTAATGCTCGCATTTGATATCTAAATTTTTCCATAAGTCTAAGCCAAAGTAGAACTAGAAGAACGGGTTGCTTGCCTCAGGATTATAATTTGAAATATCTGGCTGTATAAAAAGTAATTTATGAATCTAACCGAGCTGATAATCAAAGGCTTACTTAGAATGAGATTTCGTAAAAAAGGACGTACGTGAAATGCTTTGGATTAGCCTCATCATGAAATTATTTTTTTTTTCATTTAAAATAACAGGTTAACTTTGGAAGTCCACTAATTGACTGTTGTTATTCATAAATTTTCTTTAATACTGTATTCGTGGATTGAAATATATTTTCATAGAAAAATTATAGACAGTTTATTAAAAAAATCTTGTCTTCGTTCTGAGCACATATGCGAAATTTAAAGAAATATTAAAAAGTAAAATATGATTTATAATTTACGATTATTATCTAAAACTTAACTAAATCTAGACTAAATTCTGGTTTCAACCTGCACAACTAATTTGTTCATATATGGACGGGTGGAATTTCTTGTCCCGTGTGCTCAAAAAAGACGACGATAAGAAAATGCAGAATGGATAAACTTAGTGATAATTGAGCACATCAAAAACGTATCATATACAAAAACTTTAAAAAATAATTTAGTTTCTTTCAATATATTAAAAAAACATCTGACTTAACATATTTAAGTTAAGTGTGTTTGTTGTGTGGGAGGGTTGTTGTATCGATGCATAAAATAGGAAAATTATTAGCTAAAACGTATTCATTCACTTTACAATCAAAGTGTTTGCCAACATAAATGCACGAGATTTCAGTTTTTCATTATTAATGATAATTTGGACCTACATACAACCACAAAATTCAAATTCACCAGAATTCATGGGCCAGAAAATTACACGCTGCCGGACGGAGTATAACGGAAGATGCACACACAATTCACGGACGAAAATTTTACTTTCAGAAAGGAAACTCGTACAAAGAGCTCAAAGAAAACTTAAAACACAACATTCCTGCCTCTTGACCCTGGCGGTACGAAGCTGTTAGCGTTCCTCGTGTTCATGGTGGAGCAGAAAATGAACACTTGAAGTACCGTCCCTGTACTCCAGAGTCAATAAAAGTAAGAGACATACCTTTGTTGCCGGGACAGGGCAAGTCGCATGAGAAACAGTACTTTTCAGCCTCGCGGTTGCCGAAGGAAACTTTCTGATCGACGAGGTCCCTGGTGAGGTTGCATCAATCACCGCGCAGGAAAGGAAAGAAAAACAGTTTATTAGCACGGAATGAGAGAGAGAGAGAGAGAGAGAGAGAGAGAGGAGTGATACGCAGGGGCAGTATTTCATCTGTTATTCCAATTATCAGCTTGTAGAAAAAGAAAGAAAGAAAAACAGTTAATTAACACAGGATGAGAGTACTACCCAGGGGCAGTACTTGATATGTTATACCAATTAACACTCTACCACCCCACGTTCCCCTCATGGTACACTCAATAAACATGCTCGTTTGTTTTATTTCCTGCCAAGTAGATGCTTTTACGTGTTTTTTTTGAAGTTCCCTGCCAAGTGGCAGTCCCGTCTCTAATGTGGTGTGGGAGACAACCTGATGCTAGAACCAGTCTAACGACGGTTCTTATAATTCCGGTAATATGAGTAGAAAAATAAGACGGTTAAGGGTTAGAGTGCATGTAATTACGAATAATTTATTACGCATCGGCATTTTTTTCAAGATCATGAGGGTCTTCGAGTTGTAAATGGATCAGGTTGCTTCGGAAAAAGACGCCCACAGTTCTGTCGCAACGGATGTCTTTTCTTCAAAAAATCAACATGCAAGACTCAATCATGCTGCTACGGGTTCAAATATTTTCGTGTGTATTTTCATTTTCGAAAAAGAAAATTTTTATGCTCCCGCGTGTATTTTCACATTCAAAAAAGAGAAGAAAATTGTTTCCAATTTGGAAAAGTTGTGAAGATTGGAGTAAGATACCCAATCTCTGTATCTTACAACTTTGTAAATTGTACAAATTGCGTTTAGAGTTATAAATAAGTCAATGACTGGTAGTATAGCACGACGAACAGATTTAATGTTCACGTTCAAAAAAACCTTCAAGTTTTAGCAAGATACTTGATGAAATGAACGAGGTTTACGAACCTTAAATAAACTTAGCCTTATTATTCCACAGTAAACTTTTTCTCTTATTCTTTGCCCTCCAAATTTATTTGCACTATCTAGCAACACTCAAATGAAAAATGTTTGAAAGTAAATGTTTTACTGAATGACACGTTAAAATTATCTTGAAATTTATGATGCAGATACCAAATCAAGACACTGGGTATTATTAATCAAAAATACATTGAAAATTTCGCTGTCTATCGTACAAAGTAAATTCGAGCGGATGAACTGATTTATATGCCCACACTTGAGGAAAGATTTTCATCTCTGCATAGACTCAACTCCAGCTTTTTCTGACCTGCCAAATATGGTGTGCGACCATTTTTGGAAATGCGCAGATTTTCACATTTTTCGGTGGAGGGTAAAAGCAGCCTTCTCATAGGCAGTGATCCGCAGCTGTGAGAAAAGGTGGAACAGCTTATGCAAATTCAAAGATAAGTAGACATGAGCACTCTTCAATGGCTATTACTGCCTCCTCAGGTGAAAGACATAAAATTTCAGGCATTCCATATTTTCCTTTATGAATGCAAGCGTCAAGTCGCAGACGCTTTTTCCGCCCCCAAATTAGCATGGCGCTTCTTATTCAAATGGAACCAACACGAGCAGTTCCGACTGAATGCCAAGATGCAGATAGTCGCGTGTTCTCTGCGCAGAATGGAGTGGGAGAGAAAATGTTAGAATGCAGCACCGCTGGAAGGTTTACTTAATGGGGATTTGCGAGTGTCAAACAGGCCTCCCAAGCTACAGTTCTGAACCGGATTAGTTCACCGAGAAAAGACTTCAGTCTTGTATAAAAAAGTCCTTTCTGCAGGGAAATGAGAATAAAAATCTGGGTTTGATATAAATTTTCCAAAATTTGCATTTGGAGCAAACAGTAGTCTGCTCGAAATGCAAGCTGCGGACATAAGAAAGATGCACGGTCTCGGCATAGTTCAAGGAGAAAAGACTTGCTTCGAATGGAAAGGTCCTTTCTGCAGTGAAATAAGAATAATTATCTAGGCTGGGTATAAATTTATCAAAATATTCCTTTTGAAATAAACTGTAGCAACACTCAATCAGGCGGTTGACTGAGTAACTTTTAAGTTCTTGACTATATCCTAAGCATTACTGATGCACATGGAAAAATTTGAAAATTTTGTACGGAAGGAAAATCACGCCTATCAAAATCTATCATCAATCTAACTTTTGTAGCGAAAAACATGAGCTTTCCATAGAATATGCATATATGGCTATGAGGCCAAAAAATGTATAAAATATTTCAATAACCTTCAACATATAAATTCAGTATCTTAGGACGGACGAAAAAAATACGAGAACACCATGCCATTTTCAGTATGAAAAAATCAGTGTTCTTGCATGAGATCTTCTGAATGCATGTTGTTGCTTTCGGTTGTGAGCGGTTGTGATAGAACAAGCAAAGCTCGGTCCCTTCAAATTAGAAAGAGAAAGAGTAAACTCTTTTGAACTAGATAGAGACAATTTCAAATCAGAAAGTTATGAAGACTAATTTTTTGCTTGCTATTTAGTAAGTTCTCATTGTTTAGTTGAGGATTTTTTGAAACTCACTTTGAGTTACAAATAAAGCAATAAATAGAAGTACAGTAAGATGACGACATTTAAAATAAAATCAACTGTGATTTTTGAACTTTTAATCGCCTTATAATTCTCGGGTAACACTCAGAATATGATCGTAATTTTAACCATCACCTGGACATAAAACTATCAGGCGAATATAATTATATTTTTATTCTCATAATAATAATATGTAAGTAATTTATAATTATCATAATTACAAATTTTATAACATAATTTTACGAAATAAAATACACAAATTGACTGCAATTAGAAAAAATCAGTCATTTTCTAAAATTTACAAGCGCAAAAGTTATTGTTTCAGCTCGAGACTCCCACTCGTGCTCAGTAAAACGAAGCGTCAACATCAGGAACCAAGTCCAAAGTATTTTTTTGTGGGAGATGTTATATCGCCGTAATCTAGCTTCCCCCACATTTTTTGAACTTCTTTAGAAAAAGATAGGGGCACAATGGTGATTCATTGCAACGACCTTTCATATATTAGAGTTATCATATGGAAATCAAAGTTCCCCCTCTTATTACCGCGAGAAGAGCAGCTTAAATCTTTAACCGATGAATTCCTCTTGGACGGTTTATTCTCTTGAGAAATTCACTTACTCCCAACTTGGACAGTGCTGTAGATGGTAAGAAAAATATTAATTTATGCCGGCATGGCCAGGTGGTCTCGCATAGTGGCAGTCTTTAACATATCGACTGAATTTCACCTTAGAGTAAAATGAGTTCTGCATAAAAGAGAAAACCCTGGAATAGAAAATGACGATAGAATCGAGCCAAGTGGCGATTCTTGGGCTGTTATTTGAGCCCCATGCCGTCAGACGCAATCACGCACAGGCAGCAGAGTAAGTCACACTCACAATCATTTATTTTCACGCACTGACATCACGTCACCTGACCTCGCCATCAAGTTGAGTTGAAGTTGTCATTGAAGACTTGCAACTTATTTGGCTCGCACGGCTACTAATAACGTAGATTTTTATATTTTAAATGTTCTAAGAATATCTAATTTTCTCTAGTTATGGAAGTTCTAAACGAAACAACGAAGGAGGAATTAAAAAAATATATATTACGTAGCATGAATGATTATATGAGTATGGACAAAGATTTAATTATTTGCGATAACAAGGGTAATCAAAAGGGCTGCGCGAACAAGCAGAAAGGGGAAAAAATGACTAGTGAAAATGACGTGTCCTACCGCTTTTTTTTCACAAAATTATTACACACTAAAAATTTCAAGAAATGCTCTTTGGCCTTCTCAGACTCATGATCCTTACCTCGATGTTGGGTTACAATTGAAAAGAAGCACAAGTTCAATCAAATGTTATTTTGTCGCATTTAGTTTTCTTGAAATGAAGTCCCTGTAGCTAACCTCGCGTGCGAGACTTTTTTCTTTATCTGAACTCGTTTGATGTTCTAGCTTAATTTTGGTGTGTTCTTTTCTAACTTTTAAGCCTTACGAAATAGCTTAATTAATTTAGCTTAAGCATCTGTATAATTAAGTTTAAGCACCTGTTTAGTTAAGCTTAAGCACCTGTTTAAGTAAGCTTAAGCACCTGTTTAATAAAGCTTAAGCACCTGTTTAATTAAGCTTAAGCACCTGTTTAATTAAGCTTAAGCACCTGTTTAATTAAGCTTAAGCACCTGTTTAATTAAGCTTGAGCACCTGTTTAATTAAGATTAATTACGCAGATGCAGCGCAAGAAGAATGAGTGGCAAAGTTACAGTTGCGATACGCATTATATTCATGTTCATAACGATGAATCAAATTAACGAATACTGTACCCAAATGTAATCTTTTTCAATTAACAATTTCACGTCCATTTTCTAACTTTTTAGCCTTACGAAATAGTCCAACTTACACGTGAAGAAATAGGACAATTTCACGTTCAGTAGTAAAATATTTCGATTTGATGAAACGACACACGCTATTTTCATGTTCATAAGGAGGAATAAATTAAAAGCATAATATGTTAAACTGCAATCTCTTCACAGAAATAACTCTTACTTTGGTCACAGAGCTCCTAAATTAAACGTATTGTTAAACTCTTCAAAAACTCCCTCTTTGCTGGAACATATGAACGAACCGCTTCTTGCGTGACAACAGCCAGATCGCAATTGGTTAATCTTGAATAAAGAAATTTATCTATGCAATGTTTCATAATAAATCTGAGTTACATTACAAGTTAAGTATAAGATTTTACTCACAGTCCCCGCCATTATAAGTTAAGCATTAGATTTTACCTGCCAAACAGCGCATGAGACTCTGCCCCCATGATTTACGGCAGAATATTATCAGGACCAATCACAATATCTCTCTGAGACGCGCGTGCTTTCGAGTTCTCAAATACACAAAATGCATATTTTCGTGCGAATGAGTGGCCAAAGTCATGCCCGTTCGCAGCGGCGACCATCTCGCCCTAGCGGCTGTTGGCTGCAATTTTCTCAGCAAAAACGAATTGGAAACGTATGTTATTGAGGGAAGGTCAATTTATGACATTCTTGTGCTCAGCATTAGTCTCTGAGTGATTTTTGTTTCAAGGCAAAGCGTGGGAAAAGTGCCAACGAAAGTAGAAAAGAAAATTGGGAAACTACTTCCGTGTGTATATTTATTTAGCTATTGATTGCACACTTTATACAAATGTGTGAAGTTTACTCTTTGTAGCAGAGACGTTGACACAATAACCCACTCATATCCCAAATTGTTCTATCATTGCGAACAACACGTTTGAACAATACAGATAACAAATGACTCGATAACTCGGGAGCAGTGAGAAATCGTGCGCATAACTCTCGTGGTGAAAAATAGAATCATTCCATTTTTCAAACAACTAAATTCAGATTTAAGGCTCTCCCTCCACACGTCTTTTTGAGGTTGGGCCCAAAAATTATTGATGAGGAGCAACGACTCCAAATGAAGTGTCAGTTTGGTCGCACTCGACGAACGCGAGCTCGTTTGAGTTCGCCGCTGTGGGCATCTCGGAGCAGACTTTATCTATTGGAGACTCGCCGCAGAGACGCCCCTCGTTGGACAGAAATTTGCTGCACAGCAAGCATCTTCATGAGCTGAGACGCGGCGCTGTTTTTGGAAGTTAACAGAAGTTGCACGTTCTCAGGCCGCTCGTTCATCATCATCTGCTAGACCTCTTTGTTGCGGAATACTGCTCGTGTACTCCAATGATCTCACTTGTAGACCGTACTTTGTGATCGCCCTCGGCGACACTTCTCGGCGTCCCAACTCATGCCGGCAAAAACGCAGAGCAGCCTTGTTACTTTCAGAGGCCGATGACGTACGGGAGGTCATACCCAGCATTGCATTTGTTAGACGTCCCTTCTAAATGGAGCCATGAAACTACTGTTATGCATCAGCCCAACGAATTAAAATTGCTTGCGAAATGTGAGCTAGGCTCGATCAGATATTTATTTTCTTTAGTGTAGCCTTCGACCACGATTACATTTCATGGCGCACTGAATATGTTGTAGTTTGAAAGCATAAATATTTTTTATTCTACAAAATTTTGTTCAGGTGTCTGAATACAATTAGAAATTATTCTGAAGGGGTTTTGGTCACTTTGAGGTTATTACAGTGCTACTTCTGAAAAAATAATCCAGGAAAAATTACTTTTCAAGCTCCTCAGTGGCAGTTTGCGTAAAATTCCTTCGAACATTCACTTATTCATTCACTTTTTGAACGATGCGTGTTGTACGTAAATTTTATGATCCTGTGGCTTTAAGTATTTTCTTAGCAGACAGATGATTTCTGATTCGAAAAAATGGCTTTGGGTAACACGCCATGGAAATAAATGAGACGGTGTGAAAATTATATTTAAAAAGAAAGAAAGATGAACAGAAAAAACTGGATATTTCCCAAAACTTGACAGCTAGGGCTAAAAACATGTACAAACTTTTAATTTTAAAGCTCTTAAATCAAGCTTTGTGGAATTACTACAATAGATACTTTAGTACATGGTTATGACCGTGCTTGAGTCGACTGATGGCATCTTGATGGCCAGAGATCCGATCCTTCTTTGCAGTTCTGACCGTTGATTCCTTCCTTACGCACGCGTGCTGTGCATTGTGCACATCTCAGCTGTACAGCGATGATGTACAGCATCTGATGTGCAGTGCACAGCATCGGATGTGCAGTGCATAACATCGGATATGTAGTGCACAGCATCGGATGTGCAGTGCCCAGCCTGAAATGTACAGTGAGGTAGTGTAGCGATCTGCTGTTACACAACCCAGGCTGAGCAATGCGCATCTCAGGCTGTACACAGGTCTGAGCTGTGGCTCTAGGTATGTGGGCACCCACAGTCACGTGTGGTACCCGTAGTGTACTGCATTATATCATATTATATTATATATGCCCCACAGGCACGCGGGATTCCCACAGGCATGTGAGGTACCCCGTTGAGGTACCCACAGGCACGTGGGGTACCCACTTGAGGTACCCACAGGCACGTGGGGTACCCACTTGAGGGACCCACAGGCACGTGGGGTACCCACTTGAGGTACCCACAGGCACGTGGGGTACGTGGGGGCACCCGCAAGCCAGAGCCCAGGGTCGCTGAGGCTGCATCAGATCGCACGGTTTTCAATTTATGCCCCGCCCATTTGCGGGGCCGCTATCACGCGCCGTGCGTGCAGTGTACGGTACAATGCGCACAGCTCTCCGTACTATCATAGTCCCGCTTGCTGATATTATTAAAAGATAAAAAGACCGTTACCGTCTAGCCGGCGACTCTCACCTTTGCAAATTTTCGAGTCCCACGAGAGGTTAGTTTACACATTTTCACCTGGCTTTCGATCGCAAGGCGTTGATCGCTCAAGCAGTGGGAATTTTAAATTGATCACGAGGGAAAACCTATCTCAGGGGAATCAGCCGTTCCTTGCCACACGTGTCTCTTGTAGGGGAATTTACGGTTCAGTTTTAGAATTAGTGGAGCTTTCTTTCGTTGGATCGAAAAACTTTCAAAACCATTCTACGGTAATTTCGAATGGGGAAATAGTGCCACAGCATTTAACTTAGCTATTCGGGATATCCTTGCGCACGTTTGTAGGTGTTCCGAGATTTTCAAGTAAATTACTGGGATAGTGAATGTTGAAACGTGTGTAAGAACATCTGTGAATGTGCAGTATGCTAGTAAACTTTTTGCTAGGCGTTACTAGTTTGGCTTTTGAAATTTAATAACTTTATTTGATAGAAGATTACCATCTTGAAATTTACTAACTTTTTTAATATAAAATATATCAAAATACGTTTCTAGAAGACGTATTTTGAATTATTTCAAAATTATCGTGAGTGCAAAATAAGAAGTCCTCTGTTGCCTCTAAAATTATTATCCCATGTAGAGAAAAGTTAGTAAATTGATTAAATTATATATATGTATATTATTTCATAAGTGAAGCAACTTAATGTTTTATAATAAAACGTACATGCATATTTTGTCTACGGAAAAATCCCATAAATTTGTGCAAAGTTTTACGCAATTTTTTTATTAATGCTCTTTATATTTTATTGTAGTTTTTTTGACGAAAAATAAGTGAAAAAATTTCCACTGAAAATCAACACAGAAGGAGAGATAAACATTTTTTCAAACGAAAATTTACACCTACCAAGTTTTCACAAAACTTTTTGCTCTTAAAACTGAATATCAAGCTTCATTCTTCAATATTTAGGGTCTAACGTTAAAGAATTTTTTCAAAAATATTTCGCAAGAGGCGTAGGCTCACTGTGAAACGAGATGAGAAATAACCAACACCCGTCATTAAATGCGGTGTTTTTGAACAGCATTGGAATGTCAGTGATCGGTTTCATCAGGAGTTAAGGCATTCCCAATAAGTGAACAAATTAGAGATTTCATGAGGACGGTCGCTGTAGCAATGGGTTACTTAAAGTTAATTCAGTGAAAGAATCAGAGAGAAGGAAAGAAAGAAAGAAAGAAAGAAAAAGGGAAAGAAATAAAGTAATAAACGCAGAAAGAAAAATAGTTTATGTATACTAGAGTTAATAGATCAATTTTTTTGCATTGTTTCTTCAATTGTTCTTACGAGAAAGGTCCTCAATTGGTACTGAAACCTTCTTAGGTATTATAATGGTCCTGTCAATGTTTGGATGGAAAACTGACAGAAAAGCATAAAAGTATTTCCTTTGTTAGTTTGCCCTATGTTTAAATGCTGATAAATACTACTCAAAAATGTATGTGGAAAAATGTCGCAATGCACAGCTAATAATTACACTGTAATTCAACCTGTTGTTTGAGAGCTACTGTGTAATATGTTTGTGAACGAATCTGTCACTGCTAAATATTGGAAAGATTTTAGGCGAGTGAAATATGAAGTTCATCTTGATGCTTCATTTTTATGTAATACCTAGAATGAAACTTCCCATTTCACTGAAAGGGTAGGTTGTAATGACTATACTACATAGTGCGTGTAGTTTTTAGTTTTAAAGATCTCAATGTGATTTTTAGAATCTCACAATCAAAACTCATGAAAAATATGCACTCTGAGATTACTGGATGCAAATTTATCAAAGTGTTTTTGTACTTTGTGATCGTTATCTTTTGTTATTTTTTAAGTTTCTTGTGAAATGCCTCACATATTGATTTTGAGGCTCATTCATAATTTTTCCTTCGCGTATCAATGTAAGCGTGACTAAGTACACACGGTAAGGGAGATGACTGGCACCAGAAGAGAGGAAAAGAAAGCAATTTTCACTCTTCCCTTTGCCTTGTTTTACTGCACTGATGAAGAACTTTATAAGTTTCGAAACCTTTGCCATGAGATATAATCCTTCTTACGTTGATTCTCCTTTTTGTTTTAAAAGCAAAATCAAAAAATAGAACGAAAAAAAGAGAAGAAAGAGAGAGAAGAAAAAAAGGAAGAAAGAGAGAGCAGAGGGAGAAAAAAAAGACAGGAAAAGAGAGAGAACAAGATAGAGAGAGGAAAGAGAGAAGGAAAAGACAGGAAAAGAGAGAGAACGAGATAGAGAGGAGCTAAAGAGAGAGAGAAAGCACCACCGAGAGAGTCGGCGGCCCAAAAAGGACCACCTCATTAACGTTTGATTGATCGCGCCGTTCTCGTTCGTACGCTGCAGGGCGATCGTAATCTACGAGCAGAAATTCTCCAAAACGGAGCACAACATTTTGAAAATAATACTTGGCGCAATACAGCTCAGTGGTCTCATTCATTTGTACTTAGCAGCTTTCAGGGCAGCGAAAAGCGTAGCTTTTGAAACCATTTGTTTGAAATAATTACTGATTATAATAATTTATTATTAGTTCAAGCACAACAAAAGCGTGTAAGTGCATGGAAGAGCGTAGGCTTCAAATTTTAGTTGCTGCTGTTAGCATACGTGTAATGTTGAAGTTTTTTTCGCGTTTACTTTTCTGTGTTATTTTAAACCTTGAAAATTTCTCCAAATTTATAATAGATCTGAGAAATTACACAATGCAAAAGTTGGTACTTGTTGTTCAATTCATGTTGGTTACTTAGTATGTTATTAATTTCCAACATTCTAGCGAAAAAACGCAGAGCTTTGAAGAACGGTGCAGAAATGTCGACAATAGTTCTATCATGATACACTACCTTTAAGTCTTAACAAGGCGACCTGCAGAGTTAGTGCAAAAGGAAGTAAAAGACGTTTACATTATGTTATAGGAAATGATTTAGAACATTAAACGGCAACAAGTAACTCTTATAATTGCTTTACAAGGTTCCATCTTGACGCAGTCGGTGTTGCAATTCATGACCAAACGTATTCACTCAAAGATGGTTTTCGGCAACTTCTGCAATCATCTAGGTTACGTTTATGTGCGCTACTTTTTTTAACAGTTAAAAAAACGACGAATTCACAAAATCCTTTTCAAGAAACCCAAAAAGGTGCGAGTCGAGGAGCGAGAGATTCTAGGAAGGGTATTCCAAATCTTCAAAATTCAATTGGATAATGGTTTCAGCGGTCTCGCGCGCCGTATGGGGATGCGCATTGTCATGTAACACTCTTTTTCCAACAATCGGCTTCGGCTTTTGGTGAGAGTTGCTGGTTGCCTGAAAGCTTCGATGCATTTCATCTTCTGACTCACCTTCCGGCCAAAGAAGTCGAATCACTGTTCTTTGTTCCTCCTTGGTGTATAATGCTTACGAAGTGGTCATGTTTGGATTGGAACAGCGGAAAAACTGGCGAGATCGACTCAAACTTCGATCACGTGTCCACAATATACAAACCATGAACGCATGACCATCTTAAGCAGTGGAAAGCAGTGAGCCGATTGCACAATTTGGCTTAAATAGAAGAATGATGTTTAAGGCAAGCTCTTTTGTACTAGCTCAAATATCTGGTGCGTCAACAATAAACGGTAGAAAAACACTATTTAACGGAGCATTTGTTGTATTTATTATTCATTGGAATCATACAGTTTGAAAAGACCTTGCATGCTACATGGACGACAATAAAACTGCAAGACAAGCAAGGATCGCTTGAGGAAACCAGATGGTAAACTTAATGAGTTTCAATGCTCGTTGTTGTTAGAGGTTCTTAGTAGAAGCTGAGAGTAACGGAGGTTTTTGTGTTTCGATCTAAGTTTTTATTTTATTTAATCACTATTTTTTTAAGGTTTTGGTCAAATATTCACTCGCAATGTATCTCGTTCACCCTTGACACGGAGCGATGGAAGACACTCAAGAGCTGTTCCTGGAGGTCGTTAAACACTTCATTTGATTCACGGGCAGTTCGTGAAGCTGGAAGAGTCCATCTTCACGGTTGAACTTGAAAGTGATGACATAAATTTCTCGGTGTTGTGCGCTGCCAAATGAGCTCAAGCCACCTTTAATGGACAATAAAAAACGCGAGCACAAGTTCCAAGTTGGAGATAAGCTATTTACCGGAGGATTGGCAAAAGCCTTGTGTATTCCGCTGCCTTTGTTTCGGCCGAAATTTCCCATGTGATCGCTCTAACGAAGGAGCGCTGCGTGAGACGCTGATGCCTTATTCGCCTCGCCGCTGTCACTCTTCAATCAAAACGGTCGTGAATCGAAGCTCAAACTCCCTCTTGATCCTAATCTTCTTATTTGGCACCTTCATAAGTTCCAGCTTATTGGAGCAACGCTTAGGAAACAAAAGGAAAACGGATCGGTGATCCTGTTCTCCATAACGCGTTGGATTAGGCTGCGTGAGCGCGTCGTTATAAAGACTGCTCAAGTTCTCCAGCGCTGTAATGCGTGAAGTTCACAAAGAGTTTCTAAGTTCTCGCTGAAAAATTGCTTTGTAGCTAGAAAAATCGTATTTCCTTGAGCAGGAACTCTCAATGAATAAAGTTTGTTTTGCTTCATCTGTTTTTGGTGTCCTATTTCGCACAAACAAACGAAATTTTCATCGCTGAACTTGAGCAACAGGCAAAGTTCAGATGTGAAGATCAAACGTACAAGCGAGAAGTTCTCAGTACAAAAGTACTAACAGTCGTTACTTCGAAATTTACATCTACTCTCGCAGGGTTCTTCTCATGGCGTTCAGATTTCATTAGATTAGATTGAACTAGATTCGAAAGTTTGATTTGCGAGTCTCCTAAAGAAGGCGCAGTAAAGCTGACGGAGAAAAGTTGTCCCATCTTGAGCGATCTGGAAGGCGCGCGAGAAGATCGAAGTTCCCAGAAGTAATCCTCTCTATAATCAGTCTTGGTGAGGCGTAAAGCAGGACAAAGCTCTTTAGCTACGCTCATTTGTGATCAATGAAGGGCTTGCTTTAGTTCAGCAGGAGCAGGGCACTGAGCAGGATAAGCAGGTGACGTTTGGGTGAGCGCATTGTACCATGTAGGTACAGGATTGCTCTTAAATGATCTCAGCTGCTTAGAAAAATATCAGGGGATCGTTTCGTTGGCCCACATCGTAACGAGAGCAATTTTGCTCGAAATCTCGCTCAGTTTTTTGTATTGAGCTTTACCAGTACGGGCCTTAAATTGTATTGCTCTTCGTGATCGTGTAACTCCAGGGATATGGGGAGTGATTTGAATAGGCCTAGGGAATATAGGCTGTAAACTGGCCAGCAAAGTGTCCTCAAGCTGTGATATATTGGTGGCAGTGATGTGTAGGCAGCAGTGATATATTGGTGGCAGGGATGTGTAGGCAGCAGTAATGTGTTGGTGGCAGTGATGTGTTGATGGCAGGGATGTGTTGGTGGCAGTGATGTGTTGGTGGCAGTGATGTGTAGGTAGCAGTGATGTATTGGTAGCTGTGATGTATTGGTACCAGTGATGTGTAGGCAGCAGTGATGTATTGGTGGCAGGGATGTGTAGGCAGCAGTAATGTGTTGGTGGCAGTGATGTGTTGATGGCAGTGATGTGTTGGTGGCAGTGATGTGTTGGTGGCAGTGATGTGTAGGTAGCAGTGATGTATTGGTGGCAGTGATGTGTTGGTGGCAGTGATGTGTTGGTGGCAGTGATGTGTAGGTAGCAGTGATGTGTTGGTGGCAGTGATGTGTTGGTGGCAGTGATGTGTTGGTGGCAGTGATGTGTTGGTGGTAGTGATGTGTTGGTGGCAGTGATGTGTTGGTGGCAGTGATGTGTTGGTGGCAGTGATGTGTTGGTGGCAGTGATGTGTTGGTAGCAGTGATGTGTTGGTGGCAGTGATGTGTTGGTGGCAGTGATGTGTTGGTGGCAGTGATGTGTTGGTGGCAGAGATGTGGGCTTCACTGAAAGGGAACTCTTATGTCTGTCCAAGCATGGCCGTGTTTTGATGTAGCATAATATTTAATGATATTACTCAACGCAACTTTATGTCCTTTGAAGCAATAAAAAGTCGTAACTAGTGTAAACTTGGAGTGTGACTCTTGAAGACAGTTGTAAATAATCTTGTTTTGAGGGCGCAGAGAGTTATTTAACGCGGCCTGGAATATCAGCTTAAGACTGAGGCAACTGATGACAATCAATAGTTTTGGAGTTGTTGGTTACTGACTCGTAAGTTCTTGTATCGAATGACAAGGTTGGTGAAAAACTGAAATTTCTTTGAGTGGTTTAATTTCTCTACCCGGCTGTGAAACTTTCCTTTTATGTCCTCCTTCACAGTTGGCTTTTTATTCAGGAACTGTGAGATGATGTATGTGTCTCGTAAGTAATTTACCGTCCATTAGTTTCGCTCCATTCACTTTCGATAAAATTAGTGCATTTAGATTGATGACATTTCTGTGAGCAGTGCTTATCAAAATTCAAAGCGAGTGATAATTATCTATCGATGGAAAAGTATACATTATTGTCTTCTGAAAATTGGTTTCAAAATTGTGAAGTGGTGCAAAACTTGACCTGTTTTCTGTCAGGAGAAAGCACTGTAAGCTCATGTGGATGTCTACCTTCAACAAATACCGATGTAAAATTTCGTTGATAGAAATAACAGTTTAATTTCTAGAAAGAATTTCCCTCGAGGCATTTACAGTGGTCTACAATGCCATTTTTTCACGACATCATGATAGTTAATCATTGTTTAGTCTAACTAGATACTGGAGCGTGATGAAACATTTTTGGTAGCCACAGTATTTCTAATATCTTTAAAATACTTTTGTGCATGGAACCATTCTTTATTATAAAAAGAAAGAATCTCCTCTTTAGAAAACTTTCATTCCTTAATTTCTTTTCATTTCCATTCGGTGGCCTCTCCAGAGCAAACATCCTCTAATTTTGCAGCCTTCTAGGCAGCTTTCGCATATGCGCGCTACTTTTTTATCAGTTTAAAAACGACGAATTCACAAATGAAAATGCTCTGAAAGGAGTGTGTTAATGGAATAATATAAATAAAGTGTGTTGAAGGAAAACTCCAAATCGATTGTGCTTGTCAAAAATTATACACGAAATGGTACCTACAACAGGTACCTGATGGTACCTATACGAAATGGCACCTAATGGTACCTACGAAATGGCACCTACTACACACACCACCAGATAGCTACTTCTCGGATGCAAAAAGGCGTGGGGTGGCGAAAGTGCGAAAGCACTTTATTCGATAATTTCGGCCCTGGGACGCGGATAAATTTCAGCGTAACATCGCAGGTCAAGTGATAACAAGGCAATGACAGGAAGCTGAGAAGTGAACATTTTTTACCCACTAGAAGATGCACGAGTTCCTTGCGTGACTTTGCTTTGAAATTTTGGCTCATTGGGTGTCAAAATGATATCCAACAAAAGTGGTGCATCATTTCACTCTGGTGTTAAGTATTTTTCTTTTATTGATCAATTAGCATAACACGCGTGTTTTTATTTGAATACGTCTAGTTACTTTAGAATTATTTCAACCTCATGAAGTTATAGTCGTGTGAGGAGGAATTGTACGTACCATCAATTTTGGGAGAATGTTTCTGAACAATAGAATAAAATTTAAATCATGCTTAATTCCTCGCTGCAATTACTTGAAATCATTATAAATATATTTAGACTCTCCTCCAGTGGGTTCACACAAGCTTTAACTAAAGGCATCGATACAAATAACATTACCTATTCATTAATAAGGTAGAAAATTGGAGATACACTTGTTTACGCATGAAAGAGATCCAATACACCTTATTATGCATTATATTTATCTCCATGATAATTTGAAAGGAATTCACTTGACATGTGGTTAGTTATAGGTTCAAGCCTTTCCGTCATACTGTGACAAGAAAATTTCTTTTGATGATGAAGCAATCGAATTTTTTAGCGCTACAAGAAGAAGCAATTGGCTCTTTCAGTTGAGTTATGGACAGATTAACGCGTCCGCCATGTAACGTCCAACCCCAAATTTGGCACGAATTTTTCCTCCGGGATTGGAGGAAAGTTGCTGCTTCTATCACTGTTTGAAAAAGAGTGTAATTGGTGAAAATGGCCAAAATTTGTATACTGAGTAAGATTATCATTGGAGGAGTTGCTTAGACGTTACGCAGGGCGACTATAAGCAGAAACGGGAGGAAATCTTAAATCTAATGACGATTAAATGTTACCAATTTCGTTATTTTGTCTCTTGTGTTTGGTCTGAGAACATGAACGTTTTTATGCAATCTCAGCATGTTTTGTCTCACTGCAAAGAAAGTGACTCAGTCAATTTGAGAACCAGGATTCCGTTTGTTGTGCTATCCAAGTTTGCGCAAGCGAGGCCCTTTTTTGATCTGTGGGACTGAAGTGTATGTAATATAGTATGAGTCTGACGTTATTAATGCGGGCTAACGTGTTTCTCTCGCTGTTTAAGGGTTTCTCTCGCGCAAACAATTTGAAAGAAAGCAAAAGGCTTAGAAAAATTCATAAAATGAACCTCAAAACCTTCCAGGAAAATTTTTTAGCTTCACAAAGTAAGACCCAGTTTTTAAGCCACATTTTCAAATAACGGATTTGGTGTCGTGAAAAATTCGATTCATTAATTTAATTTCCAGATTTTCGTCAATGTGAATTTAATGGCAAAAATGACCTGTGCCTTTTACGATTTCCCGAATTCAGGCAGGCCCCGCAAGTCATGAGTATTATAAGGCACCCTGCGGGGGCTCATTTTTTAGACCGCAGATGCCACCAAAAAACCAGGATTTCAATTTCGGTGTAATTTAGTTCTATTATCAACCCGAGAGCACCGTGTGCAAACCTATTATTTACAATAATACGGCTTTGAATTTAGCAAAGTAGCGCTTTCATTTTAAAATTACACCTCAAGCTCTACAACTAACTTGTGAGTGAGACGAATCAATTCAATTGACCAATTCAGCACAAGTGCTCCACTATTGCTTGGATGTTGAGAGTATAGAAAATTTCTCCTATAAAAATATGTTATGTATATTTTATGTACGCACAGCATATTGATTATTTTGAAATGTGGTTAGCAAACTTCCACTTAATTTTACAAAATGGTTCACTTAACTGAGACGATCAGATCGCCAAAGGACTTCTTGCCTTATTCGAGATCTTCATTACTTTCTTTCTATGTAGCAGGCTGCTGAAATAGTCCTTATACGGAGTACGCCAATAAAAAATTGTTATTAGAATACTTAAAATGACGTTCGTTGATACAATACTCTACATGGAGTGCGACGATGGAGTACTCTAAGTAGAATGAGTTAATGGAATTTTCTAAATGGAGTACGTTAATGGAAAACTCTGAATGGAGTGCATAAATGGAATTCTCTAAATGGAGTACGTTAATGGAAAACTCTGAATGGAGTGCATAAATGGAATTCTCTAAATGGAGTACGTTAATGGAAAACTCTGAATGAAGTGCACTAATGGAAAACTCTAAGTGGAGTGCATTAATGGAAAACTCTAAGTGGAGTACGTTAATGGAATACTCTTAATGGAGCGCGATAATGGAGTACTTCAAATGGAATGCGTTAATGCAATACTCTAAATAGAGTACCTTAATGGAATACTTCATATGGAGTGCGATAATGGGGTACTCCAAATGAAGTACCTTAATGGAATACTTCATATGGAGTGCGATAATGGGGTACTCCAAATGAAGTACCTTAATGGAATACTCCAAATCTATTGTGCTTGGCAAAAATTCTGCACGGAATGGAAAACTCTAATCGAAGCAGCAAATGAACTGTTCCAAATGAAGGGTACGATTTGAGTGCACTGTTAAGGCATCCGGTCTTATGGCTTATGTTTGAGAACGCGCGTCTCTCATGAGAAAGGTTGTCAGTTCAATTCCCGGCTATGCAAGCTCGGTGAATCACCTTGTTATGAGAATGAAAACTTTGCTATAGCTCCCCACTCCACCCTTGCGTCGTAAATGGGTACCGGCTCGACCGGAGGCAACCGTCATTTTGCGGCCTGGTGTTTGTCGTGCGCCATTTGAAAACTGATAAAGACGTGATATGCGTCAGGAGGATTAGAATAAAACATCCTTTTAATAAGGTACTTCGAGTAAGTTCATCACGTAAAGTCGATGGTAAGATTAAGTCTTGTGCCATCATTACTTCAAAATTTTTCCTTTTACATGCCATGATTTGTTTCGAGTCTGTCGAGTTTCGACAGACTCGACTGAAGCTTACTAGAACGTAACTCTAGCTAATGTAGCAGGATTAATCTTCAATGCCAAGATATGGATTTGCCGAGGTACAATGATGACATGATGTTCCTGGGATACATAATAGAGACTCGGGAACACAAAGCAGACCCATTGAAAGTAGATAGGAGATAATACCACGAAGCTCCGCAATCACCCCGTAAAAGATCGCGTCGAGGCCCATCTTTGAGAAAGTGCAGCTACCTTCGTTGTTTAAGCAGCACTAGAGTGTCTCGAAAACAAATAGAGGCGGAGAGGAAGTCAAGTCATGGTTGACTGGCGCACTTGGTCCTATCTGTCGTGATTCAGATCAGTTGCTAAAGCAGTGTAACCTTAAATAGCTGTCGGCAGGTCTCCTCTCCTAAACTAAGGCCATTAGTTTACCTTGCCCACAGCCCGCCTGATAATGGCTCCCGCAGATCCTCCTCCAGACAACATACACTCGCACCCTCCAGACAAACGGGCTTCCTGCCACTCGCTCCAAACGCAAGCGCCGTGCTAACTGCCTGCAAATTTCTACGTGAACGAACGGTCTCAGTGTAAGTATTAGCCCAATGAATAGTAATTAATAGAGATAAAGTCCCAACATACTCTTGCACGGTCCAGACAAACGGGCTTCCTCCCTCTTCTCCACTTACAAACGGTCTCTGTGTAAGTATAAAAGTATAAGGGCAATGAAAGGATATTAATGAAGTTATTCAATCCCATTTTGTTGTTGATCGTTCTGCCTTATCTTAGCAAAGTTGCTGTTCAAATGACGTTTCCCTAGAAGAGAGTTATTTTCCTTTACTTTGATTAGTATGCTCGTCAAGTTTACTCATTGTCGGGATGTTATATTTAATTTTCTTCGAGTGAATTCCGTGTATTCACCACGTAGAGAGCAGAGGTAAAGGTTATCGCCCTTAATCTTGATCAATTTACACATTTCAAATTATTGTACACCTTACAATAACGTTGATGGTAGGATGCCCGAGAAGTCGCTGAACTTATTCGGGCCCACAGGTAGCTGTACTCAAATTTGACCATTGTACTTGACTTAAGAAACATTCTACCTCTGTATCACCTGTGGCAAATAAATTGTTTAAATTGTTTAAAATTTGCTCATCATGTTTTCCCACAGTCGGAATGATATTCCTTATTTTTCTTCGAGTGATTTCCGTGTATTCACCAAGTTGTATCATAACCAGAATGAAATCTATTTTTTCTTCTCGAACTGTACAAGAAAATGGCCCTGAGTTTTTTCCATTACTACGTCTCCTATCATTTTAGTTGTATATCTGCCGCAAGTCTGATGCCCGTGCCAGTAATTTTCGGAAATATTCAACTAAATACAGTAAAAAATGAGCGCGATTTTATCGTTTCAGCTTTGGTGTGTCAGAGGAGTTTTACTTGACCAAAAACTTCAAGTTTGGTCGTTTTAATAACAGTTGGTAAAATTTGATAATTTTGGTCGGAATAAAAATATTCTGGCAACGCTGGTCGTCATACTCTCTGGCATTGATTGAATTTGGTTCGGCAAGAATAGGTTGTAAAAAAATGTGACATTTGCTCGCTCCGATAGGAGCACTAGATGATCAATTTTAGCCTCCTTTTTTCACCTGCAACATTATCCATTTTAATCTAAGATTTTTTGTGCTCATGGCATGCACAACTTGGGGCGATAATGTAAGATGGTTCCGTCCCAAACATTATTACGTTTTTTTTGGAATCAGGCAGCAAAGACCGATATTTTTACCGTTAGGCAGAGGTTGAAGTTGTTTCCTATACTGCTCTGAGAAAAGAGTAGCAGCGAAAGTAAAAGTAGGCAGAACGGCGCCTTAATAAATATTGAACTTTTTAAGAACCTTCACAAAAAGAAAAACGGATTATTGCTGAACTAACTACGTTCTTTGTCGATAAACTTGTTCCCATCAAGAAGAGAGAAACCGATGGAAAGTCAGAAATCGATGCTCAATTTTTTCAAAAAATCGACTGTGACTAATTCAATAAGGAAAGTGTAAGGAGATCCTAGTGCTTTATTCCTAAAATTGCTCTCGCGTTCGTCAGTAGCTTTTGCAGGAGTACAACCCAATTATAATCTTGCCAGTCAACAGTCAGCCGTGACTAAATCTTGTCTTGCAAGCTGAAATTTTTCGCCAGAAGCGCGTCAGTTTAGGCAGGCGCAGTGCAGCGCTTCGCTATTAATTAATGGAGAAGTCTTGACGTCACATGTCCGAGATGATGGAGAGTGAGCACGAGAATCCATGAAAAAATTACCTGATGAATATCTATCATGAAAGTTTGCGCTTGCGATCAATAGATTTCTAAAAAAACAGCGTCCAGGGAAGCAAAAAATAACCTCTGTGCCAGCCAGCAGAAATGTTTCATGCGATGCTCTCGAAAAGGTCGCTCGCTGAAGGCTTGAGGTGTGAAGCGCAATTTTCTTCTCATTCGGATTTTTTGAGGTGAAAATGGGAGCGGCATTGCGAGTTATAATCCAGCCCGCACCGCTGTCGGGAAACTCGGATAGAAGTAAAGGCAATTTACACTGAAACATGCTCATCAGCGGCTGGAGGTTTGTAGTCTTTCGCGACCTAGAATTTCATGGTTGTCAGACACAAGATCTCGCACGTTGACTCGCGAGGCTAAAAGAATCTAAGCTCATGCAGTACTGAAAACTTTTAGACGGGGGAACGATTCCAGCGATAATATGTGTGCAGATACCACTACCGGACGAATGATTCGTTGGATTAGCAACAGCATTTTGATTGTCGAGAAGTTGCTTCCTTGACCGAAGGAGGGTCATGCGGCCTCTGGTTTTGGTCACCCTGGATTGTCAGGTTTGGTGAGCAACAAAAGGAAGGCGCAAGACTAATGGTCCTTTAATTCAGAGCAGAGATCTGATGTGTGTTTGTAGAAGCGTAACGGCGCGTGTGAGACGCACATTTCAGAAGTCATGGACTATTGTCACCGCAGGCTTTACATGGCTCCCTCCCTTGCTTTCTTCCTCGCCCTGATGAAGTCTCTTCGTTTTTCTGTTTGACTTAATTGCTGATGACCTTTTGGTACTCTCTTCCCTATCGATTTGCTTCCGGAATAAACAGACGTTTTCTAATGAAAGAATCCAGGGATAGAATCTGAGTCTGAAATTCACTTGCGAGAGATCAAATGTATTGACTGCAGTACATGGTTTTCGTTAGCAATGGAGTAGAGAAAATTTTTCTCTGGTAGATCTGCAATTAAATTAAAAAGAATCGTTGAGTTGCGAGATAAATTGCTCAGAGCTTGTTTTAATAATCTTTGAATTGCGTTTTGACTAATCTTCAAAATTGGACAGTTGGAATTGCTAACTCAGTTACGCCATGTGAAACTGTCGGCAATAATGAAGCCGTCGCCTAACATCTTCGGCACCATCAGCTTGCAAGCTTTTATGGGAAGATGAATAACTCATCATGGGACGAGGAAAATCATCTTGTGTTGAGCAGGAGAAATGATTGCTGTGGATGGGCGTTGTCAGGTTAGAGGATCATTTGTTTATTGCCCTTAATTGGTCACGTGGCCTAGTGCTTGTTAACGTATCGCGAGCTTCATCTAAATTTTTCTGTTTGATATGCAACTAGCGTGGCTCAGGTGGCACCACGAATTATGATGGGATATTTGCAGTGCATAAGCTCAAATTTGTTTGTGTCGAGGGTAGTTTTTCCAGTCAACTAATCGACTCATGAGAAATATCTTCTTGTGTTCATCAGTTGATATTTGCTTAATCTGGCAGCTTGACTTCTTATTCGAGTTTAAAAGTTCCTGGTACTTGAGCTAGATATGAAAATGTCATTTAAGTTTCACGGAAAATGAATTAATATTGATGTTACATAAGAATCTTGTAAAGTCATGTTCGAATAGAATATACGTACAGCAGGAAGTGTATGAGGTCGAAATGTGCATAACGATTTACATTTGCACAACATGCAGTTAATAAAGGCTTGGATGTTTTTTGTAAAACGGATTTCCTCAACATTGACACAACATTCCGCAATGTAACATAATGAAGAACAGTAATTGGAGACATAGTATGTTGATCGCCTTCGCTGATAACTTAAGGAATAGATGTGAGTTAAAGAGCGGCACGTAAGCAATTCAGGAACCTCTTCGTAAAGATCACAGAAATTTAAAAAACCTAACAATCCAGGTTTTAAGAGCGGTAAATGTGAAAAACATTTCCTGAAAAAACATGGAAAGTGTTAATAACGTTCAAACTAATTTTTCAGTTTTTTGAATAGAATATACTATTAGAAAGATCATACTGAAAAATAAGGCTCGTAAGTTATGCACAACTGCGATAGGCCGAAGAATCTAAAAAATCAGCAGCTTGGTTTATTCTGGGGAATACAACTTACAAGGAAACACACACTTAGCTGCCTTTGGCAACAACACTTTTGTACTGAGTAGGCATAGGTACTTCTAAAAAATTCGAAAGAATGGAAAATTTGAAGCGCAAGATTGGTTCAGAGCGATCAGTCTTTTTTCGATTCGATTTTAGTCTCACAACTAGTCAAGATAATTTGATTTGAGTATTCACAGTATTATAATTCTAAAAATGGTTTGCAAACCTCATAGTACAAAGCATGAGCTGCAAGAAACAATGATTGGTCTGAAATTAGAGCTCTACGTTAAATGAGCGGTTAATTATAGTTTAGCGGATAATATAGGAGGCGTTCCTATTGAATCTCTACTGCATTAAGCTGTACTCAATATATTGTTGCTACGCAGACAAAAGGAAGCGTCTACTTCCCTGATTTTTATTTGATATTTGAACGAGTCTATTTCATTGAGTTTAGATTTGATACATAATCATAGCCATCACGAAAACTATATCATCTCAAATGATCTTTCTTTTTTAAATGGTTGTGGAAAGAAGCTTCACGGATCAGTTCTCACTTCAGTGCATTGACCACTTAAGTTTTTCAATGTTTCCTTGCGCTACATTTCTCATATCTTGTTTCCCAACACCTGCAGCCGCGAGTGTGCATTCCATGCATAAAAAATCGCGTGTGCGCGTACAACTTTATGAACTCTTAAGTTTCGACTGCAACCACAACGAGTGAAGGCCGACTTCGTTTTATTTTTTTTTGAGCTGCCGCGGTCATTTCGCTAGCGTCCTCTCATCAGCAAATTAGAAGCATCTCCTTCGACTTCGTTCTTCGCACCACAGAAAGCGGTCACTTTTACGACTTGAAGTAATACCACACGCTCGTCTCGTGTAATAGAACTGCTTCGTGCATGAGAGCTTTATTGTAGGTATCTTCACAAAACTTGCATCGAAGAAACCTATTCATTGTTCAGTAGGAGTAGCTGCGTCTAAGTCTAAGCTGGCAGAGATTCTCAATTAAATCGGTGTATGTGTTTACATTCCAGAGCACGTCTGAGCACCCTAATATATAGCGGAGTGCAGGTCATAAACTTAGCTCCTCATTACTCCCCGAAAAATCTACCACATTCTAAACACACCCTGCGGTGTCTCGGTACCAATGATTATATACTTCAGTGACGCACTTCTTTCTCCTCTTGGCCTGTAAAGAAAACTGTCACTTTTTTTAGAGAGCAATTCTAAGCTGAACGTATCAAAACAGCGGCCCGTCGATGTTAATAAACGAATGCAAGTGATAGCGACTATTGAACGGTCGGAAGGAAACACATTGTGAGCCTTGACTCTGATTTACGCATGTTTTCTTAGGCGGCCTCTATGAAACGAGGCTACTACGGATGCCTCATGTAAAAATAAGGATGCCTACTGCAAAATTTGGAGATAGCCACAGTTCGAGAGTGGAACGTCTGTAGAAAACTGTTTTTCTTTCTTTCTTTTCTCTAAAGGTTTCCCTTCATGTTTGTGATGAATAACTTGGGATACTCTATCTTCAGCAAAAGTTACTGTTATTTTATCGGGTATTTTTGCCTTGGATGCGCACCTTTGAGGGAGCGTGTACAATAGCGAAGGAGCTCAAGGCTCGCCTGCAGCTGCCGAAGATTAGCGCAGCGAGACGCAATTGAACTCTTGTTAACTTTACGGTGTACTGGAGCTCATTGCAAAGGCATTCGAGCGCGCAGCTTTACTCCGTTTTAAGGACTCACTGGAACAAACAGAGTAAATTGCCGGTCGCATAGAAATGCAATGTAACATGCAGGTTTTGCTGGACCGACACTTCATGAACGACTTGAACATTCGAGCCTATACGGCGTCTATTCTGAACAACATTCATACACAAACATTTTTTAAATGCATCGTGGAAGTGACTGTGAGAGAAAATTAAGGCTTGAAAGTCTAAGTACTGGCAATTTCCGATAATCACACCCATAGTAACTCGAGTGTTGAGTCCAGCGAAACTGTTGCTTCGGCAACATCTACATTACCCTAACAAGAATAGAATTTTTTCTCAATATTTCTAGTAAGCTATTAAGATGAATTCGCAAGGGCATTTTAGACACCTGAAAGCCTATAGAATTTGTATTGTAATGTTCATACGAGCGGCCTACACAAAGCCTTGGCCTGGCCTATACGAAAGTCAGAGGCCGTTGTTAATATTTTAGTGGCCTACGTACGACGGAGTTCTCAGCATACTGTGCTGAAGTGAACAGTATGTCTACTGTGTGTATGTCTACTGAGCAGCATGTCTACTGAGCAGCATGTCTACTGAGCAGCATGTCTACTGAGCAGCATGTCTACTGAGCAGCATGTCTACTGAGCAGCATGTCTACTGAGCAGCATGTCTACTGAGCAGCATGTCTACTGTGTGTACGTTGATAACTATCACTGACAAGTGTATATAATGTCAGAGTTGAACACGTGTGCATTTGAACACTTGTGATGATTTCTTAGTTTTAATGTCATTAACTGGTTTTGCAAGAAAAATTATTTCATCATATTATCACGCTCTCTTTCATCATAATATAGGAAATGCAATGTTGAAATGCACTTTTCTTGTTGCCAGTAATTCGAGGTTACATTGATGAGTATTTCATTATTCGACGATCTCGGTAAACAAGCACAGAACAACGTGTAAATTTCTCTGTCAGTTTTCTAAGAGAATGCTTTCAACTATACTTTGAGGTGCGTGGATTAGAGTCTTGCAATGGAACAAAGAAATTATCGCACCTTAGTGACATTTCTGCAAGAGCTGGATTTACAAAAGATTTGGAGCAGTCAAAGTGGTGTAGATGGCTGCGTAAGTTCTTCTAACTTGACTAAGTTACATCGCGTGACGAAGCTAAATTGACTCAGAAGAACTTCTTCCGCCAATTTCTATGTTCCCTCGATGCAAGATGCTTGACATTAAGGCCCCTCTTCTGTGAAGTCGCACGGTAGAATCAGCTTATAATTTTGGAGAATGCTTTAAAACGTATCTTAAAGCAATTGTCATATCTAGAATGACCTTGAAACTGCCTATTACCGATCGTGGCCTAATTTTATGATTCGGATCAATGGCGCCGTGAGCAATTAAAAGAGATTCTTTAGTGTACTTGTGCAATTGATGTTGATACCAACGGAGACTCCATGCAGAGGCGTCTTTAATTCTGTGCTTGCGTGTTCCTCATTTCCAAAAACGAGGTATTTATCATGTTCAATTGAGCTTTATACCTCTTCACAAAATAACACATCTTTAAAAGAATATTGGAGCAGCAACACGCCGTCCAGTAAAAGGATGGTAAAAAACACACGAACTTTGCAGGACCGCAAGCGGACTTTGATACAGCGACGCCAAATTGCCTTCAAAACTTTCGCCTAAATAAAGCGCTGCAAGATGTAGCGGCAATTCTATCCCCTTCAAAATACTTTTTGTCGATGAACATTTTATTAGAACTTCATAGGAACTATTTTACGGCCTAAAATTGTATTAGTATAACATTGACCGATCGTCGAACCATTGGTCATTAAAATTTCGCTCTTCTATGCAAGTGCAAAAAAAATGGCATTACTGAACAACACTGCTGCTAGTAGGTGAAAGCTAAGCCTTGTACAATCGCAACTTCTACACTTACGGCTGACTCGTAATAATGCTTTGGTAGGCTATTTCCAAAATAAATGACACCAACCCATATTCTATATTAATTGAGAGGTAAAGTATAGCACCGGCATATTTTATTCTAAAGAAATAGAGCAATATAATTAGATAAATCTGGCACCAGAAGGTTGTTCGCTGCTGCTTCCTTATTCCAAAGTGGCGTACGAGTTGCTACCGTAAATTGCGATACATAATCTATGGAACGCGTTGAAATATCTCATTGTACCTGTCCGCGCCCTGGACCTGTGTTGGTTAGGAACCTCGGCGCCAATTACAGCACCAGGCAGCAACTCCGCGCCCTATTGCTGTCTAGATCGTAAAACTTACACAACACTTTTGACGTGTTCTCTACATTGGCTCTACATTTTAGTTCTCTACATTTGCTCTACACTTTCGTTCACTACATTTGCTCTACACTCTCTGAATTTGCTCTACATTTTCGTTCTCTACATTTGTTCTACACTCTCTGAATTTGCTCTTCATTTATGTTCTCTACATTTGCTCTAAGCTCTTGAAATTTTTTCTAAACGTTTGAGGTGCCTGACGAATTGAAAATTTTCGCATTTTTTACCACACTCATAATGTTTTTTTTTTCACTGAGAAAATCGCTTATTTTATTACGTTAGTGGATGTTATAGAAATAGCTGGTTTTATTGAGAATAATTTATATTTAATAACGTAAGAGCGTATCTAAGAAATATTTTAAATTCGATGACTGTAGTTTAAGATTTAAGAGCGAGATGTTCAAAGTAGGGAAATCGATCTTCATGAGAAACTCCGCTCAAATAAAGAATTGTAATCAATATTTTAAATTAACATGCGGTATATTACATATTAATCCTCAATTTTAGAAAAGATTTTGTTAAATGAACACTGATGTAAATATGATGTGGAATTTATTGAAAGTAATGAAAAAAAAGTTTCCTCTCGTCTTTGATTGGCTGGGTGAGTGTAAAATACAAATTTAAGAGCGAAATATGAATTCGGATGAATAATGATATTCCGTTATGGCGTCATGGCAGAGCATTGCACAAGCTCGACGTTCAGTTCTTACCGAGCTTTTGAACGAATCAAGACTGTTCATTATTCTAAGAACGCGATCATAACTCACAAAGTTAGTTTTATGATAACGCAGGAGAAACATTGCAAAAATCAATATTTACACAACACTGCATGCATGAGAGACCACGAGGTGCGATGTAGTTTAAGGGTACGATAACGACAAGCAAAAAATGCCATTGTTGAGCGGTGTTTTACTGGCGAAATTTATGCCCCGCCAAATGGCGTGGCTGATCTCCTTCGGAACAAAATTTGGCGGAAGACGCAAACGTCGCCGAGCTGACATTGCTGTGCTTAAGCTTCTCATGAATATTCAAAGAAGATCTAAACTTCTCCCTACATCATGCAAACTAAGTTTTTCTCGGCCGCCTTCGATACCAAGGTATACTTGTGAAAGTAATATACTCAAGATGAAAAAACTCCCATGAGTCTATGAAGGTTTATTCTTTTCTGATCGCAGAGCGAGATGCTGCAGATGCAAAGCTTAGAGCTCCAAAACAAATAGAGATTCACAGCCTGGTAGCTCCGGTTTACGACTCTTTTAGCATTTGTATCAGCTCTATACCTCTGAATATTTTGAAGCCTTATATTGGATCCTGGGAGCTTTGAGTCAGTGGTTGGGTAAGTTTACCACAGCTCGTTAATTCTCAATAGAACCTAAATCTTCTGTAAAATAGGGCTCTCTAGGTAACTTTTCAGCATGTACTGAGCGCAACTCGAAATGTTCTAAGAGCATTTACATGGCTCGTCACTTTTGCATTCATTGCACATCTTAAACAACGAATGCTGTTATATTTGTTAAGCTTATTTAATTGAATTTGATTTAGAAAAGATGATGAACTTGAAAATTCTGGAAATTTCGTTACATCATTTAAATACTTTTCCTGTATTTTTGAATGAATCAGACCAGAATGATCCTTCCTTCGGTCACTCAGTCGAATCAAATTAAAATATTGCAATGAACACTGCTACTGTATCAAATTTTCCATGGTGAACTCAGCATGATTCAGATAATGAGGCGTGAAATTTAAGGCAAATTTTCATTATCTCCGAGTCAGGAGAAGAGAAGCTCATTATGTCATTGCTGGATGATCTTTCATTGCGAGAGCGCGAATTGATTAAATATCTGCCTCAGGCCCAGCATGCTCCTCTACTTGAGTCTCGGCTTGAGCAGATCTAATGAGCTGGCATTAACTAATCTCTGCAAACACGCTTTCAAACTCGTAAAACGTGGCAGCATTTTTCAGCGCCTATTATTTTTACTGTCGTTAATATATTGCATACAAATTTAAAGATTAACTCTGCTCACGAGCATTTTACGAGACCTGACTTCCAGCGAACGCTTTTTTTCTATGGGGAAATTTTATTCCTTTAAACTACTTCTGTTACTGGTGATTATAATATAATTTGTTCTGCGTATTGTGATGAATGTTCTTTCTCATCCCATTATACAGCATGCCACACAAAAACCCGAACCGAGGATTTTTTTCCCGTATCAGTAATATCATCATAAGAATATCATAAGCACTTAATTTCAAGCAAAATTATTCTTTGTTACTGTTTACCACTGATACGGGAAAATAAACACTCGGTTCGGGTTTTTGTGGGACATACGATATATCACGGGCTTTATAATAGATTTTGTTAAATGCTTCAAATTGGGATTCAATTTATGCAGCAACTAAATTCTTTTCGGCATGCTTACATTCTATCAGTGATCATTTTGATGGAGTTCTTTTCGGCATGCTTACATTCTATCAATGATCATTTTGATGGAGTTCTTTTCGGCATGCTTACATTCTTTCAATGATCATTTTGATGGAGTTCCGCATTTAACTAATGTACTAGTGTATTTATATATGTATATATGCCACGTGATGATTCAATCCTTTGAATAGAAATTTCCAGAACCCATTCAACTTCATAGAGAAGGCAATCGGATCCGTGAGAAAATCTTCTACCAACAGTCCTATACTTTCTAGGATCTGGACAATTTTACTGCGGAGGAGGAGGCGTTGTTTTCTTACTTTTTTAACTGATACCTACAGAAGAAACGTGTTTCAAATGTATTAACAGTGATGATGGCATCAGAAGCGTTTTTGTAGAGCACACATGGAGATGGTGCATAAAATAATATTTGTATCTGATGGCTACCTCTCACGTTTTTTAGTCCAGGGAAATCGTACAGAAATTAAAAGGTTATGATTTTCTTTTAAGCTTTGATCTTTGATATTCCTTGCTGACGAGCAAGACGAAGCTTTATTTTGTAAAGTTGTGCTTGTATTTTATAAAGTTGTACTAAGTCAGGACATTGTAAGAACATTCGTGGCTTTCTCTCGCCGTTTCTATTTTCCCATCATATTAGGTATTGAACGAACATAAAATTGAGCTTCTGTGTCGTGCTTGTGTGTCAGATATGCTTTTTAGTGAGGACAAAATTCGTAGGGAGATTATTTTTCGGGTCTTCAACTTAATGCTGTTGAAACCCAGCAGGAAAGATAATGACAGCAAGATAGGCTTGAACTTACGCAGCTTCCTTTGCGAACAAAAATCGAAGAGGAGCATATATTTCAATTAAGGCCACACGATACCTCTATAATTTACGGCATCAAAAGAACAGCATAATTCTCGGGATGAGGTCCTTGTCTGAGCGTGATGGCACCATTGCGCCGTCCAATACATCTTGATGCTTCTTGCCGAGTCGCGTTCAACAAACAAGAGGAAGATCTAAAATGTTCACGAGGGCAAATTTAGGTGCCTTTGTGCCGCGGATAGCGCGAGTGTTTGAATGCGTCCCTCAATGAGACCTAATAGCAACAAGACAGCTGCTTGCTTTGTATGCCGTCAGTGTCTTCGGGGTCGTGCGTTAGCGCTCGCTCGCCGCGTGGGACTCTTTGCCTCGCATTCGAAGCTGCGATGTTTCTGAGCTTCGTGGCCCAATTTCATGGCCTAGTGGGGATGAGTTCGTGGAAATTTGTAGACTCGGAAATTTGTTGATAGCTTTTTCAACTTAATTTGGGGTCGCCAAGCATCTGCGTTTGCTACGTGCTGAGCAATGGCGGATTTTGGAGTTATTTCTAGCGAGCAAATACAAGTTGTGGTTGTAGTGCTTGTTAATCAACAGTGCTTGGTATAACACTGTGATTTAGTCATATTTTTGAGGCCTTGTATAAGCAGACTTTTCCCCCATTGTGCATTGACGACTTGTTTTATTTACGCAAATTTCGATATCCTATCATAGCTTTTACACCTTTTTCATTTTTGAGCTAACGAATTTTCCTACGCAGGTTTGCAATTTCAACATCACACAAATTATGAGCAGACATCTAAGTAAATGAGGCCATGTTTAATCCAACTACGTGAAATTACCTGTTGTTGTTTCCAGTGAAAATTGAACTGGCCACTTAGTATTTCCCTCCTCCCAACAGTGGCTGTAACTTCATAACCCAATACTCGTATGTACACTCCAGTAGTTTTAAACTTGAGGTTTCTACATGAGAAACTTTTGACGAAGTGAGAAAGTAATTAATAACAATATCCGAAACTGCTGGCTTACTGCCTTGATTGTGTTTGCAAACTCACTTCCTTAAATATGTGTTTTATATTTCTCAGGTCCCGGACTAGCGCCCATCATTAAGCTGCATAATTTATTTTGCAATATATCGGTAAATAGTCTGTATATTTTAATCTTCAAAATTGTCAAATGAACTTGAGGACTAAATGAAGAAGTTTGGTGTAGAAATGTGCGGCAAAAGAAGCGCTAAAAGTGTGAGGGCCAGAAAGGATGTACAGAGTAAAAAAAAAGACGAAAAAAAGTTTATTTCCAGTAAAATAGGAACAGATATCATCAACATTGGGATTTAAAATATTTCAACACATGGATCTTTAGTTGGTGAACTTGTATGGGTGAACATGCAAGAAGGATTGAGAGAGAAAAATGAAAATAATGATAGAATGTTTAAAATAAATTCCTTGATTAAGTTATCTTAAGTTTAATTTGCCCATGAATACATGTAAAAAAGACAATTTCAGATATCTAAATTTTCTCATACATTGACATACGAGCTTATATTTCTGCAAAATCAGGGTTTACTATGCAAGTATCATGAATAGTAGAGAATAATTTTGCCTCTAAAATTAAAAAGTCCACATGGCTGAAATTCGAAACCATTTTAACATGCAAACATTTCATCTACTACATAACAACTAGTTCGTAGAACATGCTCCGCCACACAAAAAATTTATGATATTTCCTACGCAAATAATGAAGGCATAAAAGATTCCCTAGAGCTAGGATCCAGAAAATGATTGTCTCAAAATGCAAACGAAAACATTTTACAACACTAATGGAACAGCGAAATAAACATTTACGCCGGTGGACCAATATCTCAATGCTATTAACAATTCAATGAAGGTATTGATTTGCAATGTAATACTTGGTAGTTGTACACCGCCTGGTGATTGTCATCGTAAAAATAGGGGCGAGTATTCTGCAATTAAACGAATATTTCATTTGACTATAAATCGGGGACAGATGGTGCATTTGTGAGACGGATATTGGGAACAAAGAAACTTGAAGCCGGAGTTTCGAAGGCGTTTAAGATTAAAGAATTGCTAGCTCAGTAAGATCTAGTCTCTGTGTGTGTACTTTTCGTTTGATGTTTCTCATTTACTTTTTCCCTGTGAAATATTTACAATTACACATGAGTTATAACAATAACAACATAGAGTAACACCATGATATCTGAAGTTATAAAATGCTAGTTGAACAAAGAGTTTTTTTCTAAACGTTTTTTTTCTAAAAAGTTAAAGCAAAAAATCAGCATTTTAGAACTTTAAATTCCTCAATAAAAGAGCGACGCCTTGAGCTACATTATGAGTCATTGTTATTCAACATAATTATTTATCTTCACTGAAGGAGTATATAAATTATGATGCCTAAATGCAAAAGAGAATGGAATAGAAAAGAATCCTTTAACACAAGAAAACGATTTTTTCCAATTACTTTCAACGCTTCTGCTGCGTTGATGCACATAAATGTATTTTTTAACCCTCACAATCAACCGTAAGCCACTCTTTTGAAACTAACAACAGAACCTGCACAACTTATTCTAGTATTTAAGGAAAGTATTTCTTGTGACACACTTGTATTTCAGTCTGGAGGGGACATCAGCGAGGATTGTGAATGGATCACTATTCAGCATGCATTGAAGTTTCCATCGTTATCACCAGAAAGAGCTGTACTACGCACTGCCAAAATCCTCTTTTTGAGCTTACAAAAGACCCTCAGATCACAAAGCGAAACAAATTTTCGCGTCGCTTCTGACGCAAGTGTTTTAACGACGGGGGAGCGAAATCTTGCTCACATTATCTATATTAATCCTGCTTAAAAGTCATGAAAATTTAAAAGGATGGACTCTTGAAGTGACGAGTATCACCTTTCACTCATACGGACAGTTATCAGAGCTAAAAGTAGCGCCTTCATCGTTCACATATTGACGGCGGCACCTGACGAGAATATTAACTGAGCCAACCAAGATATTCGGTGAGCAAAGAAAGTTTTCAGCGACTGAGCGCAAAGCTCAAGGGCCTTCAGCTCAGCTACGCTTGCTCTCAAAAATGGTCCTCGGAAAAATGGTATTTTGTTATTCATGGGGATAAAGTTCAATGCAAAAATGGGGTATCCTGTATACCTTGCATAAGTAAGCGAAGGAAATGTGTGCTTTAAAATATGATATGTTCAGCACTACAGTAAGAATTTAAATCGAATAGAGTTCAAGTTCTTCACTTTGAAGGAACGTTTTGTATTCTAAATTAGACGATTAATGTTCAAAACAGCAAAATCCATCCTACAAGCAGAGAAACTATCGAATCACCAAGCAAAAAAGGCCAATTTAAAAAAATTACAGTGTCTAATCGATAGACGCGAAATCCTTTTCAAAAATAAACAGAACACATATTGACGAGACGTAATTTTCGAAAATTAAACAGGGCATATTTAAAAGCCACAGTGGTAAGTTCTGTAGGCTGTAATGTTATTCTTGCGCTTGTGTGAGGCAGAGACTGCACCTCGCGATAAGCTTCGCTGTTCTAGGAAACGACGAGCGGTCGCTGTTTCTCATCCGACCGCCACTCCGGCTTATCGTGTATCTCCCGAACTTTTGACCGTTCCCTTAAAAAGTCTAATTTTATTCGGCTAATCAGAATTATTTCTCAATCTGCGCCGATTTTCCCAGGGCACACAATGACGACCTTAGTGGGGATCTTCAGCAGGTCTAAAGTTGTGCCACATTTGCAGGGTTTTGTAACGGGTATCTTAAGTACAAGCAGGACTTATTACCTCACAGTTGGAAAATAAAATTTTCCAGCGATGACCATGTTTACCATGCTCATCACGACCTGTGAGTTGGAATGTAAGTATTTTAGGGGCGAGTTCATTTACGAAGAAAATGAATTATTGGTGCTGGTCCTTGCAATGTCGTTCTCATAAAGCAGTTTAGGTCTAGATACATTAATTTGGGAATGAAGGTATGAATTATTTTACAGAACTAGTAGAAAAATCGCCTCACTCATGTGAAAATAGCTCGAAAATAAGAAAACGAATTTCATCAAATCTTGATTTATGATTCAGAAAAACCCACATCACGAATGTTCCTAAAAAATATTCTTCCCCCATTAGCAGAGAGGCTGATGTGGGACTCCAGGGTAGCACACAGTTCAAGTCCCGTAACACTTGAGACAAAATGCTGCTGCCTTCACAATTGTCTGTTCGTCTAGTGTGGCTGTAGAAGAAGAGAGGCGTAGAGGTAGGCAGTTCCTCCTTCTCACATAAATATTATTGGCTACTTTTTTATACCTGCGAAAAATGCCCCGTTAACACTTGGACTGCAGTACGTAAAACTGAAGTTCAATATTCAGTTCAAATTTAAAGTCAATTGTAGTTAGCAATGTTGAAAACACCAAGCATTAACTGGATCGTATTTTCGTTAAATTTTGATTAAGTATTTTTAAAATTGAGTTTGTGACTACTGGCTGGTCAGCAGCGTAATGAAAACTCCTTCAATGGCCAAACATGGCTCACGTAGCAGTCCAAGTGTTAAACCGAACCGCTCTCTATAAATTGCAGTGAATTACATCTGTATTGCAAAACCACATTAAATTTCGATTAGGGCTGGTAAGAAGAGATGAGCTGCTCTGAAACCTTGACGATGGAGGCACGACTTTCGACGGAAAGAAGTTGTCCAGCTGGACAATATTCATTGTCTTCGAAACACCGCGCAAACTTAAAACTAATTTCAGTTAATACGATAGGAAATGGTGTGAAAAAATGTTTCAGTTCATAACCGCTGAAATATTGGGCTGCTAGAATTTAAATGAGCTTGCCCAAGACCTGAAGAAGAGTAATGTGATGCAGCAAATTTCACCGACGTCCTATGTACCTCGTCTAAAAACACGGCCTTGGCGCGACCCATACCCCAACCGAGAGAAAGAGAGGATGAATATGCAAGTCGACTGGGGGCTCGGAGGTGAAGGAAGCCACTCGTGTGTAAACAGCTCTCGGGTGCTCACCGCCTCCCCTGCAGCATCCATTGATATTGAAATGATAACCAAACAATACCGCCGGCTCGCCCCGTCTATCCCTATGATCTCCCGGCTGTACAGATGCTCTCACTCATGGCCAGATTCCAGCATCCTGCTGCTGCTGCCTCAGGTCAAGTTGAGTTCTGATCTGGGTAAGGATTTCGGAACGAAGATTTGATGCTGCTTGCTAAGTGATCTGAAATCTTCATGGAGGTACACTGTTTTTAAGCCATTTTCACTCCTTATGAATAACACATAAACATCAGTTTGGGTTCTGATCCGAGTAAGGATATCGGAGTAAAAATTGGATGCTGCTTGCTAAGTGATCTGAAAACTCTTAGGTGATATACGATTTTTTCTCTTCATGAATAACGCATGAACATTTTTGCATGATTCTTCGCAAGAGAAATTTGAGTCGTGTCATTGTTCTCTTATATTCGCAATGCGAAAGATTTACATTTTCAACGCAAGATGATACATAAAGTCTTCATTTGTGATTTACCTTTAATTTATTTGATTTGATACTTTATTTGATTTACATTTACGTAATGTCTTTATTTGTGGTTCTAGACTAGGATAATTGAGGACGCTAATGACGATCGTATATGTTGAAGTAAGCCTCGCTGGCTCATCCAACGCCTTTCGCTTCAGTGAGTTACCTGAGCTTCATGAGAAAGAATTTTCTGTACGCTGTGCCTCAGTGCTTCGTTGTTTGCTTGTTCACAAACTTTGACTATTTTTAACTGTTTTTTATGGTGGTCATCAGGAAAAAACGTATGGAAAATTCGCGTCCTAGTTCTGTTTCAGCATTTCTTCGCGTTTTCGTTCTGTTTAGTTGTTATTATGGGCACTAATCTAGAGGTGATTTTAAGTGTTCATTTACAAACTAGAAAAGCGTTCCGTTTCTGTACAATACCATACCACTATAAAATCTAGGCTCTGTGAAAAACGAATGTTCCCACTAAGATACGAAATCAGACAATGATATCAGAACCTGTCAGAGCAAACACAGGCTCACAAGAAGAAAGAAAACCAAAAGAAAAACCGTTTAAATTTCCTTCTTTAACAAAAAATTGAGAGAAAAGCATGAAACGTATTTCTTCGGTTAAGTTATTTTAGGGTTGAAAAGGCTGACAAAACTGGGAAGAGAAGATGAAGACAGTCACAGATAGACGAAGAATGCCGCAAACGACAGCCTCCGTTTGCTCTGACACATGAGTGAAAGCTCCTGCGATAAAAGTTTGTTTCGTTGGTTGCATGATGAGCGTAAGTAAATTATTCTGAATTTGAAATAAAAACTAAATATTATTAAATTAGAAGGTCGGAAATCTGAAACTACTGTAGTTTTCTAACAAGAGTGATTTGCTTCACCAAATCCTGATGTGCACAAAACCGTCTCTAGGAGCCCAATCCAACATTAACTTGAAAAGAATCTAAGAAATGTTAGATCACCGTGCAGTAATGTAAAACCTCTTCAACCCCTGATGAGATGAGTAAGAAACAGCTTAATTTCTGTAGAAAATGAAAACCACAGATCAGTATGGCATCAGAAAGTGATATTCAATGACGACAGGGGTCTAAGATCATTCGTTGCCGCAATGAATGTGTCAAGATACGAGTTAAAAGAGTGGAATACTCAAGAGTAAAGGTGGGGGTGTGCCTTGAGTGGTAAGATGGGTTAGAACTTGATTTCCAACTTTGGTTAAATTATAGCTAATGGAGAAGAATCGACTTTATGTACCATCTCTACCTCGGGTATTTAACGGCTCGATCTCGGGTTTTAACGGCTCGATCTCGGGTATTTAACGGCTCGATCTCGGGTATTTAACGGCTCGATCTCGGGTTTTTACCGTCTCGATCTCGGGTAACCGTCATTGCATCCTGGTGATAGCAAAATTCACGTGGAAAATTAAAATGAAAATAGAAATGTTTAAAATTTAATAGGACTAGAAAAAATTCTTAGAGTTTTATATTTCAAACGTATGTTTTTTCACATTTTTACAATCAATGTACACTCCACATTTCTTAGCGAGCTAATTCCAAGCATGCTGTCCATATAAACAACGAAAAGAACAGAACTAAACTCAAACGATCAAGAACCATAAATTTTATTCAGGACGTTCAGTCTCAGATGTGCTAACTCAGTTTATTTGAACTGCGCACAAAAAGACGATCATGTATTTTTTATGAAATTAATTACATTCTCGTTATAAATTTGTGTAAATATTGACATATGTTCACTAATCAGTCGCGATCATTAAAGTAAATAAATTGTTTAATTATTTCCATCTTTATTTGCATTTCCCTATCGTGAGAGGGTAGAGTATAATGCTAGCATGAAGCATGGGGGTAGATTCGAGTGATTCTTCGTTTGTTATCAAGATAATAGAAAATTGTATTGAATTTGTAGTAATTCATTTGCTATTTTGAAGAAAATCCAAGGCTCACTGTCTTTATACTGCATTTGGGGTTCGTACCATAGTTACGAGAAGGGATTAACCTTGGTTAGAAAATTTCTAAATAAATACTCCATTTATTTGAAGTAAAATACATCTTTATCTAACCGACATTTCCCAGCTTTCAAGACGCATCTGACGTTCGATAATTTCATAACCAACATTGTCGGGTTTTCTTTTTACTGCCCAGAAGAGAGTGAGAATTACATACATCAGTCGTGTGTGAATGGTACGCTAACTTTGCCATTTTAGAGTTGGTTTTCAAGTGCAACTTGACAGGACTGAGACACGGAGCCCTTGAGTACATGCTGGTCTACTCTCATGATCTTGTACTGGGGTCAGAATCATGTACTGGGATCAGAATCATGTACTGGGATCAAAATTATGTACTGGGATCAAAATCATGTACTGGGGTCAAA
>JACJUY010000045.1:130093-165428 GCA_014220935.1 Platorchestia sp. MABIK
AGCTAATACAAGGGTTTTCCAGGTAAATTTCATACTTCAGGCGGCAGAAGTTCTCAAGTTCATCTGCTCGAGAGAATATGGATCACCTGTACAAAACTTTAGCTTGGTTCGGAGGACTATGTATCATAAACCCTTACATGTCACAGTTTCAAAATTAGACTATTTTGAAGGTATACTGGTCCTACAAGAGTACCACATCTACAAGTGTTGCACTGAAGGATGAAATGAACAAAACTTTGAAAATTTTTATGCCAAGTCCAGTTTTTCAGAAATAACTTACTTGTATCCACTGACGAAAATGAAATTTGCACACGATTTTTGCATAAGGACCTGTTTGTCGATGTGATCCACAATTTGAATTCACATTAGTTCAATGAATTTAGTGAGTGCTTCTTTCCATGATTCTAACAAATATCTTAAGCGTACTGACGAGAAAGAAATTGATGCATGATTCTTACATAAGGACTTGTGTGTGTGGATGTGATATACAATTTGAATTCCGATTCATTGAAGGAGTTTACAGAGTGCTTGTTTTCGTGAAGTATAGTTACGGTGCAGGTCTTTTCAATCCGCTATTCGTTTCTTTGTTTCGAATTCTTCAGTGCAGGTGGGGCGAAAATAAGTCGTGTCACCTCCGTTCACCAGCTCTTAGTGTCAGAGGCACTAGTCACAAGTGCAGAATCAAGCCTCATAAGTTGCAAGCGGCTCGACAGAGAGGATGCGACTAAAAACAATTAAATTACAAATTAAACTTTGGACTTGTTGGTATCGGCTGGAGTTCGGAGGTGTATGCATGGACAGGCGGAGCTTTAGTGTCTTTTAGTTTCCTTTAAAACGCTGGATAAACTTGATCTGAACGGCGATAACTCTAATTAACAGCAAGCACTGAAGTCAAAATATTTAAGCGCCATTCCGAGGCGATTTTTTCGTGGTCCGAGTGACGTGTTTAGTTCGTCGTAAAATGGCTCCCTCTGATGCTAGCAATCAGCGTCTGTTTCTGTAGTGATGTTCATGATAGCAGCAATGATTCTGAATTTGCACAATTATCTTTAGCTGCCATAAAGTGAACGCTGCCTAATTTTTTCATTTGTCGTAAAATCTATCAAGATCAAGAGCATGCTCTGTCGTCAGGACGAGAACACTATTTCGACGTCACGATTCACAAGGCCGGCAGTTGCAATCATTTACGAATGATCATACCAGTTTTATTAGCTAGACATGCACGCACACATACTGAGAGGTGTGATTTTACAATTGTTATTGAATTTATTGCTTATGTTGTAATCGCGATGAGAGTGTGCTTGACGAAACCCAAATGATATAGAGGCTCTATATTTTGAAGGCAAAGAATAACTTACTGCAAGCAGGGCACTTAAGGCTTTTTTGAGACATCACTTTCTTCAGGTTATCAGAATGGCGTTATGTCATCATGTCAATAAGCGGGATGAGGCTTTCTGAATATTTAGCAAATAGCATTGATAGCATTGATGTCGTTGCCTCGGATATACACGGTGGTGTCATTGGAATGAATATGTTTGGCGATGTCACTGGCATAAATTTTATGCTCACGATACTTTGTTTGAATCATGTTTCAGTGTCCAGTGTAAAACCCGGCAAAATTCTGTGCGTTTAATTGCAAGCTGAGTAGTGCAGATGAAATCGTTTAACGGTTACGAGTGAGTCGTGCAGCAGGATAAAAATCACTTATCGAGTTTTGAAAGAGCTGCCAGAAAAGTAAAAAAAAACAATAATTGTAATTTACAGAGATGTGTGGAAGATAAATTTTTCTCTAAAGTGACAGTTATGAATTAAATAATAATTAATTTTCAAACATTTTGCGTTAGTGTAACAATGCACACGTGCTGGCAGCAAAAGTTCTTCGAATTGGCTATCTTTTCATTGTTTTTTGTTGTTTTTTTGTTCAAAGTCTCCAAGTTCGAGTTTTTTCATACAAAGAAATTCTGACGACTCTACAAGATTATCATTTGATGTGGGTTCAAATTTTATTTGAAAAAGTGTTTCATTCGAGAAATTTCGTCAGGAAAAACAGCGCGATAGAGTAGCCAAGTCTACGGAGAAGATTTGACGGGCAGCAGTTAATGACGTTTCAATAACATAACATATACGCAAATCCGATTTTGACCTGGAATTGTGAGTAAGAGATTCAAGTATAACTCGTTGTATATATTTTCACATAACACCTATACTGGAAATTCATCTGTCGTCGCTCGCTTGAAAGTACTTGCACAAGGATCATTATTTCAAATCAAACTCTCTTCATAGACCATTCAAATTGAAATTCACCGGCCACAATTATCGCTCCACTTTCAATAGAAGAATACCTTCCGTGGTTAGTGCAGAAGGGCCAAAACAGGCACTCGCCCAGTTTGCTACTGATCTAATTGCTCATTGAAAGGATAATTGTCGAAGATCGCGAAACGATCCATTACATCCATAAGTTCTTTTCAGTTTTCGGCCCTCCTTCATGAAGAGTTCCTAATGCTTTCTTCACTAACCATCTGTCGAGTTCTAATCAAAGTGTTGAACTCAATAGTTCTACGGAGCGCTAAGTATGGCACTTAAAGATCGCTTATCCTGGTCAGCAATTGATCATAGAGCAATTATTTGCATGTAAGGCATCTGCAATATAATGAGAATACCCTCACTGCTCGACTGCAGATTTATTTGAGGACCTCATGAAGAGCAACATATGATCAGCTCCCGGGCAATATCGAATCAGACGGTGATGACAAACTACATCAGTTACTTCAATTACAGTCCAGCAGACGGCTCCGAGTCAAAGACTGATCATCCTCTTAGCGAGGCACCGCAGCTCAGAGGCAATTTTACGAGCTCTTACAAATGGTGAGGTCTCTCGTACACTCGTTTATATACGGCGCCTTGCGTACTACAGCCTTCAGAGAAATGTGTTGCTTTTGACTCGTGCGATCTGCGTGATGCCTTGTCGACCAGTGCGCCTGTAATGATAGGTAGTAGTTGGTGCACTTGGCCGAGATAACGCCCTGCGTAGATGTGGCTACATCCCTGTCATGCCTCGCCAGGGGCTGCGGCTTGCTTTAAGCATGGACGCTTCTATTTCGCCTTCGGTAATTACGCAACTGTGATGGACGAGTCTAGTAAAACTCATCACGGTAGTTGGCTTCCGACCAGGCAAACTAATGACGTGCGTACCTATGACAGTTTAATTTGAATGCCTCTGATTTGTTAACTGGAAACTGTAATGTGTGAGTTTTAGCACTTCTTGAAAACTATTGAGAAGAACGTGGAAATTTTCAATGTGAAAATGTTATGAAGAAAGAATGTGCAATCTAGTTCAAGCATTTTTGTAAAGTAAAATAGTTTTCTTGTATTATTCTCAAGAATAAAATACAAGCTAGGATTATCGTTGACTCTCGACTATGACTATCGTATTCGTAAAAATATCAACTCAACCAGCCTAGAGCAATCCTGCAGTAATCGTGCCATGGTAAAAAGGGTAAATCCATGGATCCCATTATATTTTGGCAATCGTGGGATCGTTTTCCGGAGTATCAGGTATTCTGAAAACTTCATCTTAAGAAGTTACATTTTTCAGCTAGATGTGTTTTAGAGCTAACTTCTCTCAGTGCTTAACACGAGACCGGTATAAAGGCGGTGACACTACTGCAATTCCATCTCAGGTGTTGATATCCATCTCAGGTGTTGATCTTGCAATACAAGAGGAGGTTCTGCTATAGGCAGTCCTCGACAACAACGTTTTTCTTCCTATAGAAAATTTACGTTTTAGTCGCTAGTTTCCAGTGGACGTTAAACAAATCAGGCTGCAAAAAAAAACTTTCATTGTAATACCTTGAAGCTAAATAAACAAATCAGGCTGCAAAAAACATTCATTGTGATACCTTGAAGTTAAACTGCTTGTATCGTGTTAGTGCAAAACTAAAGCAGGAAATGAAACGCTTTTTGAATACACCGAACTCCGCGCATTACTTTCGCCATTACAATTCCTCTCGAAAACTGGATGGCAGAAGTTCAAAAGTCTTAAAAGCTTCGATTTTAATTTAATGCAACCACGAATAAAAGCCTTCAAGAGCCTGCACATTGGTTCGTTCCTCAGGAGACGGTGTGAGCCGCCCTCCTACTGACTGTGATACTCCCTTTTGTAATTGAGCGATACGTATGGGCAACGCTTGAACTTTGGAGTATATTGAGTGTTTTTTAGCTATCGTGTTTGTACTTAGAACTCAGTTTATGCCCCAAACAAGCCGTAAAGATGAGCTTATCATTTTTGGTGGTCCAGAAAACAAACCAGTCGAGTTTTCTTTTCGTATCCTGAATCTTTTCCTTGAAGTTGCTGTAACTAATTCAAAAGAGACGCTTCGCCCTCACGGGCTGCTCGACTCGCAATGATCAGAATAAGGAGAACATTTCAGCAGCTGTCAGATATTCTCAATTCCGTTCAAGCCTCTAGAAAAGAATTGTGTTGAAGCACTTTCACCGTAAAAATACACTTATTGATGAAACTCTTGCACAAGGGACACTAATATTTATTAAACACTGGAATTATTCGTGCTACATTTTTAAAACGTGGAAATATTGTCAGCTTAATGAACTTAATGAAACTAATATTTGGTTAGGTCTTTTTTCATACTGTCTCAAGTGAGTTTTCCTGAAAGTGTCAATCGTGTCTCAGAATTGAAACGTAGGGAATTGTAGGGACCGTTGCCTGTGGTAGTGAAGAAGAAATCTACTTGAGAGCGGTCTCAAGTAGATTTCTTATTCACTACCTCAGACAACGGTCCCTACTTAAGAGCGGTCTCAAGTAGATTTCTTATTCACTACCTCAGACAACGGTCCCTACAACTCCCAACGTTTTAATTCTGAGGTAGTGAAGACGAAATCTACTTGAGAGCGGACTCCGTTTTTATTTGCACAAATTTTAATTGTTGCTGTGAGGCGGTGAGAGTGGTTGTGGTGTCGCGTCCTCCGCTCCAAACATTGACACAGGATCGAGTTCGACAAACTCGAAGAGTAGAAGCCTGATTTAGGAGGCACTTAATGATGTTTCATTGAATTCCAAGCCAGAGTTCTTGTGGTGATAAAATGTGAGCGATTCGTCCTCTAGCACTGCGACACTGCGATCATGTTTAATGCGCTTAATTGTCTCAAGACTTCAATAGAAGAGTTTTTTGTCCGGTATGGTGGAGAGCAAAGAAGTTCAAGAGTAACCGGTTTTTACGCTAGATGTGGCGATAACGCGCGCGCAAGAAAAATCAGTCTGATTGCCAAAAAGTTAGCAGCACCGTTGCTCGCAATTACTGGGCATTTTCATGCGCTCAGCGCGCTCGACACTTGACAAATGCTCGCTGGTTGCAAGGAATCCGATTTTACAGACCGACGACCTTCGCAAGAACGTGGCTCTCGCCAGCACCAGCCAGCCATAGCTGGATGGCCGGAGTTTCTTGCCGTGAAGCTCCGTCCAATTAATCAGGGTCTGATTCTCTTATCGGCGTGCATTATCAAGAAGAATTTTTCTACCCACTGAGGCATGCTTTCATCTTGGATCGAACTTAGACTATGCACAGAACATGCATTAGCACACACCAATGCTGAAGGTGAGGCCTTGCGAACCTAACTGTAAGTATTGTCGTGAATTTACATTCAATTGTTCTCTGCTTCTTAAATGTCGACGAGCTTTCACTTAACGTGGCTAAACACCAATGTGATATCTGCTTCGTACTCAAGAGATCCTTTAGTCGTGTGAGCAGACCACACATACGTCAAATATACTTTGAAAGACACAAAATAAAAGAGCTTGCACTTCGATCACTAAGCTTGAATTGGTTATTGATACCATTAATGGGTACATGAGTAGAATCCATGACATTTCCATCGAGTTTAACTCCAGTGTGACTCCTGTGATGTGCCTGTCGTCCTGTTGCCACCTTTTGCATCAGCGGCCTTTTCTACTGACCAGGCCTGTAATATTTCTTATCGTGGTGTTACCCTATTTTCACGGGCTATGATTTTCCTATCAGATTCGCTACCTTTCTTATCTCATTCGATCGGTTTGTTCATAGGCCACTTGAGCCACTCGGCCCGTTCTCAAGCGCTATCTCGTGTTTACGAGGCGTCATTCCGAGCTAGAGACACCTTTATTGGGCCGCGTTGGCTGTTTTTGAGGTTTTCACGGGTGATCATTTCCATGAGAATCTTAGTACCTCCCTTGAGTCGCTGACATTGTTGTCAGCAGGCAGCAGCGTCCGGTGCCACCGTGTGTAGGCCATGCAAATTGCTCCATCTCTGCGCAGCGAAGTTTGCTTTTCACTGCATCGGGCGCAGTCAACCGCATCCCCGGGACCGTCCCTCCTGCAAACACCAGCAAGACTCTCACAAACGAAAGCTTGTTTGTCTAAACCACAGGATCTTTCTCCGCCTCAATTAGCTAAAGGAATCGCATGCACTGCCCATTGATACCCACGGATTATTTTTCAGCTCACAGGAATGTTGGTTAAAATTGTGTACTGACGCAGCGATCTCGTCCAAAAGTATCCATAATTAAGCGATTTGACTGATGATGCACATGACCGAGCAGGAGTGAAACATTGGTCTTTTTTCTGTGCCAATGGTTTGTGCAGTTGACCGTCAAGTCTTGATTCAAATGACATAGCAATGGCCAATGAGAAAATTACGGGATTTGCTTCAGTAATCTGACCTCATATTTCCTGGGATGCAAGACTACCTTCCAAAGAATTACAAGATTGAGAACACAAGCTGCCTGTCGCGCGAATGTTATTGCTGAGATGAAATTTTGGGGATGGCAAAGAAAAAGGGTACGGTCAAAATATGAGTTTGGAATGAGTTGAATTGCCGTTGTTTTTAACCATTATCATAATCGTAATTATCATTATATTTGAAATACCTGTCGGGCGAATGCTACTGAAATGAAATTTTGGGGATGGAAGAGAAAAAGGGTACGTTCAAGACATTTGTTTGCAAAGAGATGAACTGCAGGGATTGTTATCCATTTGCATGATCGCAATTATTTTTATTGTTGAAACCTTGCTTTACCATCATTAGCAAAGTACATAATGGACCTCTCTTTCTGTGAATTCTTTTTAATATTTAAGTATTTGCATTTGAACAAGAAAATCCGTTTTGTCATTCATTTTAAGGACACAAGAGGGACAATTATTTATGAAAGGATTAATCAAGTGTCAATAAAGCAAGAAAATATAACCTAGGTCTGTATTTATGGAGACCTGGCGAAGGTTCCTTGCATTCGATCGAATTCTGTATTATTGGAATTTATTTTACTTTTAAAATTGGCAGGGGACTAGTACGGAAATACAGGGTATCCTAAAAAAACTGTCTTCACTCTTTGATTTCCCAGTACTAATTCATTTTGTTTTGATGTGGATGCTTATGGACATAGAAAAAGTCTAATTAGTTGAGCCAAAGGAAAGAACATTTAATTTATGACTCTCGAAAGTTTAAAAACATGACAAATTTGGGCAAAAACGGTAGGACTCCAAAGGAAGTAGCGCTAGGTGCTGTACAGCGATATCCTTCAACGACACATTGTATTTACCCAACTAAAATCAGCTTCAATTTAAGAATTTGCAAAAGTTTTGTAGTTCGTCAGATACATGTTCTTGTTGAAAACTGTTTGTAAATTGCAAATTTGCGATCTGCATGCTATTTACAAGCACTATATTATTTTCATCACAACTTTTGTTTGAGTGATGCTATTTGCATTCTGATTTCACATTTGGGATAAGAATATTAGAAACATCATGAAGCGTACATTCATGGGCATTTTTAACAATATGTGCCATTTATTGATCTGTCACGTTTTGACATACGTTTTCACTGTCGAGGGTCTAAAGAAAATTAAATGCCAGGAATGAAAACTTGGTTGAACCCGACTAAGAAATAAAAAATGCATGAGTAATCGTCTGCCAAAGCATTAGTATATTTTTGGGGTAACCCTTATTGTGTTGTACGAATTTGTAACTCAACTGTGAAATGAAGCCAAACTGAAACCGTTAATATTGTACTCGGAAATAATATTGCGCTCAAGAATAATAATATACTCGTGAATAATATGGTGTTCAAGAAAAATAACGCCATCATGGATAATATTGTACTCGTTAATAATATTGCGCTCAAGAACTGCGTAAGTATCGCTGTATGCGAGCAGTTTGGAGATACAAAGCCTGCGGCTGATTGAATTACGGTGTGGAAGATCATGAAGAATTGCACTGAAGAATTGCTTCATGATCATGAACAATTGCTTCATGAAGATCATGAAGAATTGAAGAATTGGGGCAAAAAATAAAATTGCACGGAAGTGCAGGATTTGTTGTTTCAAATTTGCTGTCTTTGATTTCAATTCCATAGGGTTGATTCTCATTTTGTGTTGAATTAAGAAATTTTCATCAGAATAATGTTGAAACTTTGGAATATTCGTTTTTAGCGAATTTGAGGCAAAACTGAGGGTCAAAGCTGTTTGAAATTTGTGTTGTGAAACAAATACCGAAGAACGATATGAGACCACCGTCTCATTTGGACTAATCAGAAGAGTCACATTTCCAAATTTATGAAGTTGATTGATAGATTTTTGAAGAGAAACATTGCAAGCTTACCGATTTCGAAGCTATGAGTATCCATTTGGTTTATTTAATTTAAGGAATTTATCTAGGGATAAAATGTTAGTTCAACGGCAATCCTTCCTAAAGATTCCAAAATCCAAAGCTACTTTTTGGAATTCAAAATTGTCTGTGGAGATTTTGAAATATTTCCTAGCCTAATTGTGGACTGGAGTACTGGTCATGTGTAATTAGTTAACTTGGGGTTGTATTATTTCTAAATTGAAGGTTAAAACCTGAACACGTTTTTATACAAAAATAAATTGTGGTTAGAGAAAATTTACGCAGTTAGACTTAAATTAAAATTAAAATTGTTGTTAGAAAGAGATGTTAGTATCTCGTGCAAGCAGAGCTATCCTACTGATTTTTTTCAGTCACGCTAGTTATCACAAACTGTCATACATATCATGAATTATACGTACTTCACAAACCATTATGTCATTGTTTATACATACTTCTCGCATTTCACAAATATTTTATTGCATGTTTTACTCAATCATCAAAATCAAAACTATGAATTATTAATTATGATAATAATCAAAACTATGAATTAAAATAAAGACTATTAATCGTACAGTGGGAACGACATTTTCAGAATCATTATCTACAACGCAATTGACTGCGCTAATTTCCAGCGACACGACACACGAGCGATGAAAAAATGAAATTCACGGGTTGACGCGGAATAAAAACCAAAGTTCGGCGTCTTCTACAACTTTAACGCTCCGGGTGAAAAAGTTGTAACGCACAACTGAATGAGTGTATTCTAACCCAGTGTTACGTTGAATTTATTGAGCCCTTTCGTAACTAATTTATTGAGAAACTGAACCAAAAATGCACCTAAGCTCACGACCGAAATTTGACCGCTTCGCTGCGCTTGGTAGACGGCAGAAAACGAGAACGTAGACGATTCTGACGAAACTTTACCATTCGATTCTCATGTGACGGCGGCTTTAAAATTGGTGCTTCAGTTTCTCAAGATATTTAGAGCCCAGCATCGTTCAAAATCTCACTGTTGAGAAAGTATATCTGCTTCTATTTGCGGAAAATAAAAAGTTTCAACTCCTGATTGATGGAATGATTCTTCTTCTGTTGTCGAGACAGCAGGGAGACTTGCTTCAGGAATATTTTATGTTCTCAATGTACAGCAGCAGGATCAGATTTTTTTTTCCTGCTTACCTCCGAACATCAACTTAGTGTCAATTGTGGGGGCCGTGGAGACAGATGACACCGACGGCTGAGTGCTAAGCTTCGGCTTCATTCCAACAAATTCGGCCATGTTTGCCGAGGTTCTTCTAGGAGAAAGCGACGAGGGTTTCTCGTCCATTAAACTGACTAATCCTGTGAGTAAACAATGTTAACAATAAGTCGCCTCTGTTGCCAGTTTGGAGTCTCGTCACTCAGTTCAAGAGGTTATCATTTGCATGTCTACATTTGCTGTTAATCATGTGGTGCTCCTTCATTTGTTCACATGACTCGGCAGGACCTTTTCCACGTAGTGAGCGACGCTTGCTTCATTTCATCGATTAAATGTATCCTGCAGTCATCGGACGGATCGTGCCCGTTGCTGCTCGGCGTCGAGGCCTCAAGGACGTCTTCCAGCCTCCATAATCCTGCTTTATGCGCAGATTCTGGAAGGAGAAACCTCCAGGATCGCAGGACACCAGAACAATTTCCGTGAGCTCGAAGATGCGTGTAATAAACTTTGAGAATTAAGAAACGTCTGGTATATGTCCGGCGATACTTAGCTCGAGAAGAATAACTTTCACTCGAAGATTCTCACAATGAGACCTTTCGAACATACTGCGTCGTTGCTGGCGCTCGCCCCCAAATGTTGAGCTTTATTTCGACGCTTGAGCGTTGTTGCGTGGTACGAACAATTAAATGAGCTCCTAGTCATTATCAACGGAACGAGGGGTGGTAAAAAAATAATGAAGATGATGCACGTATAATTCTTCCAGCCAGGTTGTCTGGAAATGAGCATAAGGAAGTGGTAACGGCATTTTGTGCACACAACTCCAGTTTATTGGAGGTGATGAGGGTTCTGGGAGGTGAGAGTTGATGCTTTGTTTAAGAGGCTAGTGGAGCAACTGGGGTTTAAGTGCATTTATTATACGTGGGAAATGCCAACGTATAACGGGGAGCGAAATGTACAAAATATCGTGAAAATTCATTGAAAGTGAAGGAGAAGCGGAAAGTTATTAAGAAAATATAAGAGAATACTTGCACAAATTTTGAACTAAAGTAAGTTGGTAAATGGGTGAGGGATTTTATCAAATTTGATATCATCGAAAAAATAATTGTTATTAACTGTTGAAATCTGAAACGAATGAGAATTTCACCTATTATCATTATTAAACGCTTCCTTAAGTTTGCAAGTCTCTCTATTTTGATTTAATTTCTTTCAGCCTTTCTCCTGTTTGTGAGTAAACGCGTTAAAAAATTCATTTTGACGAGTCATATGCAGAGCAGGAAGTTGTGCAGTAGGCATTTGTTGCGCACAAAAGTTGCGCTCTAAGCACTAAGTTCTCCATAGAAGCCAACTTCTATTTCTAACATAGAGCTTTCACACACAACTAGAGAAGCTAATAAGACTTGTTCTTCGAAGGGGTAGACGGCTGTGTCATTCAGCTTTGTGCTCTTTCACTTGTTCAAATCATCGCTTCTCTAGAATTCGGGTACGAATATCGGAGAAATATTTCCAGTTTGAATTCAGTCTTTCCTTTAATGAGTAGACAAATCTTTAAATTGTATCACGCAACAGGAAACATTAATTTTTTTGTCGCGTTGAAACAGTGCACTCTACTGAAAATACGTACTGATTTTATAAAAATACGTACTGAACAATTTAGGAATTGCTTTTCAAAGTAAACTCACAGTTTAAAAGAATGCAATTTGAAGATCAGGACGGACTTTGATAGTATGGAAACACCACGCAATTTATGTAGCATAAATGCCATGTCAGTACGTGATTAAGAGCTGATTACTACGCAAACGAAATGACAAAAATATGCAATTTCTCTGAATTAATTTCATATGCTAAGCAACAACCTAACCACTCGAAGAAGAAATTTCCTCCTTCGTAACTTGGTTTTTATTTTCTTGCACTTTCATTATTGGAGAACAATTCAAATGTGAAAGGGAAATCTGTCGTAAAACCTCGATCGCCTACTGTTCTTTAACAAATGAACGCATTTACCATGCGGTGCAGGATGTGCTAAAAAGTTCCGATCTCAGGCATAGAAGCGAAAACAGTCTGTCACTCTGCACATGGCATGCAAGACACGATGAATCGACAGGCATGACTTGGTCTTTAGTTTTGGGTGACACGTTGCTGAGGTGGAGATACATGGAACAGTCAGGTGCACAATGCAAATAGGATGTTCGAAAGTGTTCGTATATTGCCCTCAAGAAATATTCTACTTGCTGCATCACTTGTGGTAAATAAGTTGTTTAAGTTGTTTTAATGTCGCTTTGCTGGCCATTTGCAACATGTGCACGGTGCAAATAGAACATTCAAAAGAGTCCGTTGTAGTACCCTCAAGAAATAATCTACATAATGTATCACTTGTGGTAAATGAGTCGTTCAAGCTGCGTTAATTTTGATGTGCACGCCATTGTTAGCTCTCCCCCGTTCTTTATTGACGTTGCTTTAAAATGAAGGCTATAGCAAAGACAATCTCTTTAAAAGATGTTTCTGTTAAAAAACGAAAGTTTCGTCCCCTAAGGTGATCATCAGCGGTTATCTGAAAAACACGCGTAAAAATACATTCATAAATTGAGGAAAAACAACACCAAAAGATGATAAACTGCTAAACAGAAGCTATTTTCATAGGGTATGCCGACTGTATATCATTTAGATCGGGTTTCAAGCGGCTTATGAAAATTGATTCGATTATACGTAAATCAGAGACTGAGTTTGCAGAGCTAAAGACGGAAAAATTTTGCTGCAAAACAAAAGATCTACACTGATCTGAATGGATAATTATTGACGTTATCACGCAGCACTCTGCGTGAGGAGTTGATGATGCCGAAACTGTTCGCTCATTTTCGTGTCTTGTTGTGCAGAATTTGGCTCATGCTTGAATGAAACTCTACGGTACGCTTATTACGGCGAAACTGATTCGTAAGTTGAAACTAAGGATGTCAGTGTCTGAGTGCAATAACGTATTTGCCTCAAAAGTGTTTATTTGTTATCGAAGGGAAACTTTGTTTAAAATTCATTCATGTAATTAACGGTGGCAGAACATTCTAAGATGCTCATCTGTCTGAAAGAATTTGGAATACTTTAAATTTCAGGGTAGCCAAAATAGCTAATTCCTTAACGATTTCAGTGGGTACTTGAATTCAAAGCAATTTTCTCAAATTGCAGAAAAGCAACGCAAGTAGAGAAACGTCTATATATGACTGCGGGTGGAGTTGACTTTTTTCACCCAGTAAACTCGATCTGGGAACTATTTCAAGAAGGCGAAGAGAATTTGAACGCGGTAAAAGAGCAAAGCTCGCAGCTTTTCACTTAATTTGAGTGAGCACTACTGGAATAACTCAACTTCCGTAATTACTCAGCTCTCTTTAATTAATTAACTAATTAATTACTAATTACTCAACTTCCGTAATTACTCAACATTCTACTCTTTCTTTGCGTGGACTTCAACGTACAATTTTCCTATGTGTTTAATTCATTCCATCACTCAAAAATTTTAAATTTCAATTCAATGGATTTCACTTCAAGTTCTCATTTACAGCATTGATGAAATTGCAAGCTTGTAGTTCTCCAAGTTCAAACTTGAAGGAAACTTACTAAGCTATTTCTACGAATCAGTAGTGCCTGTTAAAACTTTTGCAACGGCTCATAGATGCGAATTTTTCATTATCAGTCTATGCAACGCTTGTATGAAACGGGATTTCTGAACTAAACAATCACGCAACACTCTCATAACAATGAACTAAACAATTAATTATTCATAAATTAACTTCTTTCAAGCTCTTGAAAAATCTTGATTTCTAGACTTGCTTTGGCGTGTTTTCATAAGTTTCTTCATCTTTTGAAATACAACAAATGGAGAATGAATGTCCAGCGACGTCATTTGGATGCAGAGAAATTCAGCTGCGACGGGACCGATCCACGTGAAGCCACGCTATGCGGATGCTGGAATGACACCAGCTGCTGGAAGGATCAGAAGCCATGTTATCTGGACACTGGAAGGCGTAACAGATGGATCTACAGTTCCATAACTCGCCTAATAAAAGGGACAACAATCACTGGGATCGATTTTCAGCCACATCATCTCGGGATTTGGAAAACACAACAGAGGCTGGACGGATGCACAGCCACATTATTTGAGTGCAGTAGCAGCGGCTGGATGACACTGAAGCAGTTCTTGCTTTGCCGTCCAGTCATCTGCTCCAGAAGTCGAACTCGTGTCGGCTAAACTATCTGAGATTCCATCGGCATACGGATGAAAGTGTTTTATCATGACTATACATACCCTCATTGCCGAGCGACACGCATGCAAATTTCTCCTGGTTAAATAGTCTCTACAACGTACGACTGCTCCATACAATTTACATCAGTAATAAATAGATTCACACATAGGCTCCCCGTTTCTAGCATGGATTCGATTGGCCTCATTGTAAACAGTGACTGTTTTTATGCCACTAAGACTGTAAACTAATTGCCAGTACTGGACATTTTGAAGGTTCCCGCAGTGAAAATAATAGAAGTCATGTTGGCGCTCATAACTTCGCCATTGCGAGCTTTTAAGATGTCACACTAAAACGCAATAAGAGCATGGAGGCATTTTGTGAAGTGCAATCATTTATTGATCTTCGCTTCTAGCAGCAGAGGTTTTTACGGAAGATGGGGAGCTTCACTGGCATTCCTACCTCCGTACTTAGATCTATAGTTTACGACCAAACTCTGACTTGAGGTGTAAGGCACCTACTTATTAACTCTTCACTCTCGAAACTAGGGCTGCAAAATTTTCTCGTATTATAATTTCTAACAGATTTATAGATGGAACGCCTGCTAACGTTGCGTTTATTCTCTAAGGAAATCTCGGACGCTTTTGAAGAGACAAGTTCAGCATGATTCACGGTGTGTGTTTTGGCGGCCGGCTTCGTTTGAAAAATATTTCCAGTTCGTAAATGATGCTATTAGCAACATAACTTATGCGATTCCAAACTACTAAATATCGTTAGAAAATTTCGTTGTGAACATGAACGTATTCGAACTCCGAAAAGAATGTAGTTACTAGTCCATTGAACATGACGTGGATGGCCTTTTGGAATCCTCCCTATGACGATGCCTTCTTTGAAAAGATGTTCAGGAATAGAGAGAGAATCGCCCGTCCGTTCCCAAGTTAGTTGCTGTATTAGCGGCAACCCCGCATTCTTGCGCTAGTCCTTCTCCCCCAAATAGGCTTTTTATTATGAATAATGAAGTCATTTACTGAATGAAACGTGTAATTCATCTGTTGTTATGATTTGAAAGATGGTTACACACTCTCTATTTGCTTCAATCATTCGTTGAGGAGTTCTTGCAATGAAGCAGTCGCTACATGCTCAACAACAAAGGTTTTTTTAATAATTTTTTAGCAACACACAATATTTTAAGAATTTTCCGGCTTCAATGTAAATAAAACATTTCCATCTTTGAATGAGACTTTTACGTGAGATCTTAATTAACTTCGAAAATCCAAAACTCTCAATCATTTCACCATCACCTATGAATTAAATATTGCATAAAATATTTCAAAACTGAGACTTCATTCTGAAATTAGCATCAGAAGTAGCGTGCACGAACTTTCATAAGTGCAGGGTGGGATAATCAACGTTGTTGAATTCAAAAATTTGGCTTGATTGGAGTTATCAAAAACTCATTTTATGCTCATCTTTTTTTCTTCAACACAGTACACTCTTCTGGTTAACTGTTGACAATGCACAATTCTGAAATTTTCCTCACAAATTGCGCAAGTTATCTAATCGAGCGTGTCTCAACGCAAGGTTGAAGAGTCCATAGAAGGAAAAACAAGCGCACCTCGCAAGACTTGCGCTGAGATCAAGCGCGTGCCGAGCAGAATAAAAGCGTCGTATGAATCAAATGGTTCGCTCTCGCATTGATGCAGAATTGCTGATCAGAAGCGTAACAAAATTAAGCTTTGATCTACGAGTATAAGAGAAGCTCAAATTCTCAGCGGCATCCGTTCAATGTATAACGAACATACGGAGTATTCTTCGGTGCCTCTGCTTAATAGTGAGGTGTAAGTGAGAAGATATCGTCGTGTATTAGGGTATACCATAAATCCTGGTGTATCACTTCATCTTTGCGGTAAATCATCGGCTTGTTGAGAAGACAGGCGGATGCACAAAAATATGGCTTCATTTTAATACGATAGCAATGCCGCTTAAGTTGTGGGCAAACTGTGACTTCTCAATCTTATGCTTCAGAATGTGGTGACTATATGCGGGTGACTGGAGCTCTACTGAGTATGCATCACTTTCTAGATTGATGGCTTCTTGTTTGCAGATTGCATTAATTTGTCAATCAAGAAGTAGGTTCAGCATGGCCAGGTGTGCATGTTGTCTAGGATGGCACAAGATAATTGTTCCGTCGTGTAGAAACGGTTGCCTTCGAAAGCCTCCTTTGTATCCCATTTCATTTCCCGCTCGGACAGCAGAAAAAATGACACGCAAACAATGTTATTACAACCTGCGAGTTGCAATGCAGGAGGCTTGCAAGAAATGGGGTAAAATTTGAAAGTGTTGCTCTACTTTTCAAGTGAAACTTTTCCAAAAGGGAAAAAATAACAACTAAGAGTTTAGGAGTACCGTATACTGCATTGATTGAATTCGTTCAGTAATGAAAAAAAAAAACTTTAAGAATCAGTGCGCGGAGAAAGTTATTGTTGAGTCACGCTACGTCAAGGGTTCATTCGAAAATATCATGAACATCCGAAATTCATTTATCCCACGGACAACACTCCCCCACACGGGACTGACGCCTTCGGTCGCTGAAGGAAACACTCGTAAACAAAATTGGAACACACGACTCAGCTCTGGTTTATCATCTTGCCATTGGCAGCATTAAATCATCTAATTTTTTCGTTATTGTTCATACAGCAGAAGTTGGGGGCGCTTTCGTGTAGCTCATTTGCTGAAGGCATTTGCTGTCATTTGTTCCCTGTGGTAGAGAGCTTGTTAGTCTGCGGGACGATGAGCGTCGCACACCAGCACGCACCTTATCTGCCTCGCGAGAGGCATGAACACGCGAGCTGTGAGGCGCGTTGAAGGCGCATTTTGTCCGTTAATTATACATGGTATTACTTCGAAAATATCACCGAAATATCTCGGTGTTGATAACTCATTAGCAGAGCTGAAAAGAACGAGCTATGTGTAATTCGGAACTGCAATTTATGATGTTGGGAACATGAGGGAAATCACGTGAAGATGAACGAGCAATAAAGGAAAATTGAGTGAATGTCGCTTTCTTACTGGGTGAAATGATGTTGTGAAAGCAGCTTATGGAATGAAACATAGTGTAAAATAGGGAAATTTGGGCAGGGTGATAATTACGGTGAAAAATTGTGCAGACTACTTATAATGTGATAAAATAACTGGACTCAGTTGCGTCAGTTCTTCTAACAAGCTTATACTGCTAAATTTGCCCATGATAAAAACTAGACGAGCATCTTTCATGTTCAAATATTTATGTAGAGACTCTTTGATATTCTTTAAAAAAGAATTTGGGAAGCTGAGTGAGTAAGATTTTTTATTAACAGTAAGATGAGATTCTAAATTTAAAAACGACCGTTTCGTGCATTCACACACCCGGAATGAAATCAGTGAAAATTGTCATTTGCAGTATATGCACAAAACAGACACCGTTGTAAGATATGAAATTGGGAAACCCGAAACACCCTCAGAAGTACAGTCAGCATAACAAAAAAACATCAATACGCTATCAATTAGCAGTAATCAGCTGGTCAAAATTGAATTTATTATTCAAAATAAACTCTTTTTTAAAAATGAATGAAGATTCTAAAACTAAAGATCCGCTATGAAAATTTTTTAGCTAAAATTTTAAAGCAATTCATGTTGGCGGGACATTGCGTTTTGTCAACTTACACTTGCATCATAATAAAAATTTGCTTCCTTGGACCACCATCACTGGTTTTCAAACACCTGAGCACACCTGCTCTATTCTCCTCTTTCCAGATAATATAATTTTTTTCCCTTCACTGCTGCAAAAGATTTGAACAAATCCGCGAATGCTGTGCGATGAAAACGAAGAGTTTCCCAAAGCAATCTTTTGACTAAGGTTTAAGTAGATGTGCCACTAAAGCTCATAAATTGAATTTTAAATATTTGACAGAAACCGCAACAGCTTTCACCATTATTTGAGGACTCGTACGTCCGTAAATACGTTTGCGCAGACAAACACAAAAGCCCTGATGATCCCATCGCCACTCCTAAATAGGCTTTTATCCCTGCTTTGTCTCCTTCTCTCTCTCTCTCTCTCTGAAGAACAATCGAGGGAAATTATGTCTGAATTTCGTCAGCACTAAGTGCTCAGTGGGCTTCAGCACACACTGGAAGTAAAATAATGGCTGACTGAGTCAGGATATGCTTCGTATACATATGAAAGCTTTTGAATAAAAGTTAAGATTGCGTTAGTTAAAATAAATTATTTTTTGGGGAATCATTTCCGTAATGGGTAATGGAGCTGAAGCATGTATTTTTACCTGTCGAAATAAATTTTATGAAAGCCGACTAGGAAGTGTTAAGCTTCGCTTCTGAATTTGGGATTTCAGTTCCTATGAGAGACAAGATGTGATTTCATTTTCAAGAATGTAGTTACGTTATCGAAGCTAATTAAATTTAAATCTAGTAAATTACAATGAGCAAGTTCTGCGGGTACATTATAGGTTCAAACATATGTTCATTCTAAAAATCCCTTGCTTTGAATTGAAACTATGATATGAAGTGCTTTTAAAAATCAGCATTTTTATGTTTTGTCCCCCAATAAAAAGTACGGAAACATGAAATTAAAAGAAGGCTCAAACTCATGGAAACAAAGTTTAGTTTTTACAAGTTGTAAGAAACTCAGCAGCCCCCCCGCTTGACACAAATTGACTAGAGTGTATACAGATCCACCATTTCGTAAAAAATGGGTCAGAGCTGCTTTGAGTATTCATAAAGAATGCATGTGTGTATACCAATTCTTGAGCTCACAATTTAACAAGGCGAAAAAAGTAATTTTCAAATTTCAAATCGATTTTTACATGAACAGCACGCCCACTACATTTGGTTTTGTACACGCCTACTATACCTCGTCAGTTAAGCACAGAGAAAATCAACGCGTGGTCGAAAGAAAACTGTTCAAACCCAAATTCGAAATTTGAATAATCTCCATCCAAATCGACCGCAAAACACGAAGCGATCTAATTGATACATCGAAGGCCATGACTGGTGATGTGTGATTACGTGTTATTTGAATTTCCTTCTCGTTGAGTGGGCCTGCTCAGCTACCAGAACCGGGGCCTGTCTGTACATGCATTCATTCATGCTCAATACGAGCCTCGTAAAGTCATCAAATTATGCTTTTGTCTTAGGGCGGTCAAAGGATTGCGTGGTGCCAGCATGTGGCTTTTGGTTTGCCCTCCAAGTCCCAGGCTCGCTCGCTGCAACACCCGATCTCGTCTTGCGAACGTCACAAGTCGGAAGTGAGTGACACGGTGATTAATAAGGAAGTGAGTACCACGTTGACTTATAAGGAAGTGAGTAACACAGTGATTAATAAGGAAGTGAGTAACACGGTGATTAATAAGGAAGTGAGTAACACGGTGATTAATAAGGAAGTGAGTAACACGGTGATTAATAAGGAAGTGAGTAACACGTTAGTTAATAAGGTATCAATTCACGGCTTGAAATGTGAAAGTTACTGTGTCTGTTCTTAGTTTACTGTTCATATACTGTTCTTCGAACAGACTATCCATACACTTTGAGTTAAGTTTGAGCAGTGAGTTTCCCGAAAAAATTTAATTTTACATCACAATATTCTTTTATTTTATACTTACGGGCTTGTAATGTGAAAATGGCCGTGTCTGTTCGTACCATACTTTTTATACTGTTCTTCGAACAAACTGATCATACACTTTGAGTTCAATTCGAGCCCTAAGATTCTCGAAAAAAAGTAAAAATCATTTCCATATATTCTGTTATTTTACAAATATGAGGGGAAAACTAAGAAATAGATTTACATCTATTCATTAAAAACATTTTGTTTCATTTTTTGTTTTGTTTTCTATGATATAAAGAATTACGCTCGTTGTTTTTAGCATATTTATTTTCTTTTTGCTATTGAATACCATGAAATTACAATCAAACTCTCCCAACAAATAACACTTAATTTTGTCGGAAACAATGACAATGTCGAAAACGTAACAGTAACGGAAGAAACATTTATACAAAACATTTTTTTCATGAGCACAAATCAATTCAAAAAGAAATTTGTCGCGCAAATGGTTCGTAAGACACATCGAAACCAACATTCAAATTGCTTTTAGCAATATTGAAAGAGCTCAAACCTCTTCCGACTTGTGTGCAATTAACAATAAAACCAAGAAAGTCCAACGCTAGAGCGCACCGAGTTGCCTGAGTGAGGTAAAAACTTCAAAACTGAAGTCCGCACTTTAAATGGTTTCAGAATGCACCTTGAATATTAATTAAATTAGCTTAGCTCCTTATCTTCCAACATGTAAGCGTCTGTGCTTTTCATCGTCTTATCTGACAAGAATCCAGACGAGTTAGCAGCGGTTGGTGCTGTAATGTTATGATGCCATCTGCAACTCAGCACGCGTACGCTGAGTTAGCTTCAAGTTAAGAAACCTATCTCCAAAGTCAATCAAGAATTCGAATCATCGATGCTTCGTTCATATTAAGGATAAGGTAGAGGCGGCGCAGCTCAGCCAGTGTGGGTTCCAGTTCCACTTCCTTTTGTGAAGTGTGGCAGCTGGTGGGTGGTTGAGCGCGTTTTGAGCGGCAAAGAAGTTTTTTTTGTTTTAAATGCTATGTGGAATAGAAGCGTACATGAGATGTTTTGCCTACGTACTATTTCGGTAGTGATGGTGTTTTTTTCATTTAAATGTTGTGTGGAATAGAAGCGAATGTGAGATGTTTTGGAGGTGAGCGTTTTGAGTTTTTTTTTGCTCAAAATGCTATGTGGAATAGAAGCGTTTGTGAGATGTTTTGGCTGTGTACGTTTTGAGTGGTGAAGAGTTTTTTTTGCTCTAAATGCTATGAGGAAAGGAAGCGAATGTGAGATGCTTTAGCTGTGTACTATTTCGGTAGTGATGGTGTTTTTCGTTCTAAATGCTGCGTGAAATAGAAGCGTATGAGGGATGTTTTAGCTGTGTGCGTTTTGAACAGAGAGGAAGGTGTTTTTTTGAACTAAATGCTGCGTGGAATAGAAGCGAATCGAAGATGCTTTGTAACAGACTAGTGATGGGGCAATACAAGAGCGAAGGATGATTCTCATTAGAAAAATGTATTCTGGAAAGTGTTGACAGCAATAAAGTATGACGTGCTAGCATTCATGTTGAAAATAATTTTAAAATGCTCCTTTTTATACGTGGTGTTTTAATTGTCATGAACATCATCTGCCTGAATTTTGAAATTACTTAGTCGATTTAAATGTTATTGTGAATCGCATCATCGTGAAATCAATTATTTGAGACTAACAAAAGAAAAAAATAACCAGATTGAAGCGATGCCTGTATCCGCCTGCAGGCAACCATTTGTGTCCGCCGTCAACACTTCCGTATCCGACACACACCTAAAGCTCAGATTTCCTCATTTTGCTTAACGTATTTATATTAAATTAAGGAAAAAAATGCAAAGAAAGGATGTATCATGTAACGTGAACATTGGTGAGCATCAGTGCATTTCAGCTGATACTTTTTTCGGAGCATAGAACATATGCGTCCGCAGGTATTTCTCTCACGTGTTGCTTTTCTGGTGTTTTTTTTTGCGACCGAAAATGAATCACGAATACAACTTTGGAAAAAGAACTTGCGTTCAAAAGAGTAATTATCATCGTGAATATTCAATTAAGAAATTCTTATGGGAAATAATGATGATTTTAGTTCTCATATCATAGTTGTAAAAGTCTCTCTGAACGCTGAGAGCAACTTTTGTTATGTTGAAAAGCAGGATTATTTTTTCTGCATGAATCAAAATTTTTGCTGAAAAATAATTGGAGTTCCTGCACCAAATACCGTGACAACTACACCGTGACAAATCCAACACATGATAACTTCTAAACCATGACAACCATGCCTTGACAACAGCACTGTGAAACTGCACCGAGGGATCTGCGTCGAAACAACTGCATCTTAAAAATTGCGCTGTCACAAGTGCAGCACATTGTGCTTCTCTTGGGCATTGGTTGAAATTTAAGAAAAAAATAGTACTCGTCAGAGCCTCGTGATCAACACTAATTGTGACAAAACTGGTTCCAGAGAATTTAACTGGAGCATCAACGTGCAATAGCGTATCATTTTAGAAATCGTTCGCGCGAGTATTCTTATCAATGTTCCAAAACAATTTTGAACTCAGTAATAATACACGTATAGGAGTAATCTGATAAGGTCATTGTTCATTATTCTGCTAAGTATGAGTTTGCACAAATGATTTTTCTTGACATTATGAGTACCTAAATTCAGTACACATAAATTCATACTTGAATCGCAGTAAAAAATCTTGGGTTTAAGCTCATGTCGGTAGCGCTCATGCGCACGTGACTCTCGGCACAATTTTACCCTTTAAAGCGTAGTTGAATTTCGAGTCAAGTGAACTGGAAATCGAAGACCTACAATTACCGTAAAAAATTGGCGATTTAATTTTCTTGTACATGCATCGCTTTACTAGGACTTATCGATTTCAAATATCTAGAAACATTATGAGTCTCTATGAGTTCCGTCATAAAGAAGAGTTTACATGAGCAAATTGCTACTTTGTATTTTCTAATCTAAACAGAGGCTGCTTAGTCTTGAATGCAGTTATTGAAGGGCTAATTTTCAGACGTGGTTTCTCAGCTCTCGATCGATAAGAACATAAGCGACATGCCACGGCCCTCGACTAATTTTTTCTGATAACATCATCAGGCTCCTCAGTCTTTAGTATTAAGACTATCTTTTCGACTAATGCTCCTAATATACTGTCACTAATGAAAATTATTAATGCGGGCGATATGCAATCAGGACACCATCGGAAATTGTTTCCAGCTCGCGTATTTATGAAGGCAGTAAGACGATGTCAATCTGGCTGTTACATGTCGCCATTATGGCGCCCAGGTGCTGCTGTTGTGGGCGCGATGGTAAGACCTCCTTCTCAACACGTTCACTGCGATCTGTTAAACTCAAGTTCAATATTCAACTCAAATTAAATGTCAAAAGTTGCTAAAAATTTTATGAATGGCAAACGTTCACTGGATAAAATAAATATCATTGATGTAAAACGATTGTTAATAATTTTTCAAATGGGTCGTTTTGCAGCTGCAAAAACTTAAGTACGACCCACCGGTGGGTCATACCTCAATGAATGTGCTAAGTGAATCCAACTTTGCTCTTCAAATAAATCCTTGCAGGGTATAAATTTCAACGCCAATGTTTTCGAAATTTGCAGCGATGTTTGTTAAGAACAAAGTCGTGGTAAAAGAGCTTCAAATGAGGTCCGCTAATACATTCCTCTTATTGCGAGTCTTGGAAGCAAGTTTACAATAAGAATTCGGGATGAAAGTTATGATATCAAACCTAGATACAAATTGAAAATATGAAACGATTGAAAATACGAAACGTGGAAAAAAGATCATAATACGTAACATGAGTACAAGTTCAGAGTACGAAACTTGGGTGCATGTTCGTAGTACTAATGATGGATAGAAATTTATAATCCGAAACCTGAATGCAAGTTCGTAATTTCTGGATGCAAGTTCGTGATACAAAACCTGGATGCAAATTCAGACGAAAAAGAGTGTGAACAATACGTTGTTGTACTTTGAAGATATTTTAAAAACCAATGATGTCTTGTACCATCTCTATTGGAAATAAACTGTTTTTCTTTTTTCTTATGAAACTTGAATAAAAGTTCAAGCTAAGGAATATTTTGGCTGCTTCACATCATAGAGCTACACTAATAGTCCATACAACGTTATAATATAAGAAATATTTATTTAATATGCTGTTGATGGAGCTTTTATTTGTAGAAAGATATAAAGTTGATTATTTTGTACGTTTTTTTTTAATAGCGTAAAATATTTTCATCAAGATAATTTGTTCACATACTTTACCTAAATAGCCACGCCCAAACACGATTTTAAAAATTGTAAAATCTCGGAATAAATCCTGGTTAAATTTTCTTCTTTTGCATGGATTTAACATAAGTGACTGAGAATAAGCTGCTAATTTTAAGCCCTCAACAAAAAAAAATGAAAAGCACGCAAAAACACTGAAGCACAGTTCTGCTTCATGAGCCCAATAAATATGCGACAGAGTTTTCGCAACGGAATCTTCTCCACAACCTGAAACTCATAATTAAAACGCGTCGTTTAAAATAATCGAACCTATAGTAATTTTCTCCACGAAGTCTATGCTGAGGTTTCACGGCAATCGGTCGGGCTTTGTAGTGAGCAAGATAAGCAGAGAGTTTTATGGCACTCAATTGGGTAGTCAAAGTGCTCACCGGCTGAAAATTTTCGTGCGCCTAATTTTTGAGAGGGTGAAAGTAAACATAAAGCAAGGCTGGATGTGAATTCGATAGACAGTTGCCCCCTGACAGAGCAAGTGATTTGTTGATAAGCAAACGATAAGAGCCAGGAATTGGTGCTGTCTGGGCCTACATCAATATAAACAGGAGGGCTTTTGTGCGTTGCGTTGTTTGAGAGGACATGACCAGCCATCACGCTTCAGGATGCTTCCTCAACACGACTGTTGGTTTTGTTTCAGGTGGCTGAAGGATTTTACAAGCAATTCTCGTTTTTGAGTCCCCTGCCTATTATTCAGAACCTGATTTTATCGTTTTGAATAAATTTCTACTTGTTAGCAAACGATTGATCTTTTAATAGGCTGTCACTGAACTCTATATCTTCCTGACAAAACTTTGTCGCACATGAGCTTAAGGTCAATTCTTTATAATATGAAGCATGTTCTAAGAAAATAAGTTACTTTTTACAACTCGTAGAAAGTTTCAGACATCTGAGAACATTGATGCAACTCAAGTGTGATAGGTTGTCACAGTCCAGTGGAAGATAACTCTCTTTACGCTTAATGCTCAAAACGTTCCCTTATTGCGACGAAGTTTTCTCCAGGACTCGTGTCATACACGTGCATGGTTTCATGAAGGTTAGATTTTCATATATTAAGCTGGTGCAAGTCCCAAGCAGAACACCAATGAGCCATTTCTCTGCTCTAGGTCGTCATCATCTCCCTCTCATTTTACTGAAAGCGAAGCCAAGCTCTCAAGTTCTTTAGTAGAGCGTCTCCATTTCCGGAGGTATCGAGGGCTTTACGAAGCGGAACCATACAGATTCTGTCCTGCGACTGAAGCTTCATTTCGTGAGGGATACTGTCCTAAAGTACATAAGTTTTCTGGTTTAACCAATGTCGGCGCCGAGGTTGATTGGTGAAGCATGGATTGTGATAATGTATGTAGGCATGCGGAGGAGAGAAGTCCATTCACACCGCCGACTGCGTCCGTCATCCGCCACAAATTATGCAGTTCGAATCACGCGTGACCGAATCGTGGGCACAAGTTACAGACAAACAGATTGTCGCCGTGTGCAAGGGAAATTGAAACTCGACATCCGCTTGTACCCGAGTATTGGCGTCCAGAAACCGGGGTTCTTTCCCTCCGCACCGCAACAAATTCGGAATAAGAGATTGAGGTATACGCTCTTGAAAATGGCGTACGGTCTTCAAAATGATTACTGTTTTAACACGGAATATCCTGCAAAAATCGCTGCTCGAAAGGTTTTTCACTCGCTTTACGTAAGTTTCAACGCCGTGTAATTTGGGTTTGTGTGTTCGAAGCGTGAGTTGGATGTTGGACACGAAGTCAGCGCCGATCTCTATGGCTTGTCGAGCTCCAGCAACGCTTGTATGTATGCGCTGCTCTATGGGAACTGTTACAAAATGCATGGCTTTTTAAGAAGGTTCCGCAAGCCGATGGTGCATTTGCATAATGATCAGCATTGTTTCGCACCAGCAAGCGAGTGCTGCGACCGGCCCACGGCTTGTAAATGCGAGTCTCCCTCCTCCGCCGAGTGTCACGGAAAATAGTCGTGAAAAAGTTCTCTATGTTTCGCGTAGAAATTCACGGACAGCGTTTTGAGCTGAACTGTTATCCGTGTTTGTTTTTGTGCTTGTATCATTGACGATGCGATAAGGACGACATTATACGGTTAATTTCTCTTGTGCTCGTGAAGAAACGCGTTGTTCTCAAGAAATGACAGATTTCATCGGATGCAATTAATTTCTTTCTCGTTTACCATGCCTTGCCCAGAACTGAATAAGTAGTAGATAGTGCTATCAAATTCAGTGAAACCAAAAAAAATAAATAAATTCGAAGTTAAAAGCAATTACACAAAATGCAGTTGGACGTCAGAATTTCGTAACAGTGCATGCTTGTTCAAGCACCTCAACAATCACCTAATTACATCTGACAGCTTGAAAAAGCAGGTACCAAGTTACTGCACACTACTGTAATTTCACGTAATAACTTCAGAAATTTCCCCTACAGGCACTCGCATAGAGACTGCTGTTGTAACGAAAAGGCCCATCATGCTCGTCGAATTCAAGCACACTTGGAACTTTTTCTTGTGAGGAGTGAGCAAGGGAGCGAGACGCAGTCCTGTTTGTACTGTCACCCTCCCCGATCTCGCTCGTAGTCATCTCGCAAAAAGCCTGCAGAAGACTCCGTGATATCAGTCGAAATAGCTCAACGTCTCGCTTCTTTTCAGATTCAAGAGCGAAGATTAAGTTGAGTTAAAGTTGATGAGTTAAAGGAAAGTTGAAGGTAAAATATTCCATCTTTGAGTTCCACAAATAAAGTTAAAGTTAAGTTGAAGTTAAGATTTTCTTATTTGGAGTTCCCCTTAGTGTATCTGTCGGTGTTTGAGACGTCGCGTTTTACTCATTAGTTAAGTTAGCGTCTAATGTTATTTAACTTCTATGAAGTGCATGAACGATTTAAAATGTTTATAAATGAAACACAAATGACATGAAATCAAGCCGCTGATCTCAGAACGATCTGTCGATTTCTGAACTGTAAATCCAAGGAACTTTTCACGCGCCAAAGGATTATGAATAAAATTTAAGCTTATTTTTCCAGAAATCTTTTGAAAAATTGAAGTAAAACCTGTTTTGATGAACACATACGGGTATGGCGTTTGTAAGCACCTGATCATTAGTCAAATATTTTTTTTTTTCGATGAGGGAAATGTCGAAATTATTGATTTTCATTAAAAAGGCTTCTCAAAATAAAAAAATGTAAACTTGCTTCTCAAAAATGCAAGAGACAAAAATTTGCGGGCTGCGCAAGCAAAATCCAGAAATAGAATGATTGTTTTAAAAATATTAGAAAAAACCGTGAGTTTAAAAAACAGATCTTGTACATGAGTGACATAAAAAATGTGTGAAGTGCATCTTGTACTAACTAAGAAAGTGTTCTCTTTGGCCTTATTGGAATTAATTATTTATAAAAGAAAGTGAGATTACACCCAAAAAGTGTGAGAACTTTTCTTCGTTAATTGGTAGTAATGCAGCAGGTATTTTTCTGATTAATAAGTAGGTAATAAAAACGCAGATAAATATCCGATTGATCAGTGATAAGTGCGAATCAACTATTTGATTGATGAATAGTAATGACGCTATCAATTTTCTAATTATTGAGTAATAAGGACGCGCTCAACTTTATGATTAATGAGTAAAAGGGTCGGAATTAATTTACTACCTAATAGGTAGTAAGACTGCAATTACTTTTCTGCTCAGTGGGTAATATGGCCACAATTAATCTTCCATCTAAAAGGTAATGACAATTAAACTTATTTTGCAAAACCTTGAGGTATTAAAAGATTCAATTCGTAGCAATCAGTTTGGATTTGCAACGTCGCTAATATTATTCCTTAGCATCGAATTAAACGGTCGTGCCAAGGCAACAATGAAACAGGAGTGTCTGAAATGGCAAAAAAATATTTCATTCGTATTTTGAACGTATTCCTTCAACTGTAAGTACGATAATTGAAATGGTTTCACTTGAAAATTTGTTTTTGATTAAAATACATTCTATCAAGGGCCTCTCCTCAGTTATGGAAATTATGATCGAAAAATTCGAAATTTCAAACTACGAATTTTTCGACGAGCTAAAAACTGAAACATTTTTGTTTGACATTACCTTGTTCATGAATACATTTTATCAATTACTCCTACTAGCACGAGACAATATTTTTGAATTAATTTGACCTAAGCAATGAAAGCGAAGCATGGTCGAGAGTGATGTGATGGCAGCAAGACCATAACGTAATTGAAGCCTTTCCACGAGCAACATTTCCAGTACAATGACACGCATGAATTGATTTCACCACATTCTTCGATAATTTACGACTGCATATAGCCGATTGTGGTAAGTGGTGAACGGCTGCTCCCTGCAGCCAGCACTCTGCACGGACGCAGGACCTTTTGAGGAAGCCTTACATCGGAACATGAACGAGCCGCACACCGCAACAGTGTCAGGCTTTCATCGCACTATTGTGCTTGTCACTTACGTCTTTCCATCGATGTTTATAGTACAAAGTACGCTCTGTAGAGCCGGACTCTGAAAACTCCATTGATCGGAGTCAAACCCTTAGGATTGGAGTTATCATCTGTGGAGAGCTTTGAAGTGATAATGAATGAGCGGACAAGCTAAGCATAGCGCAAACAAGGCACTCATGCAACTGCTTACAGCCTCTTCAGAATGTCAGCAGTTACTTTGTGCCGAGTGGAATTCTGAACGAGGAACTGCTACCTAGAATTTGGCTTCAAGATTTACTGACTCTGCCGAAGCTTGAAGTTGCGTTCAGTCTGTGCGGTAGTACCTTCATTATCGTGATCACGATTGTTGCCTAATTCATTTCAACGATTTACTAACGCGATGATAATGTAATCGATTATCACAGGACAGGCATGAAGCTCAGGGCTGAACCGAACGATTGCAATAATTATATGTTTAATAATCTTTCGATTAAAAGGCTCGATTTCATGTGCAACATCTTCAAATAAACAGGCTCCGGGAACTTCTGAGGCAGCTGTCCTTTTATTCACAGTTGGCACGGCACGAAAAAGCTATCGATGGGCATCGAAGTTTGTAGAGTTGCAGGGGCGTAGAAAGCATTGTTGATAATTCTACAAAGGATGTTCTGTTGGTGGAGGAAGTTTCCGTTTACCCGTGAATTACGACCTGATTAAACGAACTTAGATCATTCCGGTGATGGCGATACAAATCTCCATCACTTGAAACACGGAGGTTCAGATGTAGATACATGCATTGGCTCTCGCGCATCAGATGTGAGATTTTAATAAGTGCTGTAAGAACAATAAATTCTGAACAGATAATCGGTATTGATGTCGTGCTTAGAGCTATCGCAGCCTCAGCTAGCAAAGCCAGCGTGCATCAGGCGGCAGAGCAAGAAAATTGTTCGAACTCGCTCTTTGATGCATTCGTTGACGAAATGATTACAGGTATAAAAAGAATAACAATTTTATAGTGATATTGGTTGCATTCGTTGACGAAATAATTATAGGTGTTAAAAGAATGACTATGTTATGGTGATATTGGTTGCATTCATTGACGAAATGATTAGAGGCATCCTTGTGTACAAAAAGAATGGCAATGTTATAGTGATATTGGTTCTCTGAAACTATTAATCCCACGAGAATTTTCATTCGCATTGCGAGCTATTTTATTCAAGTTCGAACGTGAACATGCTTGCAGTTTTAGTGAGTATTTGAGTCTCATAGGACATGACAGCAATTCGGCTGAGCTTGTGGGGGACTTCTTCCAATATTTTAACAGGAATCATGTTCTCAGAGACAACCGCAGTTGAGAGCCATGCATGCGTCACCATAACTCGTGTATCAGGGAACAAAAGGCACTGCAATAAAAAGTGAGCAGTTTCATTAGGAGCTGAGGTTCGCTGAGCTCTTCTAATTGAAGATGGCGTGAGAACTGAGCCAGGCTCTTCTTGTCTTAATAGCCCTAGTCGTAATGCATTCATGGGACGAAGGCAGGCTTCACGACCTCACGCTGCGGGCCCACTTATTTCCACCGCACTTTAATCGGGTACACCAACCACATGCCCTGCGAATCAAAACTCGCGGAGTTTTTCAGAAAAGGGAATGGCCACTTAGTCTTTGGGACGACATTTAGGCGTGTAATCTAGCGAGCTTCTCCAACGTTTCGCAGGACATTTTCCAGGAACTGCTTTCGCTACATTCGTCCATCAACTGAGTTCTATCCCAGGGCGAGTGCCTCAAACAAGTTCCGTTGTAGAAATAATTTTTACATTCTTTGCTTTTTCAGAGCAGGCGGAAGCTGAGACTCGCTTGATATCAAAGGTTAACACCCATGCTGAGTTTCTGTCATCTTTATAAAATGGTTAACGGCTGCTCTTTCATCTTTATAAAACAATCGATGGAGGGTTCACGAAAGAGTTGATTGTGTGCATCACGCAGTCCATGAAGTCTTCGTTTGTCCTAATGAAGCGATATGGGGTAGAGCTCTGCGTGGTTCTTTTGAGGATTAACGCTGACACAGACGGCGCATTGTCTTGCAGAGTCCGTTACAACGACTATTCAGCGCATCGGACATGCGTTCACAACTGACGTAACTGCTCAATTGTTCTGTGACGCAGAATAACTACACCGACATTCTCGCCGTGAAATTGTGGTCTGGTGATGCTGAATTACTGGCACTCTTTTTTTTTGTTGTTTTGAAAACTTTAAAATAAGCAGAGACAAAAATTTTCCAAAGACGACAAACATTTCCTGTGTCGTACAATAGTATTTTAGTGACGTAGCGGTGAGAGTTGAGTCTCCAGCCCCTCACACGCTTCTGGGTCAAGACTAAGCCTAAGGCAGGGACCTGAAAATTTTTATCGATCTTTCTCATGTGAAAAAGTAAAGCTGGGATGTTATTTCCGTGAAAAAAACACCCGTTTCTTTTATGAGAGGCTACAATAGGGTCTACTACTAAGGAGCACCCATTGAAGAATGAATGCAGAAATTTACCAAGTGAAATCAATGGTGCAATTAATCAAGTAAAAATCAAGTAAAATCAGGAGAGCAATGTAAAAAATGAAACCTAAAATGCCTTGGAACGTCTTCACTGAAGTCTAGCAGCTTTATGAAATCTAGCAACACGAGCATTACTTTCTCATTTCGAATTTTTACGTATTTATTTTTAGCTTAAGTGTACCTCCGACAAGTAAAGGATGGGACCCTCTGAAACGAACTCGGATAAAGCAATACAGAACTTCTCTCGATGTCCAATTCACGGAAACACTCGCAAGTCATCGCGTCCAATTTGTTGTAATATCACACATTTCACGCTTCAACTATTCTGGAAATAAACTTTCTTTTCACACGATCAGTGGAGGAAGTGTGCTGTGCTCACTTAGCCCTGTCAGAGATGCGTCTGTGGACGCTTGAAGACGTTCAGGGCCTGACCTGGCCTGAATGTCGACAGCGACGTTAGAGTCTAATGTTCGATTGTCGTAGCGTGCGCTTTGTTAGCGATGGTGGAAATGGAGACTAAATTCGTAAGAGAATGAGAAATGTTGCGTTGGAATTAAGCTGTAACTGACTAAAAGTAACACGAAAATAAGATCGTGGCGTGCGCTTCGTTAGCGATGGTGAGAATGGCGACTAAGTTTGTAAAAAAGGGCGAGTCAATGTCACGTTGGAGTTAAGCTATAACTGATTAAAAGAAACACGAAAATGAGAGGCTGCGTATCGAAAAATCATAACTTTCACCTCTAAACGAGTCAGTTTTATACGTGGGTGGTGAAAAATGCAATTTGTCAGTAAATTAGACGTGCAAAAATTGGATACCTGCTACCACTGCTACCTCTGTCGTGCGGAACGGTGATGCGTAGGCGTAGTTTGCAAAGAAATATCTAATGCTAAATGCACTTGCATGTCCCTCTTTCTCCTCCTTCTTAGGTTCTAAGCTGAAAAAAATCAGATAGGAAATCAGAATGCGATGGTTAAATAAAGGGATCAATATAAATAAAGTAAAAAATCAAGTGAAAATGAAGCTTTCATTTTTAATTTGAAAAACATCACCTTGATTTTTACTGACTTAAAAGGCTTTACTTACTATTATTTTCACTCACTAAAAGGCTTATTCACTTATTTACTTGGCAACTAATAATAAACACTTCAGTTTTACTTACTAAAAAAGCTTTACGTACGACTATTTTCACTTACTAAAAGACTTACTCACTTACTTGCTAAAAATAAAGCCTTTATTTTTGCTCACTCCGCAAGTGAGGCTTGCACTCAACCCAGAACGAGGCGCAGCTCTCCCTGCCAATTTGTGTCCTACAGACTCTACCTCTGAGCTCAAATTTCTACTGCAATCCGCAAATCGAGTTATTAGATCAGCTCAAAAGAATGTTTGGGAATGTCCAACGAAAATAGCTAAAATGAGGAAACTAAAATTTATAAAAGCGAGCGCTTCGGCTTAATTATAATTCTGACCTAAAGGGAAAAAAATATTATCATTACAATTTCCGAGCCGGAGAAATTCCTGTTCTCACATTGAAATAGCAGTGGTCACTGAAGAGGGAAATGAAATTTCCCTTCACCATTGATATCCTTTCATTACAAATTCCGAGCTGAAGCAAGCCACGCTCACATTGAAATAATATCCAATGAAGAGGGAAATAAAATTTCCCTTCACCAATAACATCCTTCATAATTCGCTGAGCGTAAAGAGTGCGCAGGGTTCGAGACGGCGCCGATAAAGCCACTGCACTTCTGAGAATTCCAATAGAAAAATACAGGACAGAATACGCGATGATGCCGACAGTAATGGACCGTCCAGTCTATCTGCGGGGCTCAGCTGTTATCGAAAGCATTCATCATTATGTTCAAACAATGCTAACATTTGCCGATCTAGTTCGCGACCACCGCACGCGAGTGAAGAGAAAGACAATACATTTCCTCAGTGCCTCATTAACATAACTAATAGTTGACGCCATTGAATATGAATCACAGACACATTATCTAAACAACGAGAACTGATCGCTCTTTCACTAATGAAAGAGAACCGACAGGTTCCGATGGATGTTCTTTGGTTAAAGCAGATCGATCTGATAATTCTCATAAAAAGTGAGGAGAATCGAAGAAGAATTCCAAATGCCAATTCAAGTATTCGGTGTACTAAGATTACAGGTCACCTGTCGAACAAAGGCTTGATTCATAAGGTTTAAATGCTTTCATATTGACCATTTGAAGTCGCTTAGGAGCAAGCAACAATAATTTTAAAATGCTGTTGACGGCTCAACAACACAAAACCCTTCAGGGAATAATTGAGTTTGACTGCGCATGCGCATCGCTTCACTGTATCTTCTCGATCGCTCGTGTGTGCCAGAGATAACGCTGAAAACTGTGTAATTTGGTTTTCAGGACTGCCCTCTCCCCTTGATTCAGTTTACCTTGTTTTTTCCCTCTGTTGTCTGCAGCGGCTTATACCAGACGTGGGACCTAATTTTCATATTTGCACCTAATTACTTGGCGTCTCGGCAACAAGTTATCACATGGTCTATGCTAGACTTGTCAAGTTAAGCCCCGTTGGTTAACCAGATTAGTTGAGATAAACTCGAATGCGATTAGTCTCTCAGTGAGGCAATAGCAACACACGGGCATGAGATGAAAGTAACATGTGAGAAGAAATACAGCCCTTTATAGGTGCCGAAATATTCTTTGTACAGACCGCGCCTAGTGTATTTGTGTATCTTTGAACCTAGTAGGTTTGATTTGTATCTTATATTATAACCTATTGTCCTGAAACAGTTCGTTTATAAAATGTATTAACGGGTTCCTATGAAAATGAATGACACTAATCTGTCATTGGTTATAGAATTGATTTGCTCCGACTTGTGACGAGGCTCAAAAAAAGGTCGCCCAAACTGCCAGCTTCGGGTTGCATGATCGTAATATCTGGGGTTCAGAACGTGACCGCGAAACGCCTGTTCGTCAAATTTGTCCCTAAAAAGAAACCTAACCGCATTCCGAAAAAAAATTACACGCTTTCAATCGCTGTTCGATGTTTCCTCCAGCTTTGAACGCAAAGATTCACATCGTAGTTCTTACGGTGGATGAGAAATTTGCCTTGAATTTATTCTTGATCATCCAGTACGATAAGATCTCGTGCAAGTTTGAGGATCGTTTTTGCCTCCCCAAACCAGCAGATCTTTATCAAGAACATAATAATGAACATGCGGTGTGAGACGTCAATGGGAAAACTTCACTATTTTTTCGCCGTCTTCCAAAAGCTGGTGGTTTATGTGACGATGATGGCGGAGTCCTCGGGTGCTTCGCGACGCCGAGACAAAATTTAAAAATTTCTACATGTGAGACTTGATGCTGTCGCAACAAGTAAAGTGCGGGATAATGGCCAATAAAACTTTTGAATTACAACACCTTGAAGCAGTAAGTGAGAGCTATTCCTTATATAGGTTCATACAGACATAGTTTTTCGCGTGAAGATACGTTCCATGTGCCTCGACTGGGCTGTCAGTGAAGCCCTAACAGCTGCACGCGAGCTCTGTTATTAAAACTTCTTTATGTGATCACATTCTACGAGTCAAAATGACACGATAATTGGAGGCCGATGGAATACTGTAGTACTACAAATGAGATATTCAATGAGAATACACCTGATTGGTCAGCGAGATCATTTGCATCTCAAGTCCGGTATCTGAGTTCAGTTGCGCTCCCTGACGTATAGATAAACATTGGCGTCTGTTCAACTGCAAGAACAAATTTTAATTCCAAACTGTCGAGCAAGTTAAAATAAACTTTCGAACGGTTTTATGTAATTTATTCACCGCGAACGTAATTCATAGCCACAACTTGATTAATGTTTGAATTTTAGTGCGCTTCTTTTGAGCGCTTAGAGCTCTGACGCTGTAATGAAGAATGTTTTTGAGTCGTTGGTATCTTTTTTCTGTGGTTAAATTATCTTCACCTCATGTGTATGGAAGACTTACATAGTATTGAAGCTAAAAAATAAGTTTCAGTTATTTTGTAATCGATTACGCAGTACATTTGAAGCAATTTTTTCCCCCAACATGTTTTAACAATGGGTTAGATCGGCTACCAAATTTTCTACTCTACGATGCTGTAAAATTCCTGCCGTACCCATCCTCACAGTGAGGTGTCAGCAACAAAATGCAATGTATGCTAAAATGAAAGATATTAGAATCATCACAACGAAGTCGTTAAATTGTGATCGTAAAAAATACAATTACCCTTTTATGAAATAAACTGATTAACATGTTGGGCTCCCACAATAAAAGTTCGCTAATGAAGAAAAAAATTCATGATTTTATAGACGTAATGAATGGACAAAAATCTATGAAAGCA
>JACJUY010000045.1:166395-193992 GCA_014220935.1 Platorchestia sp. MABIK
CTACGCAGCATTTTAAGATTTTTCAAAGAAATTTTAAGCGCGAACTGAAAAATCGCATTTGACGTAAATTGAAAAACGTAAATCGTGGTTTTACGTCAAAACCCTTCGTCGTTGATTTATTTTCGAAATAAATGAATTACTTTCCGATCATATCAGTAAGTTTTGACTCAAATGAGAAGTACGTGTGAGAATCAAAATCAAAGATGTACGTTTGTTATTGTGATCTAAGTTTGCTTTTTGTCAATCGGGAGACACTGATAGATCACACTTGCTTGCATATTTGAAAAAAATACGCTTAATTATTCTGTTACTTGACAAAAAATGCTCCACAAAATCTATTTTGAGTCGACTCATTTTATGTCGTTACAGCGATACGGGGAAATCAAAAATTTTAATGAAGATATTTGACGTGTGTTTAACACTACAATATGTCCCTCAAAAACCGGAACCGAGTGTTTATTTTCCCGTATCAGTAATACCAGCTATTATATCTCGCATCAGTAGTAATCAGTAATACCGCATAATTTTGCATGAAATTTAATGCATATGGTATTCTTAGGATGGTATTACTGATACGGGAAAATGAATACTCGGTTCGGGATTTTGTGGGACACACTGTATATGTAGCTGTTCTTAGATATTCAAAAACGTAAGAGGGTGTGAGTTATTTTTTGTCCTGCGGCAGTCCGGTACTCATCTCAATGATCCTTCCATAATTCATTCTAATGGGATCGACCTCAATTTATTGATAGAACCTTTAGTTGCAAAGAATATGAATATCAAGATATATTTTACGATTATCCAGAGAAAAAATCAATTCATCATTCAGATTGATATCGCACGAACGCTAGTCCGAACGAAGAATGCTTCCTTCTAAAAATTTCTTGTAATGTTGTTCGCAGATATTTTGCTTTACTGCTTTTTGACACGAATTGAGTGCTAGTTGAGCGTGCAATTTAATAATTTCTTTGAAACTTTTGTAGATGAGGGGTTGTACAAGTATTTCGTTAAAAAAAAGAGCGTATTGTTCTGTTTTACTGAGTAAATCAGATAACCTCGTGCGGGCGGTCAACAAAAAGAAGAGAAGGAAAGCTTTAATCGCATGGTAGTTCAGATACAGGGACAGTATTTGTTTAGTGTGCTGCGACCCTGCATTCACTTTGAAAGTGCAGTATTGCATCAGATAAAAAAAAACTGGAAATTTCTTCAAAATTAATCGTTATTGTATGTATAACTTTCAGATCATCATTATATCTCAGCCCTATCAACATTTTTATAATGTTTCTTTGCCGGGTTTGCGAGGGATTCTTATAAATTGGACATGTATTTATTTCAGTGTGAAATGAAGCCCTCGTACTCTCATAGAAAGTAAAAGGTTATTGCCATCATGCTTTTTGACAGCCTCAAAAGTCAGTGAATGTTTGATAAAATACTGCAAAACACTGCTGTTAAAAGATTTTTTGATGGTTTTCATTGCATTACGTAGAATATTTGTCTTTTTAGCATATCACTGTCGAGTCTACGTCCGTAATAGCCTGAATTTATGCAAACAGTTGATGAAATACAACACCCATGTTACTCACCGATACATGCAGGTAAGTGTTGTGCGCATGGTAATTAAATGCCTTATAAGTAGGATATTTTAATTACACTAGGGGTACATTTGTTTGAGGTGTACTCGTGTTTAAAGCTTGTCATCAAGTAAAAAGATATTGAGTTGTCTCACTCAAAGTTATCAGAACGGATTTTGTCTAGCCTTAGCAGAGTTCAAGCGATCAAAACCGTCATCACAATTGAAGATGAAAGTTATTATCAGCAATGAAAGTTAGATTGGCTACAAATTCTGAGAAGTAGGTAAAATAACTCTCTACTTTAACAGATGTTTTAATCATAACAGTTCATAAAGTGATTGAAACTACGAACAGACAATGTTTGAAAATTATAAGCAAAGTCTTTTGTGAAACTGAACCAACAGACCAAAGCATGACCAAAGCCGCTACTTGTGCTATGGGGGGAAGTTTGAGTTATCCTCGAGGTTTAAAAAAACATGTTTTCAGGCATAATTGATTGAAGGGTTTTCAAAATGAACTTCACAAAGGGCAGCCAAAAGCGCATGTTTCAGTGTTTTCTTCAAGACGTGCAGTATGGAGGCACGTCGTGCGCTTCACAAGCTGAGACAGTGATAGTCGTCGCTGCTTTTGGACACGACGGGAAGAATGGAACACTTTTCTTCGTTTCCAGGGGAGAATCTTTCAATGCTGACACTCACATCCACATTTTAACGAACGAAATTGTCCCCGGTGTTGTAGGAACATGTGGTCGATTAGAATGAATGCTGGCCCAGGACTCGGTGCCTTGTCATAGCATGCAGAAAGCCAAAGTGTGGCTCAAGGAAAAGTTGAATTTCTGATTGCACTTGTAAGAAAATGTCGACTGCAAGCCTGCAGGCACGTAGGACAACCGCAGAAGAGATTGTGAGAGGGGGAATTTGGAAAAGGTGAATAGAGATGAATGGCTGCACATAGCACGCAGAAGACTTAATTGAAGCTAAAAGCGTCTGAGGTCAAAGAAATTTGAGGAAACCGTTTTAAAGTGCTTAAATTATGTCAATAAATGACTACATATTCAAATTTTCTATGTTTTAAAACTGGAAAATTCAAGGACGTTTTGTCCACTTTTTTCTTTTAGCATAAAATTTACTCAAGCAGCTAATTATTATTAAACAAAATTATTTGGACGTTGATTTAAGCTCAACTGAACTCGTGGTATCACTTTCTGGGAACTCAACCTTCGGAAACACTCATCCAGGGTAATTTAAACTCACTTAATGCAGTTTTTTGAAAGTGCAAGAAAAATTCTCATTCCGGATCAAAAGATTTTCTTAACTGAAAATTGTCATTCATGAACTTGAAACCTTATTTGAGCAAAGTTAAGACCCTCAAAGTGATCGTGCGAGACAATTGGCTGAAGCGGGCTGGTGGGCCGCGTTATCTCGTACTTCCAATCACATAATTGACAGCAAGCGACCGATGCAAGCCTTATTTACGAGCTTCGTTCCTCATTAACGATTGCATTTAAACATTGAGCACATCGAGACCGTCTCGACAACCAGTCTCCTAACTGTGCAGATTCCCACCAGTTCAACTCAAGTCCAGAATACGTCTGAGCGGGAACAAAAAGTCCTCGTTTTAGGAATACAAACATCGTCCCACCAAGATGGGCTGGACCAAAAAACAGAAGTTCCAAGCGGACGTGTTCTTCAAGTTCGATACGAGTCTTGCTAACGAGTTTGATTCCTGAAGCGAAGTGTGGGCTGCACCTGCTCAGCGCTGCATTTTGCCACGAGGATGTGTGCTGCGATACGTCATTTAAAGAATGAAGTAAATTTCTCCTGAACTTTAACATTGCATGTTAATTTATAAAAGCTTGAGTCTTTCATTGAAACAATAATGTAAATTTCTCTAGAACTTTAACTATACACGTTAATTTATGAAAGTTTAAATCTTTCACAACAATAATACAGTTAATTTCACTTGAACGTATTGTACACGTTAATTTATGAAAACTTGAATCTTTCATTCAAAGAATCTGGTCATTTTACTTGCAAATTTGTCTTTAAAATTTTGTACAGGTTAATTTATAAAACATTGATTTTGTATTCAAAGAATTAAGGAAATTTTCACTTGAACTTATCTTATTTGTTAGGTATTAAAATTTCGAATTTTCAGTAAACGCGTGGAATAAATTTCACTTTAAGAAATTACAATTGTTATATTCCCATTTTCATTTTATACAGTCTTTTTCCTTCGCTCACTTGCAACTCACTTCGCACTTGTAATTTCAAAAAATGTATTCAGCATAATTTTCAGACCAAGAATCATCAAGCATTGACGACAAAAGCGTCGAAGATATTATGAATGTACTCCTTGCTTGACAAAATTGTTGTATTCATGGGGACCCACACACGGAATGTATTGTATTCAGAAGCACCCACACACGAAATGTATTGTGTTCATGGGGACCCACACACGAAAGAGAAATTCAACATCACAAAGTTGTAATATTCAAACTACGATGACTCGACGGTTCCAACCTCAACATCGAAGTCATCAATATTGTCTATGATTGTGATATGACAATGATTTTTATGGCAGTTTCCGAGATTGCAAGAATCTTCGGTGCTAATTCTGACTGATATGTGTTTTGCGAGAAAAACTAGCACTATCTTAAGGCCACCGGGTCTTAATTAGTTCAACGGCAGCGCCAAGAATGTGCTAAAGAAGCGATCTCATCTGTGACCTCAACTGTACGCTTCGTTTACTCCTGGCTCATTATTCTACCTAATTAGATAGATAGAAATTTTCCTTTCGCTAGAAGTTCTTGAGTCAACAACTTGGGGCACCACTAAATCTCTCGTCAAGTCGTCTCAGCTACAGAGGTTTCCAATGCGCACCCTATTCTTGAAAGTTTCAGCTTCTGTGAATGGCGGCACTCAAGTTAAGTGCACAAACATGTCTTCTTAATGGCACTTCGTACTGAATTTACACTGCAATTTTTCTCGCTAAAGAAGGCCTGGAATCGCCCCACCCAGAAATTCCTGGTTGCAGTTCCGATACAAAATGTCTTCTCAAGTCAGCGTGTTTGTGACTAAGATGTCGCGACGTCTTTGAATTTTACTAGAGTTCCAGTACGTCGCTTGCCTTGAACTTTACAGTACTGTGGGACCGTCTTATTAATGGCGTTCACTTGCAATTTTTTTCGGAGCATCATCTCAGCAAGTGCAGGCAAGAACCAATCAAACATCGACATGAAATTGAGTGATTGATTTTAACGGTCGTTAGTTCTAAGATGATCGATATGAAGGATAGTGATGGGGCTTTGCGCTGCATTTGATTTCAGAGATGGCAGAACAAAATCCGTCGTGTAGTTATGTTCGTACCAAATTAACCTGGTGTAAAAAGTTTTTTTGGGGCTGAATAGAGAGAATTCATGAGCTTTCTAAAAATTAGAGAGAGAGCACAGAAGATATTTTTAGCATAGAACTTTTACTTTGCAACAGAGTCGTGAAATCTTAAATTTTGGCTAATCTGAGTTAATGGGGAGTGAAAAACTTCGATCATAATTTGTCAATTTGTGTTGATGTCAATATCATCAACAGCCATCGAGAGTTAATCTCACTTGAGCTTTAATTCAAATGATTGATGCATAAATCATGAATAAAACTCTGCAACTGCTGAACCGAAGAATTAAAGCTGTTGAAATGGCGTTCTGTTAACAGGGTGAATAGGCTGCAAACATTGGGATTTAAGTGAAGTAGGAATTCTCCGCGATTATAACTTTTTATTTCTCCTTTTGTAATTTTCCAAATGTCTCTGTTAAATTCCCATTCCTTTAAAGGGAGCTTAATCTCTAAACTTTCACGTACTTGCGTTATAATTCAATGAGCAATTAAATAAAAAAATTCCAGTTACCAAAACGTGCCTCTCTTGTCACGTTATCCCTCTCGTCGCTCTTTTTCTGTCCTGACTGGAAGTCCTGGTGAGAAGGACCGCTAGAGTCATCTCTTTTCCGATCAAAATTTCAAAATTTATCTTCTTTCTCGAAAAATTTGAACAAGAAAATCTCCTAGTACCTGACAATTCTACGAAATTGCACGACACAGTCATTTCATTAACAATTTTTATTTGAAAAAACATTATTTCTTTGTTATAAAAAGGGTCAATTTGGAAATGGAAGAAAGCAAAAAGCCACAATTATTCTTCGGAAAAACGTTCATAGCAAACATTTGTTTCAACAAAGGTCAACTTTGAAATGGAAGCTTAAAAAAAACACATTTTTATTTTGAAAAAGGTTCATGGCAAACATTTATTACAAAAAGGGTCAACTTGAAAACGGATGCAAGAAAAAAGCGCAATTTTTATTTGAAAAAGGTTCATTGCAAGAATATCATTTGGAAACTTGAAAATAAAATGTAAATAAATAAATAAATATAAATGTAAATAAACATAAATAGAATCAATTTGGAAATGGAAGCCAGAAACAAGGCAGCGAAGCGACCGTGCTACAGAAGCGGTCAACAAGCACTCGAGCCGAAGTCCGCCCTTCATTGGCCAGGTAAGTCCCTCCACTTCAGGTCGAGCATTCCAGAGTCCAACAAGCACGTTCTTCCACTAAACAAGATCTACCTCTAACTGAATTCTAGTAGCTTCTTGTGGAATGTCTTTGAATCTCTAATTAGGCGAAAAAAGTATAGATATAATGCAATAGAATGTCTAATTAGACGAAAAAAGTATAGATATAATGCAATAGACTGTCTAATTAGACGAAAAAAGTGTGGATAAATGCAATAGAATGTCTAATTAGACGATAAAAGGTGTGGATAAATGCAATAGAATGTCTAATTAGACGAAAAAGTTTGGATAAACGAAATAGTTACTGGGGCAGAATTGGAATACTTTTCACTGCATTTCTCATCTTGCTGAGCTAAAACGAACGTCAAACATTTTTAAAAGAGAACACTTATGGTATTGCGCGCAGTAGATGTACTCAATTGTGCAGTAGATGTACTCAATTGTGCAGTAGATGTAGATGTAAGTGTGCAGTAGATGTACTCAATTAACGTCAATTCTGCACTATTATTAAGTCGCATGAAGATTTCGTGAGAAAAGTCATCCACGTCTTCGACATGCAGTAGCTACCAAAAATTTTTAGTGGGTATTTTCCCCTCAAGGAAATTATTAACGTATCCCGTCCGAAATTATGTTAGTTCTTTTAACGTATCATCAATGAATACATCAATAAACTGCATTTTCATTCGAAAATATTATCCCAAACTACGAATATTACTTAAAACGATACTCGTACTATAAAACTACTGACGAAAACTGTTCGAATGCATCTTGTTAGGCTCAGAGCAATTTATACTGTAAATAAATATTTAATCAAACCTTCAGTCAAATCAATAAGTATTAATTTGTTTAAGTACTTGCCTGCTTCAGGTTTGATTAAGTACACATGGCTTGTAAGCAACATGGCGTTTGTTTTCGGTGGCAAACAAATTGCACCGTTTGTATCTTGCACGTAGCAATTGTATTTTTTTAAACAAACTATAATTTATCGTCATTTGACGCACGAATAATCAGATTTCCTTGAGGTTCAGATGTTTAGTATCCTGCACCTGTTGCTTTCAAAATATTTTTTCTTGAACTCGAAAGTACATGAATAAATCTATCTACCATTTGTGGATGAGTGTTGTCAACTTAGTCAAAGAACATCTTTAACTTTAGCAGAAGACGTAGCGGCGCGTTTTAGTTTTGAGAGCTTTTTTTGTCCCTTGTTGATAGTGTAGGTAGGTATTAAAATTATTTGCACTAGGGTGCTGTCCAATCAAAATTTCATTAACTTTTGGAAGGTTTCACACCACACCTGTTCGTTCATGCCTTGCAGGTGCTGCTTTGTAGCTGAGTCGAGTTAGATCGCATTTTAAAAAGTTTACAGTATTATTTTTCTTCAAAGAATGAAAAATATCATAAAATTAGAAGAAATTTGATATCTACGAATTCCGCTGGATCACTTGAGAGTTTTCATGGTTATTATATCCATTTTTTTACTAAAGTAGAAATAATCCATTCTACCCATTTTGTTGAGATAGTGGATATAAAGTAGCTTCATAAACTTTTACTATGTTTGGCAAATAAAATAATTTTTTAATTTTAACACGAAAGAAATTGCCAACTCATTTGTGCATTATTAATCAATGTAAGCGTTATCCGAGAAAATACTCGCGGTAGTGGTCTATTACTACAACAGCTGTTCTGTAGACATGAGGTATCGCTTTGATTGATTAAATTACACAGTTGATTTATCTTTCTGGGAGATCTATATCAGAATGCACACCAATATGCATAATTGTGTGACGAAAAGCTATCGGATTCTCATATCAGTTTCACGTGCAGGAAGCAGGTGAAGTCTCAAGTCCATAATCTACATCTGGGAAGGCTGCAGCGACGAGCCCGGCGTACGAAGTCTCCACACCAGGCAGTGGAACAGGCATATCTTCCTATTATAATTATTCATAATTGAGGCTGAGCTCAGAAGGCGAGGTCAGCGGATATGCAAACGCACGACACAAGTTCGAGAGGTTGTCTTCAGCAGCACGAGTCGTGATGGTGCGCCTCGAGGGTGCCTTGCTGCACTTATACTGGCCCAAGGCTGACAGATTGGCTTATTTCTGGAGGAAATATACTGACTATTCTCTTCTGGCTATTTTCTGCAGTCTGGTGTGATTTCGTTCGAAAGTTAGCCAGATTGTATTCTGAAATTGGCCAGATTTCATTCGGAAATAGCTAGATTACGTTCGAAAGTTAGCAGAGCATTCGGAAACTGGCCGCATTGCATTCGGAAATTAGTTAGAGTGCATTCAAAAATATCCAGAGCGCATCCGAAAATAGCCAGATTGCGTTCGAAAACTGGCCATGTATGAAATTTTGCTCAGTCGAAGGCCATTTTCTTCTTTTTGAATGCCAAAAAACAGAACCTGCGTTGCCAGAGCACTGGTCTGTGTTCGCACAGACTCACTTGGTGGGGCACCGTTCAGCTGTCAGGGCCTGCAGAGCAAGGGAAAGGGTTTGTACTGAGTGAACAAGATGTGTACATTGAGGACGTTAAATGGCAATGAAAACGCTGGTCAAAAACTCACTCCGGCTCATCGATTCTGGGAATGCATTCAAGTCGAGACAGGGCACTTATTGGACACGGATCTCCGATATCTGATCGAGAGTTATTCAAATTCTTTATGAGTTAAAATTCTTAACAAATCACTTATCATTTTACTAACATAAACTGTCGTCAATCTACAAAAAGCAACGACAGGTATTTCATCATCAGGCTGAAAAGATTAAAAAATAATGACTGCGCTCCAGATAAGCAAAAAAAGTCATCAAAGCTAGAAAAAATTTGCCTTAGCAAATTAACCCCAATGGGTTAAACGTGAGGTTCAATATTCAATTCAAATTTAAAGTCGGTGGTAGGGAACAGTATAGGAAATTGCCAACATTAACTGGGTCATTCCGTCATTTAGCTTTGAATAAGTACTTAAAATAATTAAGTTTGTCTGGTCGGGCAGCGGCATTATTTAAATTCCCTCCGTGTACACAGGCGGCTCACATTAACACGTTAACACAAAAATCACTAGCATTAATTTCTTTAATTTCTTGTCACTCACCTTGCATTCCCAATATTCAAATTCACAGAGCAAAAAACGCTAAAATATGGTGAACTGAAACGCATTTGCCAATTCAAAAATCAGATCTATCTAATAGTTTGAGAACGATAAATTAATTAATATTTTCAATGAAGGAAGGTTGAGTTTTTGAATGAGTGGGGATTCTGATGTTTAAAAGAATTTCTTTTGAATGGCATTATGTAAACAGTTATGACACTCGAATAGAGATAGTAAGTATAAGGTTTTGAACTATGGTGAATCCGAAAATGATAAAAGATGAAACTTTGATATTTATGAGCACTTAATCGTTGCTTTAGAGTCCTTCTAAATAGACCAAGGTAATAAATATCAAGAGACGGACATTCTCCTGTGCTGCATCTAAAGTGACAATTCAGATGGGTGCTTGCTACATCGCTGACCATCATCATTGGTATGTTGTTCTTTATAACGCAGACGAAACAATGTTCAAAAACATAAAAACTTTCGTTAACCCCACTGATAGTAATGACGGAATTCACTCGTAGAATAAAAAGAAGAACAAGAGCAAAAACGAACATTACGTTTATTGCATACTTTTCGGAATTTTGATGATGAAATTTTATTAATTCCGAAACGTATACGATAAACGTAATGTTCGTTTTTACTCTGGTTCTTCTTGTTATTCTACGAGTAAGATTCTCTAAGAATAGTCCTATTGGAAGTGGGAGGGAATTAGAATTCACATCTACTTCAAGACTAAAATATTCAACGACTCATCGTAAAAATAACATTTCGAAGTCTGTTGTCAGTGACCTAAAAAGGGCCAATGTATTTTTTTCAGTTTACGTGTGGTCAAGAGAATAAACGTCTCTTGATATCTCTTACATTGTCTAAACTAGAATGAATTTAAAGCTACGTTTAACTGCTCATCAAAAATCAAGGTTCCATCTTTGATAATTTCAGACTCTCCTTATCCCCAAACCCTCTAATGATGGTCTACATTCGAATCCTGAAATTTTATACACTGTTATTGAAACGAAAACATTCAATTACTAGGAGCCTTCCACATGCAGTAACTGTAACTTTCTCATAATGAAAATTTTAATAAATTTTTCCCTCTCAAACTATTGAACAGACATGCTTCTTAACTTGGTACACACGTTGCAGACCGCCATTTTTGTGTTGATCCTTGACTTCGTGACACGCGTTGTGTGGGTTATTGGAGAAACTAGAAATTCTTGAAATAGATTCACAGTTTTGTATTAACGCGTATTTTTAGTGGTATTATTCTTAGGACTTTTAGCTTGCGCATTTCAGGAGTTTAATTGCCACTTTTTCAATCAATTCAGCCTGATGATGACCAATGATGATGTTTTAGGTGTTGTGAACATGCGAGTCTGTCTTTCAGTGTGTGGCATGTTTCAGTGAGAAATTCAGAGAGAAATTCATTTCCAAAGAAGAGTCAAGCAGCATCAGTAGATTATATATACAGCGTTCAAGTAGAACGTGAACATTTTGATTCAAACTAGTAAGAGTATTTTTGGGGAACATGCACATAAGCGTGTACAAATATATATATATAATGTATTACAAAAACATTATTCCAGAAAAAATATAAGCATTTCTAAGCAAACGGGTGTGAGTGTTTTTTTTGCTTGCTTGTACGCTAAGTAGATTTGAACTGTATTGTGGTTCATAGAAATATTTTTAAAACATAAAACTGAAATGATTCGCCAAGCTGATCAATTTGTAGAACATTTGCAAGTTGAATCGAATCATTTGCCTTGAACAAGCCTAGAAAAATAGATTTGACTATTATTCATCGCGATGATACTAAAGCGTTGAATTGATTTAGCCTGATCCTTCAAATCAACGGGCTTCAATTCAACACCCCAAATAAAAGCGAGAAAGTAGTGGCTAATTTCAATTTTAATAAGCCCCTCATCTTTGGATTGCTAGAACTCGACATTCTTCAAAAAGATCCCACAGTCACAAACACAAAATTACGGGACCTGTAGTGCGCCATACCTCGGACATGCTGTGCGTCAAATTTGACCATAACGCCTCAATGAAGCCATGTCAATTTTAATTGAAGCTTAATCGGTCAGAAAGTTGGCTTTCCCACAGCCTGAGCTCGCTAAATTGCTTGTACACACGCCTAGGTGCAATCTGATGTGTTGTCACTCATCCTGCACGCATCCGAGTACCTACCATTGCATGCCTCCCATGGGACGTGATCACACTTCACACGTCACCGTGAACAACACGTCTCTCCAAGTTACAATACGCTAACAACACGTCTCTTCAAGTTACAAGACGTTAACAACACGTCTCTTCAAGTTACTATACGCTAACAACCAGTCTCTTCAAGTTACAATACGCTAACAACACGTCTCTTCAAGTTACAATACGCTAACAACACGTCTCTTCAAGTTGCACTACGTTAACAACACGTCTCTTCAAGTTACAATACGCTAACAACACGTCTCTTCAAGTTACAATACGCTAACAACACGTCTCTTCAAGTTACTATACGCTAACAACCAGTCTCTTCAAGCTACAATACGCTAACAACACGTCTCTTCAAGTTACAATACGCTAACAACACGTCTCTTCAAGTTACAATACGCTAACAACACGTCTCTTCAAGTTACAATACGCCAACAACACGTCTCTTCAAGTTACAATACGCTAACAACAAGTCTCTTCAAGTTACAATACGCTAACAACAAGTCTCTTCAAGTTACAATACGTTAACAACAAGTCTCTTCAAGTTACAATACGCTAACAACACGTCTCTTCAAGTTACAATACGCTAACAACACGTCTCTTCAAGTTACAATACTCTTCAAGTTACAATACGCTAACAACAAGTCTCTTCAAGTTATTATACGTTAACAACAAGTCTCTTCAAGTTACAATACGCTAACAACACGTCTCTTCAAGTTACAATACGCTAACAACATGTCTCTTCAAGTTACAATACTCTTCAAGTTACAATACGCTAACAACAAGTCTCTTCAAGTTACAATACTTTTCAAGTTACAATACGCTAACAACAAGTCTCTTCAAGTTACAATACGATAATGCCACTAGCTCGGACAGCCAGGAGAAAATTGCAAATAGCCAGATTGCATTCAAAAATATTTACATTGGATTCGAAAATTTCAAGATTGCATTTTAAAGTCTGCCTCCCATGTCGCGTGATATCTCGCACGAATGCTCGGAAAAATGAATTAATTTACGTAAACTGAGTGATGAACGTGAACGGATTTTTTGAAGAGCGGTATTTGCGTTTCGTGCTGACCAAGAGAAGCTGTTTCATGGTGAGCATTTTTCTCCAAACTGTCTGAACGCTGTTTAATTTTTTCTAAACTGTCTGAACGCTATTTTGATTTTTCTCCAAACTGTTTGAACGCTGTTTCATTTTCTCCAGGCTGTCCGAACGCTCGTCGTTACTCGGTCATGCGTTCTGTGCTGCTGAGTGCGTTCAGAAGGGAGGGCTCTGACTGCTCGGACTCTGTACTTTTTTTCCAGTCCCTGGAAATTTGGAGCAACCATCTGCGTTGCGCAAATTTGATTTTCTTTCGTGAATAAGGATTCAAATTATTGTTTATTCATCGACATGGATTAAAATTATTTTGTTGATGATGAAGGTTAAATTTTTATTGTCGATAAGGATTGAAATTTAATCCTTTTTGAACGATGAGGATTAAAGCTGAATTTTTTCGCAATGTGGATCGAAATTGAGGGACTGAGAAAAGGGAAAATCGCTCAATTTCTTTGCAATGTTTGGTAATAATAACTTACATTCGTACGATTGTTTGTTTTAATCAAATTCCCCTTTCGAGTTTACAATACAGTCATGACCACTGGTGCCCTTTCGTTTTCATAAGTGTTAAAGTTACGAATAACTGATAAATAGTATTGTAAAACAAATAGTACTGTAGTACTGTAAAATCAGAAGTGCTGTAAAATATGCTCCATTAAAAAGATTTTTATCCATTCTATTCATGCAGTTTCCTCAAAACGACATTAGTAATGGTTATAAGAGTGCGTAAAAAATGAAACTGAATGTGGAGGAAGATTATCATTGTGAAAGTTAAGTCAACTTATCGAATTTTGTCTAAAGTCACAACATGCACAAACATCACAAACAACTACGGACTGTTTCTTAGGAGGTCTTCGCGGAGAAAATCAATATTCTTAGTTTGCTTTGGCGATTTTAAACTTTTAGAGTGAGTTTCGAAAAAGCTTCAGAAAGAATATCAATATCCACAGTTTGCGTTGACGATTCCACACTTGTTCTATGAATTTCGAAAGAAAATCTTCAGAAAGAATCTCAAGGAACACTTTTTGTTAACCGATTTAAAACTTTCAAAATGAGTTTCGAAAGCGCCGATAAATATATCTCTCTCATCAAGTGACCGTCGCATATGCATGATCCCATCGCCAATTTACATACCCTTTGGAACACAATGGTTCGTAAAGTTTGGTAAGACTTTACCTTTGCAAGGCACAATGAGGCACATTACAGGGATGAAGCTCATACCAGCAGTCGTCCAAATGTCAAGTGTAATTAACGCTTTCTTTGTCTTTGTTACGATAACAGATGTTGAAAATTGATTGCAGACGTTTCGTTGATAAGATCAGTTGAACTTGTCATTTTATCAAATCACTTTGATTGATGATGCAAGTTGGATCCTTTATCGCATAGTTTGCATATCTTTAAAATTTTAAGCAAAGAAACTGATAGTTCTGCTTCATTATTTAGATGCTCATCTAGTTGATTACCCGATACTGGATCAATACCTGCGTTGAAACTGACACAGGCCATCATTAAATATATTTTTAGAAACAGCCTCTCTAAACTTTTACTCGCTCTCATTAATAATAGACAACATCAGTTGCAACAGTACTGTAAGAATCTCAAGTTTCACGTTTCAATTTGCATTATTGATAATACCAGGTGTGCCCGATACTCCTGCATCTTACGAGAACATCAGGAGTCTGATAGGCTGCTCCCTAGAAATGCTCCATACACGCCCGTATAAAGACGCTTTCAATTTTATTATACCTGAAGCAAACAGTCCGTCGCTCAAAAAACATCACGGTACCGAGTAGCTCTCTAGTGATGCTTTATACACGCCCGCAATAAGACGCTCTCATTATTACCATTACTATTATTATTTTTATTATTATAGAAGCAAACAATCCGTCGCTCAAAACACATCATTATACCGAATCTATTTTAAATGAAATTTGACCGAACACCTGACTGGAGACTCACTTCTGAGAAGTTCACAGTGTAACACAGCGAGCTTCAATTCATGTGGAGCGCAAGATTATTTGTCCGAAATCCTATGATTTCTCTGCCGTATTTCACAGCAAATTATTGTTGTTCTGACGCGCTAAAAAATGTTCGATGAGACCGTTTTGTGCGCAATGCAGACGCCATCCGTCATGGAACTAGCCCCCGGGGCGCTAAAAATGCTTTTATGTAACACAAGGCAACTCATGAAACGGAAAATGTCGCTCCAACCTAGCATTATAACGAACATGACCGCACGTATTCAACTCATGGTAGGTCAAATGGAAAGTGTACGAGATGCGCTGCTGAAATAGAGGCTGTTCACTTCCTGTTACAAGTCTCCTCTCCGAAAATAAGTTTCCATGAGTGCATTAGGTCTGCTGAGCCGCGAAGATGTGCTAAGAGTTATGAAATAGTGTGAAACGTAGGTGTGCTTTCAGTGCTGTGAGAAAATTGATTTCTATCTTCTCAGTGTTTTGCGTCATCGTTTCAGAGAGCATGTGGTTGATTTGTAATAACTCAAATATACGAGAAAGCCAAAAGTGAAAGATTTTTCTCCAGTTTTTTATGGGTCAAAAGCACCTAGGTGGAGCTTTGCATAATCATCAAAATGTCCTGCTTTCAGGCAGAGGCTTTGTCAGGATTTTTCTCAGACTCTGCGCTTACCACAACAAACAGACAAGGAAACAAAATTTCAATTGAATTTGTAAGCTCTTATACACATGTCAAGAATGGATGTGATCTAAAAAACCTTTATATGTATCTCGAATCTCATTGCGGACAGAACAAAATACAATCATAGAATATAGTCTTTTTTAAGTTTGCGTAAGACTAAAAATTACGCATAAAAACGCGTCTTCAAGTCTCGTTCGATGGCCTGTATGACTTTGACTAGAGTGTACATCAGTAAAACCTGAACAACTCGAAGTGAAAATTCTCACAGCAAAATAAATCTATCGGCTAAAAGACCGTGGTGCATGGAAATCCTCATTTGAATTTTTTTTTAATAGGAAAGAATTTACTTCTAGGAAAACAGACGAAACAAGAGATTTTTGTAAAAATGATAGAGGTTTTTGAGAGTTTTTAAAAATTAGTTAACTAGTTAAAATTCAAACACACTCTATTTCCAGTGGCTTCAGCATTACAAAGTTCTTTTCTTACATGGTGTCCTTTTTGGGGACACTTAGCATTTCAGTGACTCAGACACTCGAGCTTCTTTCGGCAGCTGTTTTTCTTAAAGTGCAACTTGTACTTTAAAAATATCTCAGAATCATTTTATACTCCCAACGATTATTTTTCTAGGTGTGAAAGCCTTCTGGTAGTATGTGAGGTGTTGGGTTTTCAAAAATTTCAGTTGATCTAAACGCCTTCGCGCAACTTCGCGCTGGTGTTTGGACTCTGATAGTTTTTACACATTTTATCTCTCTAATTAGGTTACGTTGAATCGATTTGGTAGAATGTTTTTGGGTACGTGTGAAAACAAATATTAACACTTTGACCGCGACAGGTTGCTAAACTAAAGTTCAATATTCTATTCAAATTTAAAACCAATTGTAGTGCGCAAAGTTGAAAACACAAAACATTAACTAAATCGTATTTTTATCTAGTTTTGATGCAAGTATTTCTTTAATTGAGAGTGTGACTACTGGTTGGTGAGCAACATAATGAAAACTCCCTCTGCAACTAAATATGACTCATATCGCAGTCAATGTGTTAAAGTTAAATTTTTTTCAAATTTCATAAAATAAATACAGGTATCTGATTAATGGTGTGCTTTTTTTTTAACTTTGACGCATGCTTGCTTATGAAACGTTTCTTCTAATTGAACATACAAATGAAGGTAGGTGGTTTTTAGTTTTTGCTTTCAACATAGTTTAGTTTGAGCTAGCCTCATATCATCAAGAGGTTCTTCTAAACACAATGTTAGCATGAGCTGTTTCAATTAATGAGAAGCTATTTTATTGAATCGAGATATTTTCAATGTATTCAAAATTGAATTCATGGTAGCTTTTGATGAAAGGTGCTCATCCTCCAGCGCATCAAATTGGAAGTCTCAAAGTTCATAACTGTAATGAAATAAGGATATGGCATTCTAACACAAGCAAAGCTGTTTATTGTAAATCTTCCAGTTTGCAGCAGATTCTTCAAAGGTTTATGAACTTTGATGAAAAAGAATGTTGAATTCTAACAAATCACAAAGCCGATATTGAAGTTCTTCCAGTTAAGAAAAGTTTGGCGGGGAGTCTTCGAAGGCTTATGAATGAAGGGAAAAAGACGACGATGACCGAAAATACAAAATGACTCCAGGAATTACACGGTCGAGTGACCGCCTCCAGCGCAGCCCGAAAAACTGGAGGCGTAACGGCGCTCCCTGGAAAATGATGAGAAAAAATATTGTCTGGAGCTCAGAATGTCCGAGCTTAAGGGACCATAAATACGAAGAAAATTTAGGGATAGAAAGCCTCCTGACACGAAAGAAATTCTTTCGAGTCTGATTCCGACTGGGCAAGGAATGTGAGAACAAACCTCGCTGGAAAAAATTGATTGAGTGTGCATTTTTTTTTTATAGTGCATCCATTGTTTTTTGTTGCGGTATAGTTTTATTTGCATTTGATGAAATGTCCTGCTTCTTTTGAAAAATTACAGGAGAAACTAAATGAAGATTTGTCTCAGAACGAATTTCTGAAAATATAGTCTGTGAATGTTGTTAATCTGTATCTCATACACCATGTAATTTATTTTTATTTATAATATAAATTTATAATTTATAACTTATTTCAGCAATTGTTCGGTACCATCGTTAAGTTTACATTAGCATTTTGAACTTCGTTCAAAGATTTTAACTATCAATCCCAAGATTTGTTTTACACTGTCTCATAGCCGAAAAAAGAACATCTTCAATAAATCACACCCGGAACCGTTTTACAAGGTCTCACATCGGAGAAAAAAGAGCATATTGTTCACCAAGTCTCTTCATGATCCGTTATACATGATCTCAATATAGAGTAAAAAAGGAAATTCCTCACTAAATCACTTCATGGTCTGTTTTACATGGTCCCAGAGAAGAGAAGAAGAGTAAATTCATCACTAAATCATAGCCGAGTGAGAATGGAAATTCCTCACCAAATCGCATCATGGTCCGCTCAACATGGGTAGAACGGGAAATTTTCTCAAAGTCGTATCAAGATTTCGTCGCAGGAGTGCCAACTCAATCACAAGTCTCAGGAGTGACATGTTTGTGCCACACCGAGTTTCTGCACTCAACTTTTCTTGGAAACGAGAGTGCAGCAACCACACAGAGCAGCCACACAGAGCAGCCACACAGAGCTGCAACACAGAGCAGCCACACACAGCAGCCACACAGGCAGCCACACACAGCAGCCACACAGAGCAGCCACACACAGCTGCCACACACAACAGCCACACAGAGCAGCCACACAGAGCTGCCACAAAGAGCAGCCACACAGAGCTGCCACAAAGAGCAGCCACACACAGCAGCCACACAGGCAGCCACACAGAGCAGCCACACAGAGCTGCCACACAGAGCAGCCACACAGAGCAGCCACACAGGCAGCCACTCACAGCAGCAACACACCCTCCACTCGGGACCTGATCATTTGATCGTCCGAGTGTCCGAGGGGCCAGCCAGCCAAATCTGCATGTCATCTCGCTGCTGATAACCACTGCTGTGATTAATCACAGAAGAGGTTTTTCTGGTTTTTCTGCAGATCAGGATTTCTTATACCGATATTAATTCATACCTTCAATTATTTAGATGAACTAAGCAGTACTAACTGCTATGTACTGCTTTGGCATGAGGAAATCTACGCGAGGTACGGAACGTAATTTTCGTGTTTTGATGAATACGAAGAATTTCTCATGTTGCAGAGCAATAGCTGCCGTTAAAAATATCGGAAAATAAACTGGAGCATAGATCCTGCGCTGCTAGATTGATGCTAAGAGCCGCTCTGGAGCAATATTTCTCTTTCGGAATACCGAAAGGGAAAATAAGGGCACACGATCAATACTGATAGATTGTTTTAAAGGCTGTTGCAGAGCGGCCGTAGCGATCTTACTGGTGTGCGTGCGTGTAGGTGAGCGAAGCAATGAATGACATGGAAATTGTTTCACTCTGAATTTGGGAAATTTAAGAGTGCTCGGCCACTCTACTCATTTCTGGCTTTTTGCTCAGGGGTTCGGGGAAATGAGACGTTAACGCTACTCGCACTTTGAAATTGGATTCCGTTTACAAATGTTTAACTATCGCTCCAGATTCATGCTCGTACTCATTCCACGAAACTTGGCACACATTTCGTATCTTGAGCAGCGTCGAACATGACCTGTAGGATGACATGAACACCAATAACTTATCATATTTCACAAGAATTTGAAATAACAATACCAAGAACAATAACTTATTTATCATAAGAATGTCAAATTTCAATACCAAAACAATAACTTATCAAATATCACAATTTGCACCATGTTTTTACAAATAAATGTTACAAGTTACTGAAGACTTCGACGGTTCCTATGCCAAGCAATGGAAATGTCAATGAAAAAATGAATTTGTTTTGGTTATTGAACTAAGTTTTTCGGTTGAAATATTCGATTCACTTGAGTTCTTTGGAGGGTGCACTACTTTTTGACACTTTTAATTTGCCTTAAACTAATATTGTTAAAAATTATAACGTTCGACGTATTATTAATCTTTGGTCGACATAAAATGAATCCCAGGAAAAAATCTACATTTTTTGATTTTAGTTAATTGTTTCCAATTCTTCTCTGTCCTTTCATAAGACACAAAAATTGAGTTACTACTGAGGTGACATTTTTCAGAAGCTGCAGTTATCCCTGCATGAAAAGACAAAGCTAAAATATAATTATTCAGCCCGTATATAGAGAGACAAAGGATAGCAAAAACTGAGAAATGAAGCTGACACCTGTAAACATAATACAAACGCAAGTTTTTCTCGCCCCATACGTCTCATTTAGCTTAATAATATGCTAAATTCCAAAGTCCGAGAGAAGTACGGAGCGAAAAAGATGAGCTGGCACGGTTCTCCCACGGTCTCACACCGACGTGCACAGAAATAATGCAGAGAAAATTCTGCAGAACGAAGTTCAACTTGCAGCCACATTAAGCGCACATTCCTTGAAGTTTTGATGCCGTTAGATTACAACCGAAGAAACTTTACCAACAAAAAAGTTGAATGTCAAAGATGCAGCACCGTAGCGGTCGCACGAAGCCGCCGCGCCGCTACGCCATAAGTCGTCGGCTTCGAATGGGTAAAAGTGACAGCGTGCGCCGCAATATCGACAGAAGCCTTTAATTGAGATCCTTCAGAAGGCTTAAATTGCTTGCGTTCTTAATGAGAGCGGCATAATGAGATTACTTTCCTCAACTGCAGAGGTCAAAGGAATTTGATAAGGCTGCCGTTGAATCAGATTTACAGCTTATCTTATTTGGGAATAAAATTGGCAGAGGAGAAAAAAGGTAAGATTACAATTCCTGAGCCCTTATTAGATTATTAAAAGCTAACGCCCTTTCTTGAGGCCGTCTGCGCTGTCTCATCGATTACCAGAAGCTTGATATAAAAATCTATTCGCAATGTTGACTCAAAAATATATTCTCGTTTAACAAGAAAGTATTCTCATGTTTGGTTCCCGCATTCATGCAACGGCTTCATCAGATTCGTGCTGCAATTAGGAACATATTTGTATTTAGATACACTTAGTTCGCCATTTTAAATATAAAAACCTGTTGTACCACATGCTACAGACGCAGGGAGCCAAGATTTGTTTATTCTCGCACAAACTGTATTATTGGCATCCTTATATCAGAACAAACAACGCATTTCCTTATATTTTCCCTCCACAATAAAGCAAAGCAAGAAGAAGACTCGAACTAAGCTGAGGTCATTTCATGGTGTTCTGTTTCCTGTGAGAACACCTCTCAATTTTTTCGTGCAACTTCATTACGCTATTTGGGGGCATGTCCAAACTAACGAGGGGGCAATTAGTACGCTTGAAGGATATGATGATAAGCATGATCTCATTAAGCAGCTAATCAGGTAACGCGTTCGAAAGTCGTATGCCAATGAGGCAATTTCCAGGCCAAATGTGCTACAGTCCATCACGCAGTACTTGACTGCTTGCCAACTGTGGAGGTGCGGGCGCACCCTAATGTACTGTGATGCAGTGGGCCAATATTTATCATAGGTGCTGCGATGAATTGGGCCAATATCTACTCTATTGAGAGGTGCTGCGATGCATTGTGCCAATATCTACTCTATTGAGAGGTGCTGTAATGCAGTGGGCCAATATCAACTCTATTGAGAGATACTGCGATGCAGTGGGAAAATATCTACTCTTTTGAGAGGTGCTGTGATGCAGTGGGCCAATATCTACTCTATGAGAGGTGCTGTGACGCAGTGGGAAAATATCTACTCTATTGAGAGGTGCTGTGATGCAGTGGGTCAATATCTACTCTATTGAGAGGTGCTGCGATGCAAAAGGCCAATATCTACTCTATTGAGAGGTGCTGCGATGCATAAGGCCAATATCTACTCTATTGAGAGGTGCTGTGATGCAGGAGAAAATAGTCTTCGATTTTCGGGGTAGTAAAACTCTTGTTGAAATCTCACCGAAATTTGCTTAAATCAGTCCGTTAAATACAGACGCAAAACAAACGCATGCATGTGAATCAAGGGTATTATTAAGAATTTGGGATGCGAAATTCACTCAAAGGAATTAAGGACTACCTGAGCTAGGCGAAAGCACGACGTACAGTATACTGGAAATGTTCGTATGTGTATAAGTTAGAATAAATGACTGAAAATAAACTACCTAATTAAAGGCCTACTTCTATAAACTGAAAGCTGTAGTTTTAATGTTATTATGAAATTGAACGTATTAATTAGTGCAACTGTTAGATTTGAATTTGTGAATTAATGCACATGAACATGTTCATATGAAGGAATAATTGTTGAAGATTGGCATCGGAAAGTTTAAGTTCAGTTTTGGTGTGCCAGCAGGGCGATATCTTTGGTCTCAACCACATTAATCAAGACAGATTTCATCTGAGCCGATATGATTCTTGAATTTCAACTGACGACCAGCACATATCTGTGTCTCGAGTAGCTCGTTCTACTATCTTGTTAGTCACATCACAAATTGGCGCTTTTTATCAGAAAAGAAACTGCATCTTGAGGTGAATTTTTCTTCCCTGCGTGCGCCACGGCGTGTGTGTGTGGATTGCAGGTTCTCGTTAAATTTCCGAATGAGTATCAAGTCGCAGGCGGAAAAACGAGCAGTTATTGTAACTCTAGCTGCCCAATACAACTCAATACAAGCCGTCACAAAAATAGAACGTGATTCCGAGGACCAACATGACTGGAGAAACAAGTTCTTGCACACGTAATCCGAGCTTTACGCTCAGTTCTTCAGCGCTGCGACGGCCGAATGTAAAAACACAAATCTTCGCAATGGTTGAATCCAGTTCGCCCTTGATCACAACCCTTGCGTTTTGGCGGCCTTCACCTTTGCCAGAGGCTCAACAAAACGAGGCTTCTTTCTTGCTCCGAAACCTATAAAGATTTCGAAAGGAATTACAAAGACATCGAATGTTGCAACGGGAATGCCCGTATGATTTTTTTTTTCAATTTTGCCCAATGCCATGACTGCGCTGGAACTTTCAACGAGCTCTGCCTGATGATGACGTCAGCATCGCTTGAAATTAAATTGCATTCACTGCAGGATTTGTGGATTTCGGGCACGTCCAATGGTAAATTTTAATGGCTTAAAAACAAGCGATGAGAGATTACGCTTAGAACCTTCTAACGACATTCAGATTTTGCAGAATGGTGGTTGCTACAGAACTCTTCCGGATTTAGATTCGTACATGGAATCCTTTACGCTGATCAATTTATTTTGTTCAGGAAGCTCTGCACGGTATAAGCAAAATACATACTTCTTGAAGTAGGAAAAACGTTCTTTTGCTCAGAAATAAGCTTACACGCATTTTGTGAACGCAAAATTTATCCTTCTATTCATTTATAAATTATTCATAGGCATTTATTTTATGGGTAACTGTGTATGTGATTTGTTATTGTTATTTTTCTCAGAAGAAACACTTTTATTTACCGCTCCATTATTACAATTGTGTAGCAGGAATTATTTTTCAGCTTTTAAACATTTGAGAAAAATGTGTCCTCAATGAAAAGGAGCGTGTCCCCTCTTATCTTATTTACCCGTTCTCACCGTTTGCGAAAATCTTTAGAGGAACTTCACATACTTTTGTGAGAATCCTGCAAGGACCGGACTGGGCTCGAACCGGAATCTTTCTTGTCCAACGCGTGTTTCTGAAGCCTTCGCACCACGAAGAAGATGAATAATTCGAACATACGTGCATTATTGCGAATGAATTTAAATCTGCATTCATGTATTTTTGTAACTGAGGAGCAACGAAATTTTCAATCAAGGTACATCCAAGCCCATGCAGAGTACAAGTTACACAGTAAAGGGAGTCGATGAAAAACATCGCTGACCCCAAACTTTCATGAATTATGCTGTATTAGCTTGTAACTGAGTAACTGAAGATTACGTAAGCGTTTAAAAAGGTAGAAATAAACTCAATTTTCTAAGAAAACATAACTCGCTTTTTCTATTGTATTAGAACCGTCCACGGCGGGTCGGGAAAACTGCCTAATACAAGTCTCCTCGAGAGCTGCCCCCAAATCTATTAGAATTACCAAACCATTTTTCTGTTACTTGATTCTTCTCCGATGAGTCTGAACCAGCATCGAGACTTCGGAATTCGCAGCAAAACGGAACTGGCGATCGTAAAAACTCTCGTTTCGCCACGAGACGCTCGGAGAGAGCTCTTCTGGAGTCCATCCTTCGTGACATTGCAATTTGAGAAGATGATTTCTGCTGAATCTGATCTCGCTCCAACCTGCAGAAGATCCTGAGATCCTGAAATCACCAAATCCTGAAAAAAACAAAGTATAAAAAAGAGATAGTTCATCCATCCATCATTCCAAGCCATGTTATTGAATCCACGCCGTGCAAAATTCACCCTAAAAGGCAAATAAAAAATGAGATAATTCATCAATTATTCCTAGTTATGTTTTTGAATATCGTGCAAAACTTTCCCGTAAAAAATAAAGAAAATAGGAGATAGTTCATCCATCATTCCAATCTATGTTTTTGAATATCGTGCAAAATTTTCCCGTAAAAAAACAAGAAAAAAAGAGACAGTTCATCGTGCAAAAATCTCCCATAAAAAACAAAGAAAAAAGGAGATAGTTCATCCATCATTCCAAGTTATGTTATTGAATCCACACCTTGGAAAATATCCCGATGTCCTTCCATTTAAGATAGCAAGAGTTTGATGTATGGACAGTCACTGCAGCCATCGCTGCCATCCAATTGCGTCGGCTCAGTTGCAAGCCTCAGTGACTGATGTGTCTTGATAACGCTTCCGTTTCAAATGGAAAAAATGAAGAACCAGAGTTCATTGTTGTATTATTTTTGGGGTTTCTGATTAAATACCTGATGAAAGCCGTGGTTAAGAGCCGCTACAATAAACGGAATGACTATAATAGGCTAGTTTCAAAACATCGCTGGCCAGTACAGAAAGATCAAAGTTTAAGAAGAATGATCATTTCATTCTTCGTTTTTTAGATGAGAGGAACCCAAAAATAACATTAACTGACCAAAGACTGAAAAAAGTCAGAATTTTTTTAGACTGTGTTTTCAATTTAAATATCTAGTTTTGAGTTTTCGTTCCTTATCTGGTACTAGACACCGTGCAACAATAATTATTTCCCAACAATGCACGAGTCAACCGCCATTGAATTTCATCATTCGACGAAAATGTTGAACGGAGATGATGTTGAGACATACGCACTCTCGATTCACGATGCATGCGGTGATCCATTCTTTCAAGACCACTTATTCACGAGCATCTAATCCTAAGCCTATTTCACGCGTTGTTCTTTTGTAAAAGTGAAAGCTTCTGAGAGACAATAAATCTTGTGCAGATACGTAAGGCAAGTTCTACAAAAGCATTTTCGGAATAACCAATGCAAAATAAGCCATGACTGAATAGAAAAATGAACAGTTTTAATTCATGAAAAAGTGATTGCTATTTCGAAAAAGGATCACTTTCTATGTCAATATTTTTATATTTGATCTTTAAATGAAAAAGAATAGCCGCACTCTCAGCCACGCAGTTGTTCTTGCTGCTTAGAAACGTCACACTTGAAAACTGTAGCCTCTAACCTCAAATGCTTAGAAGCTTTAGTTTTTAATCTAAAGAGCTTACTAGCTTTAGCTAACTACCATTTGAGTTTAGAAGCTGTAATCTTAGAAGCTTCAGCTTAATATCTTTAAATTCTTAGAAGCTTTAACCTTAAAAGCTTAGAAGCTTCAGCATTAACCTTAGAATCTTAAAAAGATTAACCATCAACCTTAAAAGTTTATCCGTTAACCTAGAAACTTACAATCTTTGAGCTTAGAAGGCTAAAAGCTTTAACCATTAACCTAAAAAGCTTAGAAGCTTTAACCTTAGGAGCTTAAAAGCTTTAACCATTACTCTTAAAAGCTTAGAAGATTTAATCATAGAAGTTTAAAAGCTTTAACCATCAACCTTAAAAGCTTAGAAACTTTAACCTTAGAAAGTTAAAAGCCTTAACAATTACCCTAAAAAGCGTAGAAGCTTTCACCTTAGAAGCTTAAGAGCTTTAACCATTAGCCTTAAAAGTTTAGAAGATTTAACCTTAGAAAGTAGGAAGCTTTAACCATTAACCTTAAAAGCATAAAAGCTTTAACCTTAGAACCTTAATGTGGTCGTGCACCGGTCTCTCAATTTGCATGAATTTATGCACAACTAAAAAAAGAATAATTTCTTCATTTAGGCTGAACACACTAACTTGTTAATTAAAGTACTGCCTTTCATCGCTCACGAAGAGGTACTCCACATAAATAGTACTACTTCTTTGTAGAGAGTACGCAGAAGCACACACTCAATATTTGGTATTTGTTGACAGAAGATGTGGGTGCGCTCTGCAGTGTTTTACGGAGCATCATGGACTCCAGTGATATTTTCCAACGCTAAAAAATTAGAACAAGTTTTTATTACTACAAGTGAATGTGCGTAGATATTTGTCCTAAATAAAACACAAAAATTAGAACTCCAATCTGAGCAGGTAATTCGGAGAGAGAGAGGTAAAAATAGTAAAAAACTAACGCGAAAGAGAATTATTAGGAACTTTTCTAGTCAGAGACCTACATTTGCTCTTCAAATTATAGAATGTAAAGCAATGAGCGTTCGTAAAGCAGCAAAGTCAACAGCGCGTAAGTTTTCCCTCTGCTGTTATTGCAATTTCAGAAGCGTGATTTTTTTAGTTCTCCCTAGTAATATTGATATTTTCGTGCAAAAAAAGACGAAACATCATACGCCCATACATCTACTGCAAGCGCGATTCAATAAACACGCCAATTTGCTCGGCTCAAAGCATTTTTTGAATTTAGAAATAAAGATACACTTCCTATGTGTAATTAGGTCCATACATATTTTTTCCTAAAAAAACATTCCCTATGTGTAATAAAGTCCATATTTGAAAGAGAAGACATTCCTAAAGAGACGTTTTGGCCTAGATGTCACTGCCCCGCGCAAAGAAACATCCCGCGCACCCAACACCCCCGATGACAAGTCTCCAGTTTTCGCATGGCAAGCATTCAAGAGAAGCGCGACTCCTGATGCCGATCTCTGTTCATTGTCACTGAGATTTTTTGGCGGTGTTGCAGCAAGCAAGATGCGCACCCCGAGATGCTCAGATCCCGATAACATCGCAGTCCGCTCCCTGATGCGTGTCTCCGTTGTCAACTGCGCACGCAACTCATTCCCTGGCATTGAGCAGTCTACTCCTACCGAAGACCCACCGACTTATTCAGTAAAAGAATTTTCTGTGCTCAAGAATATTCGAGTTTTACCCCATCTGAAAAAAGGATTATTCCGATGGAAAGCAGTCAAGTAAACAGCCTAACTCAGATGTTTTTTGATCCCTTAACGTTGGATAGAGCACAAACAGTTGAATATCTTATTTTCAAATGTTACGATCCGAGCTGAAAGGAAGAGTCTGACCAACCATGAAATGCAATGACCATTTCGATTAAAATCACTTTTCAGATTTTTTACAATGCATGCATTAATTCTTTCCGAGCGGCGGTAGGTTAATTCTATATTCAAAAGCGATGTTTTAGTTCCCTATGTGAAACCTGAGTTCCTGGCCATAGTCAATTTTACGGCCTGAGGAGTAAGACCGAGGCATCTCAAAAATTTAAATGAAAGGATAAAATGACTCAGCAAAATTGTAGATTGTTTTACTTATCTTGGAAGCGAATTTTATTTTCGAGGCCTGTAAACGTTTTGGATACAACCGCGTCTATAACACAGGTTTTCAATGAACTCAACTCGACTCTTTGATTATTGTGTCCGTCCGTAGCTCCCTTTCATTATACATATCTTTCTGCTGAAAAATAATTCTTACACGGGCTAATAAAATCCTAGAATTAGAGGCAAAATTTTGATATCACAAATTCTTGTTTAATGAATTAAAAATTGAAATTACATAGTCTTGACTCCTCATCTGAATCCCACAAAACGCCGGTGATAACGAAACTCTCTCTCGTCTGCAGGAGCTCTGACTGCTCCTCAGAGTCTCAGTATTAACCTTAACGCAAATTTTAGCGCATTGTCCAATAATTTTATTCTCGATACTATTCACTAAGGACCAGACAGAACCAGGGTGTATAATATTTCATATTGAACTTAATCGGGTCTGCAGTTCCGAAAAAAAGCCTGACACGCAGCTGCTTTATTTTGATAAGGTCTGTTGGAAGCTCATCTCTTGAAAAACATATTAAACAATGGCAATGATACAACCGTCATTTAAATTTTCGATTTAGCTATTAATAGAATATTTTTAAGCTATTCTATTATTATTATTATTATACAGGGTGCGCCAGAGAAACTTACTTATTTGAAAAAATTCCCGCGCGGTGAGTTGAGCGGGTA
>JACJUY010000045.1:194610-242723 GCA_014220935.1 Platorchestia sp. MABIK
TAACTGAAGTACTTTTGTTTTTATTGACCTTTCAAATAAGTAAGTTTCTCTGGCGCACCCTGTATTAAGGATTAAGTGGAAGCTTAGGGAATGGCCTTCTAGCTGTCTCTCGACATTTTCTAATATCAGTACTGAAAGTTAGGAATCACAAATAGTCTAAAGTCTCGATTGCTTTTTGTGAACCCAACATAAAAAGTTTTCCTCAAACGTTACATGACTTTTGAGTCATGACACGGTTAGTTTCAATTAACATATAATGACAAAACCATTTTTTCTCAGCTTTGCAAGATGAAAACTATTGGAGCTCGCTAGCTTTTTCTCTGTGGGCTGTAAACTTTCTTGGTCACTTCCTTTGAATTTTATGCCTGTTTCCAACGTTTGTTTGACACGTGAAGATACATCTCTTTGCTAATCCTTCCCTGTTTTAATACACCTTCTATAATTTCAAAGTGAACTTGGATCTTTTCCAGACGAGCCCCGCCACTAACGCAACACATAAGTTCATCCACATGTAACTTTCGAAATAATGCACCTATCGACTTCAAATTACTCCTAAACGAAAGAATGTTTTAATCTTTCGTGAACTTATGTGTTGCATTAGTGGCGGGGCTTATCTGGAAAAGATTCGTGAACTTTTGCTTCTATTTATCAGGTCACAATTCACATATACAAAAACAGAGAACTTATGAAGAGAACCATATGCGATTTTTGACAAAGAAGTCACGCTTCAGAAATGAAGAGAGCAAATCTGGCTAGCAGCTAATACACTATTTTTGAACTGTGTGAGAACTCATTCTGTCCGAAAGATATGGTAAGGATGCGATTTAACAGAGTAAGTTCCCTCACTTACGTGCCATGCGATATTATAAATGAATCTCAATAGACCAACAGATTTATTTTGTAAGTTCTGATCTACAAACAAATAGCTGTCAAAGTCATTCTAGGAGGGAACAAAAAAAACATAAAAAAGCACAGCAAACTGATTGTTTAATATACAAGTAATACAATCATGCGCAACATGATTTAAAAATCGTTGTGAATTGGACTTGTTTCCGTGAGCGCTGTTTCAACTATACGTAGCTCTACGAAAACCCCTATTTTTGTTCAAACTTTTGAAATTCATCTATATATGACTTTAATTTACACATTTCTTGGACTATCATTGAAGTCAAGTCCCTGAAGATAACGTGAGTTGAGGATACGATACTGAAACCCGAAACCAAAATGTAATTCAAGAGCTTGACCCCCGAGGCAAACATAAGTTAGATCCGATTCAATTATCTTTCGTTCGTCGAGAACAAAATAGAGTAGAATCGAAAGAAAAAAGAAAGGGACGCCCGCCTCTAGTAATTGGTACTTTCATCTTTTATACGATCGTCCACGGTATTATAGCTCTTGGGAGTTCCATTACAGGGCTTGATCGATGGTATTGTGCGATCAGTTCCGACAGACTGCCAGCAACGATCCTACGTTCGACTCGCTCCACACAAGCCTTCGTTTCTCCAGAGAATTCGCTCGAGCTTCATGCCTCAAGAAAACAATCCATCAGGCTGCATAGAACGAAATTTGCTAAAGAAACGACCTAACATTGATCGATGTTTTCCTCTTCAGCTACAACTATTGCATGGGTAAAAAAAATTTCATGATCATCTATTGAATTGATTCGGAAACGTTTTTTACTTAGATTCCTATAACTTATCTTTAAGTGTGCGCCTTGTTTAATCGAGACGCGTCTCGAGGCTTACAAGCTTGCCGAAAAAGAACCTTGAATGCATCGAGGATGTCGCAACACTTCTAAGTCTAGTCATAGACGTAAAAAAGGTGCAGAGAACATTTATTTCTAGCCGAGAGCTGCCATAGTTTGCCTTGTTGTTTTTCGACGAACAATGGCGGCGATGAAACACTCAGATGACCCACGCAAACACCTCTAAAATATATCTCTCCCAAACAATGGGGTAGTCAATCACACGGTAATACTTTTCTTAAGAGCCGGACGGGACTGATTGCGCTGACGATAGGGTGGCCAGAATAGTGCTCCCGATGAGGATGATAGCTCACATTTACTACTTCGTCACATCGATAACATTGGGTAAACAATTGCGTCAATGGTGAGGGCTGGACGATGTAGGCCACAGGAATGAATGCTCGACCATGCGATGGAGAAGTGAACGATCGGTCCTCTCTTATTTGCCTCCTTGTGGACCCAATGGAGAACTTTTGATGAATAACTCCTCTAATCGATGCGAGAGGTTATTGGGTCCTAGATCTTGCTTGAACTACTTCTCGTGTCCTGAGTATGGATTCTCTGATAAAAATGAGAAAAGCTAAGCGACTTACGCTGGTATTTCACTTTTCGGTTATTCGCTTGGTCTCATGTGAAAATATTATTTTCAACACTTTGACTGCTGCAGGTAAAACTGAAGTTCAGTATTCACCTCAAATTTATAGTCAGTTGTAGTAGGCAATGTTGACAATAGCAGACATTAACAAGATCGTTCATGCATTTAATTTTCATCAAGCATTTATGAAAATTGAGTTTGTGACTACTGGTCGATCAGACACATTATGGAAATTCCCTCCGTATAGCACCAGTGGCTCTCGTCGCAGTCAAAGTGTTTAAATGAGAGTGGCTCAAAATTATGAAACAGTGCATAATCTGGAAGAAAATCCTTGACAAAAGTTATTTCATGTTGATTAAGGTAATTAGAAGAGACTAGTAAATTCGAACTCATCAGATCAGATGGTCACTGAGCAGTCGTTTTTATGTAAGAAAATAGGACTCAAAATGCCATGATTCAATGTTCGCACTCCATTATTGATGAGCTTTGCAAATTGCGTTCACCTTCCGTCCACAGCTGTATTTTGAACTGTGAACTTAGCTTCAATTCGTGCGTGTAAATTCATCTAGTGAAATCTGCATCATTTCCGTTTTTGTATCTAACTTCGCAACCTACTCGAATGTTTTTATCCTTTCCATGCAACGATTCTTGGACCAAAGAGTAAATGTAAATATTATTCTGACTGCCACGGATCCACAACATAGCAATTTTTCAATGGTATGTAGGGGAGGTGTTTCGGTGATAACGATTTTGACGAATTAAATACGGGTTACAAAACACTGTGCGTTTAATACACTAATGGAAATAGATATTGCACTCACAAAACTCAAAACTCTAAGCAATGGACTCTTTTTTCCTCAAAAATTGTGACATCACAGTACACGCAGACACTGATTAACGAACAGAATATATTAGATTGGACTCCTCACGGACAGCATGGCTAATTACCTTTGTTCTCACCCGATTTCGTTCTCACTCTGTCTTTGCTTCAAATTGTGAGAAGCTGACTGAATGACTCAGCATTGTCCGTTCTATTCGAGAGATCAGGGTTACCAAAGCGCAATGATTATACACCTTGAATGAGATTGAGGAGCAAAAACATTTCTCTTCCGTGAAACATGACACAAGTTGACCTGACGTAACGAAACTGAGCAACATTCCTTCGGTGTGATACTTACACGCAGGAACTTGCAGCCTGGTAGGAACGGTGGAGCGCTCTCACACTTTTTTTCTATGTTATGTTTTAGTAATGTAGTCCTTCTTCTGCAACCGCAGGCACTAACTTCTCGAACTTAATCTAATTGAGTAGAATAAAATCGCGTATGCGATTTCAAATGAAACTGAGTGCTCAAAAATTTCAGTTTATGCATCTTAAAACAATTTGAGGTGCACCTATGTTAGTAATTATATAAATTGTTATTTGCGTTACGTTTAGGGAGTATATCAGTAGATTACTTTTCGATTTGTCTTTATTTACTGCAGCAACATAGGCGTTTGGTAATCGTTATGCCCTCACTGTTTTCAGCGTCATTTTGTTGCGCTAAATATTTTAGAATTTAATTATCATTTTTATCCTAATTCGTGGCGCATGAATGCATATTTTCTGAAGGGTTTTTATTTTTTACTGCTGTTGAGTTTTCTGAAATGTTATTGTGCTTTCGGTGCTTTTTAAATGCATGAATAAAATAATTACGATGGCATAAAGAATGGCATGAAAAATGTGCAATGAAGCTTGTGCTTTTGAAGGTCAACCTACAAATCAATCAAAAAAGAGTGCGTGAAATTGTTCTACATCAATGCAAATTAAATTTTGTTTACCCACTGAAAATCCCTCACGAAGCCAACATGGGGTGAAATCGAAAAAAAAGTAACTCAAATTTTAAAAATTATCTGTCAGACTTCCCAGAGAACACTATGTGCACGATGTCACGTTTCCTCAAGCTTCAATATTGGATTCGGGAAAACACTGGAACTGAATACTTGAATTCGAAAAAAACATATACATCAAGCACAAAACGTGAATTCTCCATCAAAACGCACATTCCGAGACGAGCATAAAAATTAATTATCCACCAAGCCAAGGTTCACGAAGTAGATGTTTTTGAATTTAAGTTTTTGCTGAAGACTCAACGAAGAAGAACACATTTGAGAAGAGAGAGGGATGATCTACTGCGCAAAAATCTCGCTGTCAGCTTTTGCAATGAGTTGGAGGCGCCGGATCAATTTCGAAGCAGGAGTTCTTGAATGCCAAAGGTGTCGCTCTTTATCAGACAAATCTAGCTGCCAAAAAGTGCGTCATTTTTCAGAGACGATTGTCAGGGAGCAATTTTAGGCTGCGCAAGCGGACAATGCAGCCCTCGCTAATTCCCACGTCGTTTCTCCGTCAAATTCGAACGCCTTCATTTTGACGCGCGGCCTGCCTCGCTGGAGCGGCCTGGCATTCCTGGAAATCTGTAATGGCTTCTGGGCATCCTTCCTAGATCTTCATTTTTAGCTTCTCCTAAAGATAAATGAGCTCAAAGTTGCGTAGTTTATTTCGAGTGACTGACTATGTGTCGCCATGATGGGCGAGTGAGTGTGGCAGGGAAAACCTAACGCGTGACTACTAAAATGTACGAATTTGAGTTCACATGCTAAGGGGCATTTTTGGACGAGCGTTTTTTATTCAAATGCGAAGAATGATTGAGTATTTGCAGTTTTTGGAAACTTCGTGCGTTATTGCGAGGTTTAGAAATTCAGTTGTTAGAAACTGCAAATCATGAGATGTTTGTTAGCTAACGAGCTACAATGCCCAAGAATAACCCTATACCCTACCATCAATAATATTTGATAATCATAACTGTCAAGTGCTCCATAGTAGTAACCGTATATATAGAATTCTCTTTATTTACATTTCAATATCGATGACAAATAAAAAACAAACCAAACCCGGGAGTGCAAAATTCATATTTGTTAACCGTATTCATCCATTGAAAGCTCATTTATTAACAGATTAGTCTAGATATACCTCTTCGTTACGCACAAGGCCAGTAATACATCCCGTGATCATGTCATTCGAAACTTGGAGGGCAGCCAACTACGGCCGAGGCTAAACCAACACGCCCTGATGAACGGTTAGTGGACCAAGTCTCTCTCGGACACGTTGAACCACCACAAGAAATTCACCTTGATCTATTTATTAATGAGTGCACTTTGTCAGGGACTCAAGGCTTCGCTGCTCAGCATCCTCCTGCCATCGTCAGTTTGCTCGCTGTAGAACAGGAGAGTTCACGTCGAGAACACATCAGTTTGCTCGCTGTAGAACAGGAGAGTTCATGTCGAGAACACATCAGTTTGCTCGCTGTAGTACAGGAGAGTTCATGTCGAGAACACATCAGTTTGCTCGCTGTAGTACAGGAGAGTTCATGTCGAGAACACATCAGTTTGCTCGCTGTAGAACAGGAGAGTTCATGTCGAGAACGCATCAGTTTGCTCGCTGTAGAACAGGAGAGTTTATGTCGAGAACACATCAGTTTGCTCGCTGTAGAACAGGAGAGTTCATGTCGAGAACACATCAGTTCGCTCGCTGTAGTACAGGAGTGTTCATGTCGAGAACACATCAGTTTGCTCGCTGTAGTACAGGAGAGTTTATGTCGAGAACACATCAGTTTGCTCGCTGTAGAACAGGAGAGTTCATGTCGAGAACACATCAGTTCACTCGCTGCAGTGCAGGCGTGTTCAGTCGAGAATAGGAAAAACTCATATAGTTTGTTAATTAATTGGTTTAGTAATACAAGAAATTAAACTTGAATCTTTGATAATTCAAAAATATCATTTCTCAGTTTAGTTATTTAGCATCACGAGAAAGAGGGACATGTGTTTTTAGACGTATTTTCTCATTCGTTTTTTGTCATCAATCACAGCGTGAAGAGAAAAATATTTGTTTTATGTACAAATGCAAGATAAATTGCACAGAAATTATCACAATTCATGATAGGGTGTAAAATGATGTAAAATTTTTCAAGGACCTTCCACCCCCCGAACAAGAAAAATCACTTTCTCCAACATTGAGTATGCGAGCAAATTTGAAGATAACTTTCATGAGTAACCTAACGCAGTGATCTTTCCACCCAGGGTGTGCACTTGAATATCATTTTCCTTTTTAGTTCAAGCTATAAATCAAAATAATTTCACAGGCCTTCATCTGCACAGCTCTCTCATGTTGTACTCAAAAAAAAATCATCAGATTAAAGGCATTGAAAAACTGCAGCGTCCGCAGCTCTCTGATCACCTGCTCCAAACCTCATATAAGAATTTAATGTTTATCAAAGTTCATGAAATTCGATAATTTCGTGTAAATAAATTCGTGTAGATTAATTTTTATATAAATTAATCAATTTAATTATAAATTTGTAATATTGTATATTACATAAACTTATATAAATCGTGTATATAAATAAATGAAAAAAAAATCGACCAGCTATTGCGTCTCCACTTGGTCTGCCAACCGTGTGATTGTCACAAAGTTTGTCGAAAGGTGCAAGTTCAAAAGAAGAAGACCGAGCCCATGTCGTTGATTCTGACCTTGAAAGTCCTGGTAATAGATCAGAAAATAATGTATGCCATGTGAACATCGCAAGAGACGGTATGTGAGTTACGCCGAACGTTTGGAACTTTGCATCGCTAATGATGGACTGTGTCACAGAACGTGTTCGGGCAAATGGGGCCCATTTTCTCTCAGATTTTAAATGTTCACGGCCTCACATATTAAATGATTAGTTATTTGTCTCTTACTACGTACCTCCTCGTGCAAGAACGAGGAACGATCAACGTTTTACGTTTTCGTCGCTGTTGCAAAACATGACAAAAAATGCTTATTAGTGTTGAAATTTTGCGAATATTAGAGAGAGAAGATATTTAATTTATCCAAGGATAGTAAAAAATTAAATTCCTACCCATCAATCATTACAGTACAGTGTGCGTAGTGGAAATTCCATGAATAATTAATAATTATAGTCCCTGATACGGAATAACTCAAAATTTCTCACCGATTTCTGAATGTTAACAAAAAGAAGTTTTCTGCAGTTAATTTGAGGAAGAATTTTAAAGGAATAAGCCTCTTCAAATGAATTTACCAATTATAAGTAAGTTGGAAAATGAAGACAGTTGCATCAAGCAGTCCATTCATCCATTTTCATTTGCATATGCTAATTGTTAATTGAAAAATGAAGACAGTACCTTTCAGCAATCAATTCTTTGCAGTCCATTCATGCATTTTCATTTTCATTTGCTAACTGTTAGTTGGAAAATGAAGACAGTTGCATTAAGCCGTCCATTCTATGCGTCATAATTGAAACGTTATCAGTTGCGCTGGAGTGCCTCGTTCTACTGTGTACGTACATTTATTGATTGAAACACTACGAGTTAGCCAGCGTAGTGTTTGTGTGCGCTTTTGCAGCGGTTCGATCGTTTCAGCAGCGGCCGCCAGGCCAGGCTGATCGCATACAAACTTGATTGATTTCAGGCTCTCCAAAATTGATTGGAGAGCTCAATGAGCGTATGCTAAGCAGAACATTGAGTTTGGCTTTAATTATACGAGACAAAGATTTATAAGAGCGTGGTGACAACCAGTCATAAATTCTATCACAAAAGATTGTTTGAAATTTGTTCTTTTCGCCAGCGAAAAAATGATTCGTTTGAAAGGGCGTCGTCGGCTTATCTCCTAACTGAGAGAAGACAGAACTTTATCCAAGCAGGTCATAAATTAACAGTGTAAGTACATCACACACATTAAGGCTTAAGCCTTTTCGATTCTACGGCTCATTTTCATTTGACAGAGCGAGGTCGTTATAACTACAATGCACTGTAAATAACCGACACGTTTACTCGTTAATTAAAGCGACATTCTTCACAAGAAGAGCTCACTTCAATGTTGAAGTTTTGGCCAGCGCTCCAGAACCCAAGTGATGTAATCGCAAGCTAGGAGGTGCGCTATCCCACGCTTTCCTGGCGCTTTACTTTCAAGCAAAGCTTGTTTGTTTTCCTGAAGCGAGGGCTTCTCAAAGTTCATGTATGCGATAAGCTTATCTCTATTGACCAGGAAGGTGAGCGCAATACGAGAGAATCCTCGTTTATCGCACAAAGCGCCTCGTGGAGCTTCTTCGGGCTTTGCTTTCCGTATAAAATGCTGCTGAACGCGATTAGAGCCTGTAATGCTCTGGAACTGTGCTGGATGCAACACACGACACATTCTATTGCACTCAAAGAAACCCTGAGTGTTGGTAGAAATGTGTTCAAGGAATCTGGAAAAATAAGGCCAAGATTTATTTTGCGTCTTCTGTTACCTGTGAGAAATTTACGATCAGCCCCTGAAATTTAAAAACAAGATATATGCTCGTAAAGTGGAATGGCTTCCCCAAAATTCTGCTGAGAATAAGAGTACATGGCTATATTAGTGGCATGAAATTGAGTAAAATGCCTACAACACTCGAATTGATACAACATTTCTAAGTTCTCCGTAGAGTGTACATCTTCTTCGTTTACCAGAAAATTAAACAACGAATTAAAGACGAGAACCTAGTCCAGTTTTTTACGGGAAGTTTACAGAAGCGTTACTGCCAAGGCATTGGCAGTCGCAGAGACGCTGATTCTTCTGGTGCTGTGAACCTAGGGAATGGAAGACATTATCGAGACCTCGTAGCCAACATTTGGCGGATATTGCAAGTTGGTGCAATAGTGACATGAACAGAGTACATCTGGAGGCGAATTATGGTATTTTTTATGATTTGCGGTCATGCTCTGTCGTAATTCGACGACGTTTATTTAATTTTATGCACGAGTTTGTTTTGTTGTGAGAGAAGCTAGGGAGTAACATAGCTGACTTGTTCCTGAGTTGAGTTATGTGGATGATGGTCATCACATTTTCGTTAACTGTTGAAGTAAAGTAATTGTTCGATTATTTTTCTGAGCAAATTCTCATTAGGTCCTTGCTCAAGACTTTTCAGGAATTAAATCATTTAATACTGCTTACATTGTTTGACATTCATTTTAGGAGCACAGAGAGAGAAAATGAAGTTGGAGACTTTGTGAAAGGTTTAAAATTAGAAAAATGGGGAGATGAACCAGTGATTTTTCCAAACGATGTTACAAATAAAAGTGATTTCGCTCGGAAATTTATAAATTAGAGCAAGAAAATTTCAAATTGCCCGTTGGACAATTGAAACGTAAATAATAACGATGATATTTCAGTGATCCTGTTTAGGAGAAATTAATTTCTTTAAATTATTTGAAAAAATTTGATGAGTTGAGATATTTCGCTCGCTTGATTCAGGTTTACCTTATAATGAGACGAGTTTGTGATCTAAGTTTCATTAGAATAATTTTTAACTAATTACAGTAAATTTATCGTTTAATTATTAGAGGAAGTAATTCACTTGAGTAGGCGAGATACATCATTGTATGGAGAGCTCAAAATAGGCATTTGATGTCAGGGTATGCGATGAGAAAGTGAGGGAATTTAAATAAAGTTCCTCTTCATGAAGGAGATCCCATGTGAGACCCCAAGAATCTTACGTAGCAAGAGCTGTGTTTAAAAACTGTCAGAAAACGGCTTCAAAGTTTGATGATTTTGAAACCCGAGAACCTCATCAACTAATAGAGATATTCCATCATTTTGCGGTTATTTTACTTTCCAATCATTCTCCAGCCAGAGGAAGGTTTGGGGATGACTGTGGTATGTATACCTAACTCGTTCTCACCTTACATAATGCTAATGATTCCGGGGGCCTCATACTTTGCTGTATTAAGTTATAACTTCCGAATATTCTTCATACATGGCATTCTTCCATGGCGAAGTTTTTCTGGTCAAATCCTGAAGTTAAAATATGAACTCTGTATTGACCTGTGATCTGCATTGTGAAATATAGTTTGAATTTACTGCAGAAATAATATTGATTTCCTCCATAAGAGTGCACTCAGTTTTTCACCTTTTTACGCTCAATTTAATGTTAATTTTTTAATTCAATCAATCTTATGAAATGCTATCCTTGGAGCGACCTCGATGCCTCCGCGAGGAATTTTTTTACCGGAAACACTCAATTTTCAGTCAATGCCAGCTTTGCAACAACCTCCTAATAGAATTAAATATATGGAATGATTTTTTAAAGAGCAGAACTCGAGTGCCTGCTTACCTTCAGCAGGCAGTAAGACAAACTGTCTCTCAAATGAGTTCAGAAATTCGCTTTGGTATCGTAAGTTGGCGATTTTAAAACACGTTTCGAGTGATCGAGCAATATTCCAGAGCAGTAATGCTCGGCCCGACCGAATGATTACTGTGGAATTGTTGTTGAATTCTCCGCTAATCCCCGCAGCTGTTCCAGACAATCTCAGCTGTGATTTACTGTGTGGTTGTAAACTTGAGTCTTGGTATGTAGGCATAAATCTGTATCTGTACATACAGATAGTCTTACTCGTAGCCAAAGCTTTCCACGTAGGTAGGAAGCTCTATTTATTGGGCAATCGTTTTCACTGCACAAGTTACTCGTGAACGGTCAACATGATTTCTGTATTATTCGTCAACAGTTAAATTGATTTCTATATGTACTTATTTTTTTAAATGTTGCATCATTAGACACTACTACATTGGCGTCGTAGTAAAGCATATTGAGTTCATTGCCTCGTCTTCTTTATGCTTTATCAAAATTACCAACTTTGTCATCGATGTTTGATGGCATAATTATATTAAAGGGATGATTTCAATTTAATATTCGCATTGATGAGCGCTAATTGGTGAGGGAAAGGACCAATTAATCATGTGTAAGAACAATTACCATATGTATTGCATACCTGTGGTAGAGTTATGGACGTTTGTATTATGAGCCGAGGGGCACTATATGGCTCAATGATAACCATATATAACGCGCCAGAGCACGGCAATTATCTATGTCTTATTAAACAGCTCAACCGTAACCGTTTACTCTGCGACCAAAGTACAGCAATTGTCTTCAATATGCTAACAGCTGCGGGGCATTCGAGAGTTGAAATGGAGAGTTGCTAAGTACTTGAACATGCACCGCCAATTTGAAGTAATTTGTCTTTTTTAATACCATGAACTTTCATCTATTGCTCGCGTGCAATACTGTACAATCAAATGTATTCGTTTTGATAAAAGCGGGAATCTGAAGAGTAAGCTTCCACGAGCAAAGCAGGTACGAGCACAAACTTTGTTAAAACCCCTATGATAACATTGCATGAAAGTATGATACATGTTTCTCTTCCCATACTAAGCGCATGCAGGAGTTCAAATATGGGGGACATGCTTAAAAAAAACTTTCCGAGAACATCAATATTTTAGAACAGATATTCTGTAAAAGCAACAGGGTAATAATAAAAGTAATTTGAGCACTGCTTTTCGGTGAATCGGTTCTTTAAATAAAAAATTTGAGATGAATATTTTTGGTCATTTTGTTCTGATTTTCTGAACAGATATTTTCATTTCGCTAAATCAATGCCCTGAGCGCTGGCTTCCGTAAGCTAACTTGCGCCTGGCTCGAACTCTTCAGTATTTTGTATTGTATTGAGATCTGAAAAATTTAAAATGAGATCTGAAACGTTCTTGTGCTGTTTTCCGTCACTGGTATTGTGAGTATAGTATTGTTCTTGTGTCGTTTCTGGTCACCAGTATTTTGAGCATGGTATCGCTTCGTCTCATATTTTTCACCAGTATTTTAACTCGGTTAGTGCTATAAACGTGAGATATTCTTGAACGAAAAGACAAAATAACTTTTACAACTGGTCACGAGCCCAAACCCATACTGTAAAGGGCTGTCAACATTCACATGAAACACCACTTTCACATTCGACCCGCGTTGCAGCAAAACACAAAAAAATCGAGGCTAATAATTCTCACACCTATTTACTCGAAGCAAAAATGCCGACACTGACGGGACAGACTTAACGTTTGAATTTCGCTGCATTGGTGCATCGAAATTGTGAGTGAAGCTGAGCAATGACAGTCATCCATCAGCGACGAAGTGCGATGTGGTGGATGAGAGCATGAAAGGCCCATGGGGAGCCAGGGGCTGCGTGATCGATGGTTGAGTTAAGATTTGAGGTGTCCGCCGTGGATGCCTAATTAAGATGGATATCTTCAGTACCTACGTTAATCTCACAAGTTCAAAAACCAGGCTTATGATCTCTCTTGTCATTAAATGTGAACTTTACTCATTCAAAAATGGGAAAATTACCGGATAATACATCTCATGTAACGCTAAATCGATCATGGGCGCGCTTTTAACTCGCTCGAAGTTGTGGGAACAGAGTTTTAAAAGAGATCTCTGTTTTAATTCAAAACCTGGAATTTCTTTCGACACCTGAACCTGAGAGCCAAATTTTTACAATTTTAAATACATTTATTTACACTGTTTAGTTAGGCCTACGTAAGTTTAGTTAGGCCCATTTATTTTCAAAGCCATCCGCTGCGCTCCAAAGTGTTACTCCAGAGTGTTAATATGATCACCTCGGCACTCGATGATGACAAGCCTTTTATCGAGACACTGTAGGTCAATCAAGGTGCGTTATCGGTCCAGGCTCGCCTCTAATAACCAATTTGTGAGGAGCGTTCCGTCATGTGGCTGCAGGCAGCCGGCTTACCTCTGCAGAACTCTGTTAGCTCGACGCTCTGCAGCAGCCTTGCTGTATGTAATCTGAAGGGAACGCTTCAAATCGACTCACCTTACAAAACACTTCCATGAAAGTGCTTTAAAGCTTCTCCGAACTGCGTATCTTGATATCAAAAGTCTGTTGTTGCGCTTGGGCTTGGTTGCTCGGTGCCCAGGAAGATTTACCGCGCTCATACTGCTACAAATTTTAGGTTCATCGTCTAAAATAGCGATGCAAGTCGACTGATTAATAATTATTTGAACATGAACAACTAACGAGCCGTCTTAAATATTTAGTGAGTAATATACGAACGAGTGAATTCATTTTCTCCACGGTAAATACTGAACAGCATGACATTCGTTGTCTCATCTTCGCTACCGACGACTAGATCGTGCAGCGTCGGAGCTCCAGTTCGCCTCAGAATTATGAGACTGCCGTCGCAATGGCCGAGGAATTTTAAGGTGGCCATGTTGATCAAAAATCGTTATGTGCGGTGGCTACGAAGCCCTAGTTCTTGGTAATGCATTCCTTCGTGCTACTTACATATAATAGCTAGCTAGTTATGACCTATCAGTGTCCGCTGGCGCTGATATTGATTTCAATGCATCGAGTCCAACTCAGGCTGAGATCGTAGCATAAAGCGTCCAGAAGTATTCAGTGTCTCGTTCTGGTCGCAGCGAGCATATTTCTAGGACACTAAACCCGTGGTATGAAGTAGTGGAAACATTATTTTACTATAACATCGAGCAGCGGTGCATGCCTCTCGGCGCTGGTTTAGGTTTTTGGCTAATTCTTCATTGATGAGTAAAAATTTACGATGAAGCTAATTTTAACTACTAGGTACTGATTAAACGAACAGACGCTTCGTTTTTAAAGATGCGGAGGTAATTTTCCATAATATACATGGATTGAAATGGATCACCCGACGTATAATGAAGAGCTCTCAACTACTTGAGTAGAATATCCGACGTGTCACGTAGAGTAGTTTGGAAGCTGCTCAGCATTGAGGTTTGCAATCTAAAATCATCTGAGATCGAGCAAGGAAAGTATGAACGTTATTGCGAGAGTATATTTGATGGCTTCATGCGAGAAGTAAACATCTGCTTCAGATACTATTAGAATTCTTGCATTTGTTGGATTTTGTTCAAATTTCTTTGAACATGAATGGAACAAATATATGGGGGAAAATGGAACATAATTAATTGAGGAACACGATGCGAAGCTGACCTTTCATTATTTGAGTATTATTTGCGTCAAAGTGAGCGTCGTTTTAACAGCAAAATAAACCGATTTTTCCCTTTTATACTCCGGAACAATCTTCTCAAGAGCATCTATGTAAGACGAGTTTAGAAAATTAATTTGTTTATTGAAATAATCGATAAACCATAACTTTTTACTTAATATCGCATTCACTAAACTTGCATTGGACAGTAAAAAAGTGCGCAGACTTTCACCACAATGTTTGGCTTCTTCTCACGTGTTTTTACAGGAGTCTATGTCGTAGCCATGTGACCAAGCTCTGATCTTCATCGTGCCGTTTTTTGTCGCTAAAATGCAAACATAACCGCCGCTGTAGAACGAGCAATTTGAAGCAACTGGTAACGCTGATCTAGTTTTTATCGAAGGAAGGTGAGTGAGAGATTGGAATGCACATTAGCTTCTATAACGATTCCCACCGAATGACGCCGCCAATTATCGAAAAGTTGCGTTGCTGCAAGACGATGCTCGTCCACACACAACGGACCAGACTGTTGGAACTATTGTCCAATTCGGTTCCGAGGAATTTAGGCAGCTGACCTACAAGCCAAATCTTACGTGTTCCGACCATCGTCTTTTTTAAACCACTCGATCAGCTTTAAGTCGCTTGCCCGCCAATAAACAGGTACAGAGGCGAAGCAGCTGGAATCTATACGTGTACACATATAGTTGAGTGAGCAGCCGAAAACTTCCTTCTCCTCATGAATGTTCAAGCCATTTATCGGGGCGACTAATTGCATCGAAATAGGAATAGTTTACGTTCGAAATGAGAATATTTTGCTTTGACGAATTATTCATTTATTCAACCATTCTTCGTTTTTTAGAACAAACTGATAAATCAAATCCCTGTCAACTGGTGACATTGCCTCGAAGTGCCGGTAAGAAAACGGCGCTAGCAAAATTTACCAACAAGTTTAAGGGCATTTTTAGAACAAATAATTAAATCAAATCATTCTCAACTTGGGACATTCTCTTGAAGTGCTGATAAGAAAACAGTGCTGTAAAAATTTAACTACAAGTTTACGAGCAAGCGACTGAAATACCCTGTGATCGCACACTGAGGGAAGAAGTTCAAGAAAATAGAAACTTGAACATTCATAACAACGCCGATCTCACGGCTGTCAGCACCACGCCCTGCAAACTCCTTCACCTGTCGCCAACGTCCGAAATTTCTTCGTTTATGCCGTAAAGAAGGTAATTTTACAGCCAAAAGCCGTGCTAGGCTCTCCATTTAAGGCACGAATAAAATTGAATCGCTCGTAATCCTATTAAGCGAACATTCAGTAGCGACCTGTGAACAAAATCTTTACTCTCGTGGATAAACTCGAAGTGTCTTCATTAATAGAAGAGGAAACATAAAGACTCATAATTAACTTCTTTTATGCAGCGATTAGTGAGAGGCTTGAAGCAGAGAACTCTGCAAGCGCGCGCTTTTCACTCCTTTTTTGGGAGCTCCGCTGACGTTTTATCTGCGCCAGCACGCTGTCAATATCATTTTACTGGCGCAAAACGAGTTGTTTGTGGCCATCATCGCCGATGTTCACATGAAATAGGCCATGTTACTTAGCTCTTAAACTTTTGACGTAGGCGAAATGTACTAGTAATAATCGTTGAAGTCTCTAAGTTAATCTGTTTATAAATTTCTGATGCTTTCTAATGGCCGGAATATTTTTTTCAAGAAAGCAATATCAATAAAGAGCTCGTATTCTTAAAAATAACCGGAATTCACGTATTAAAGTGCAAAAATTCGTTACTTGTGTTTTTCTATCTTATCTCGGGGGTTGATGCATTACTTCTCTTGGTTATCTACACTGCGTTTCCCAAAACATTAACAAGCGTAGAATACCAAATAAAGATCTGCATACACGCCAGTAAGCATACAGAATACTCTTCTTCATCAGTTCGTGTAATCAAAATGGACTTCGTCTCCATTAACTCATCGCAGAAAAGTGCTCATTTTAATTTACCTTTACTCCAGTATCCACAACACTTCTACTATGATGCTTGTGCGTGACTGGTGTTTAACGGCGGGAAACTTGAGAAGCAGTCAGACAATGAGCCATTCGGCTCGTTCCTCACGCTGTGATCTATTCTAATTACGAGTATAAACGTAGAATTAACTCTCTACAGTATGCTTTTGATTCAGGAAATGGTTTCGTAAAAATTATTCTCGCTGTTATTATGATAAACGAAAAAGACGTACTAGGCAATGTCAAAATGAATGCACTGAGAGAAATTGTTTCCTAAAATCGATAGACTTTTGTGCTTCGACGTTTCATAAAACGAGTAAACAAAAATGTGTTATCAATGTTCAAAATCAATCGAGGTATTTTGACACATTTTTGTGTGTCATGGGCTGATACGACGCACTGAAGTAGGCCAACCGCGGCACATGTTTTCTCAGACTAGGCTGTGAATGAACGATTTGAGTAAAAATTTCTAAGAATTTAACGAAAAAATGGCGGAAAGTATTTAAAGATTCCTGAAGAGAATTTCATTCCATTCAGAAATTCCAAGCTCTGTCCACTTTTTAACTGAAATTTTTGCTAGTACGAAACGTGAACATGGGATTTAAATTGCCCGACCGCTAGAACATGTGCTCATGTCCCAGTATTTATTTGAAGTATCAATTAACACACAAGTGTGTCAAAAATTTTTCGGCGTGTGGTATGTTAAATTCAACGGATTTGTTGCTGTCGTTCCACAGAATTAAAAAAAAACATGATTCCAATAAAAGTAGAAGTGATTCCAGTGAATTTAAACATGATTCCAGTAAATTTACGCATGATTCCAGAGAATTTAGGTATGGACCAGTGAGTTAAGCTATGATTTCAGTGATTTCAGTCAATTTAGGGGTTTTCAGGGAATTTAGGAATGATTTCAGGGAATTCAGGGACGATTCTAGTCTTTTTAGACAAGATTCCAGTAAATTCAGACATGATTCCCATAAATTTAAACATAATTCCACTGAATTTAGGCTTGATTCTAGTGAATTAAGACATGACTCCAGTGAATTTAGTCATAATTCCACTCAATTTGTGAATGATTCGTGTCCATTTAGGCATGACTCCTGTTAAACAAAAAACAATTAAAGCGCATTTGGGCAGTATTCTAGTGAATGCAGTTATGAAGGCGAATTTAATGCAAGCGCGACACAGGAACTGTGGAGATGTCGAATAACGACTGAACGACATTTCTTGTCATCTTTTTTTAATAAATTTACTTAATTTTCTGTATGTGATACGTTACGTTTTGTACTGTGTACTAATCTTGAGCGTAAATAAGAATTGAACAAAACCTCTGCGCAATAATATGACTCATTCACCTTGCAAAAGTTCGCCTTCAGTAAATACAGGAGTAAGAATTGAACACAACAAGGAGTGTGGGGGTTAAAAGCCACAAATTTCAGGTCGAGTTAATAGCCATGGTCGCCCGTCACTCTTCCTCTGATTGTTCAAATCCTGCATTAGCCGGGGTCGAACTGGAAAGCTATGTCGTAGCTTCATTTCTCACTGTTTGTTTTCTCATTAAAAAGTCGCAAAAAAATTCGATGTCCTTGGATACCCCTGAGATAGGGAACCCAGTCACATGCATGTACACATAAACCTACAATTCCAGTGAAAATATCCTCCGTTTAGTCGGCGAACCACGGATAGAAGTGGCAGACGTTCAACAGAGGACGGGCTGTAGTTAACAAATTTATGTGACGCTGCCTTATCAGCGCATCCCTCACGAAGTGTGGGGTGGAAGCCGCGTCAGGACTAGAGGTAGCCCAACATTTCCAACGCTGTTGTCTTTTTCAATCAAGAAAACTTTCTGACACGCTGCGACTAAAGTTTTAAGTTAGAACTTCAATCAGAAAACTCCAAATTCAACCACATCGAGGAGTACAGAAACGAGGCTTTGTAAGGAAAATCAGAAAAAAGTAGAATTTTTGGAATCAACGCGCTGGATACCTGGCGTTTAGGTTGATTATATTCGCATAAATGCCAGCTGCTCAAGTGATACTTTCGACCTTAAGTGTGAGACAATGCACGTCCAGCTTCAATATCCGTGTAGAGAAAAGAACTGAGCGTCCCTGTCAGACGCTGACGGGCGCAGCGGTCTTCAAGCCCGACAGAAATTCCCAATATGTTTGATTTAGCGTACGGTAGGCGATTTCGGTAAGCTGAAGAGCGTGTAAGTTTTAAGAAGGTGTGATAGGAAGATCTAAACAGACACCCCGAGTGAAGAGAAAGAATCTTCTCGCACAATGGTTTCCATGCTCTTTGATTTTAAAGTTCCATTTGCGACGAGCGCCTCTATAGCTCAGAGCTACCGGAAAGTCTGATAGCTCATCTCGCAAAGGACAATAAACATTCTTTCCTGATGCAAACCCCGACATTGAATAATATTATTCACTAAAAGATAGTGAAGTCAATCCCGTGTATTTTTCTTGGCAGAATAAATAGAGCTTCGGTAAAGTTTGGGTGTTGGAAATATGCTCTCTTGACCCTCACGTCCATTTGATCACGATGATAGGAAGTAAAATGAGTTCAGTAGAAAAATTACGATTTTGAGACTAACAGTTTTGATTTAAGTCTTCTCAGAAATTGTAATTCTATCCCTCGTATTATTAAAACACAGCAACATAAGTATTCCTGTTCAAAATTTAGTATAATTGATACTATGTAATAATGAATTTATCAAACTTCTTGAAAACGATAGAAAACAACTTAGTAACTTGAATGTTTTTTTAGCAAAGCGTTTTGAGAGCAATGATCAGCTTGTATTAGCTCAAAAGTTCGAGTTCATTAAACCATCGATCATTTGTTTATTTGACTAAATGCATCAATCTATTAATTCACGTATAAAAACTACTTCATTCGATTGCAAGCCCTTAAAAACAAAGAGTCAGCTTTGAACATTACTCAACATTTAACTATATTTTTCTCCTCATTTTCTGATACAATAACCAAGGATTCGTAGCTTTCATGAAAATACAAAAGAAATATAAAATATTAGGATTTGAAAACTCAAATTTTTATCGCCAGAGAATGAACTTCTCGTCAAACACAAAAACCGTCGTTCGTATGTGATGAGCCTTGATTATGACATAAAAACATAAGCTCGTAGCGTTGTCCTGAAAGAACAATTCTTTGTTCAGAGTCAAAAGTTGCGCGATAAAGTGACACAAATTAATGGTAAACTGACGCTAAACCGCTCAAACGGACACGCATTACAACTTCTGGCAGGAAAGAAGCACTTTTTCATCTGTTGTGACGACCATAGCAGAATCTCACGCACAAGGAACAATTCGCCGGTGAATCTTCAGCATTGGCCTCGTGTCTGCCCTTCTGAAAGTTTGTGAACCGTGTAGGCCCCAAACAAAGATGCTTTTCTCGCTCACGTGCCGAAGATGAGAAAAAGCTTGTCCATAAACCTGGAGCTGGTCAGAGAGCGTCTTTCTGCTTACACGACCTTCACTTTTATTGTCTGACTTGTTATTCATATGGAGCTTATGAATACTTCCCTCTAATTTGCGGGACGATGATACTCAATACATTAAAAGTTCGGGCGCACGCTTCTCCCACTCTTCATCGGCCGCGGCACGCTCCGAGTCTCTCGTCAAAAAACGGATAAAGCGTCTTCATCTGGAGACTTCGAGCAACAAGGTTGAATTTAAATATGTTTTAGAAACCCTCCCAATGATGCCAACACCAAGGCCTCAAGCATGACATTGTTCGATATGCAATTTGAAGAAACGCTTCGTTTTCCCACGGCTTAGGGACTGCTTGAATATTTTGGAATCTTAAACCCAATTGAAGCACGTGTATGAAGATAAGCTTTTACAAAATTTGCATAAAAACGCAGGTGGTAATGTTAATGAGTAGAAAATGCAACTCTCAGTCGATGCCCTACGAAAGATTGAGTTTCTATTTAATTTCAGAGGAAAGCCCCATAAAATGGCAGTTATTTGCTTCGCCCGTGCCGGACCACACGACTTCTCAACGCTGACTAAGAGGTTAGCTTTCCTTGAGCGCTTTTGACAGGAACTTGTCGTGGTGCTTCCACCGCCGGAGTCAGAAGGGTCAACGAGACTCCCAGAAAGATGACAAAGCCCCCCATCAAATTAGAGTTCGAAAGTGTGCCACTAGAATAGGTTCGATCTTGCAGTGTTATTCAATAAATTCGTAGCAAAATTTAATCAAGTTGTTTGTAAACATTCTTTCTCACAAGTGTTTGTAGATGAATTTTTACATAGCTACTCGAGTTTACGACTGTAAAAAATCACCTTCATAATGGCAAAGAAAATGCGATATAGTTCACTAGAGAAACAATTCTGATCACGGAACGAAACATATTTCGCTGTACACTGGAAGGCTCACTCAGTATTGAGCGAAACAAAAACTCGGTTCAAAACTCCATGACGGCATCAGATGAAGGCCATACCAGATAACGCTGTAGCAATTGTAGCGACGTAGCACGTACGTGTATTTTGCCTTCGGGATATTTTGCCGCAAAATCCGTTAATTTATCGGTGCCGCTGATATCATATTTCTTGTTCTAGCAAGGCCGCGTACAAGAGTCAAGACCATGATTTAAATTTCGAAAGTAGCAGGCTAATCCGAGGTACATTAGCACAGACTTGTTTTTATTCATACTGGATAATGGACCGCTATTGTTTCATGTTTAAATTAGAGAGCATTTGAACTGGAGCGCTATCGGAATTGGAATATTCGCCAATGGGGCTGACGGTGTTTGCATGAGCGAGAAGAGCGATAAAGACCGATTGAAGTTTTTGAAGTTAAATATTCGAGCTCGGTGCTCTCAAATGCATCAACATCAATCAAGAACAATATGCGCAGATGGAAACTTTCAAAATTAAAAGCCGGCTTCCAAATGAGCGTGTTGCAGAATATTTAGTTCTTCAACTGATAAATTTCATGGAGATCAAAAAATGATTTAGACTCGAAAAAAGTAATGAACAAACTACAATCACCGTTTCTCTTCACATCCAGCGTTTGCTAGACAAGTTTAAAACTAGAGAATATATCTCATTACCTTTCAAGGAGTAAATAGAACTGTTGTAAAAAGGAATAAGATCCTGGAAGGTCTCGATGGAGAGCCATTTCTTATCCTTTAACTGCCCTCCATCTATTTGTTTGCTCGTAAATTCTACCCTCATGAAAAAGGCTTGACGATCTCAACGCGCAATGATTCATCACATTCAAATGATTTACTAGGTCAGGAGTTCCTTCGGCCGGACTGTGATGAATAGAATTTAATATGTTCTTGTCCAAGTATCTCGAGACAGAGATTCATTGTCCTGTTCAACATCTGCAAAGAAGAATTCTACCAATAAGTTCATTCGTTTTTATGGTACAATGGGAACAAGTTTCATCATATGAGATGTTGATTTAAATCAAACTATATTTCACTTGGACAATGGTATCGTTCTTCATCAGTTTATGGAACTGCGCCAAGCTGATGAGTCTCAACAGAGATGAACACGAACAAGTTTGATAAAAATAATGGATTTACTGATGTTTTCATTCTATCCTTTACATAGACTTCTTTTAGATTTACGACATGTAGTTATCTGATCCCCAGCTACATTATGACAACTTCGCCAAAGACTTTAACTTTGAATTTAGACCAACAAACTGAATAAAGGAGCTGTTGATTTACAGCTATTTATTTTTACATGATCTTTCAAGTTTGGATAACCAAGCGCTTGTGTATCATTTCTTGATGGTCCAAGTTTGAAAAAACGTTATAATAATATTTATAGGTCATGATTCCTTAACAAACCAAAAAAAATTCTTAGGCGAAAATTTTTTGCGTAATTAAGGATTCATTGCCCATATAGCTGCAGGATGCACAATCGAGATGGGTTTCGTGGACACAAAAAGCCCCAAAATGTGATAGCGACGGGAGACGATAAAGCTCGGCGCATCACATTTAGAGGTTTATTATTGCAGCCACACCGGTAATTTATGGCGAGCAACTGCCTCTGATGACGCCTTTGATTTACTGCGATGCCGAAAAGCCAGCGCGCCCTCGAGTCGCCTCGCCGACCGCCGGCCTCCAAACTTTGGTCGCAGTTCCGTCAAAAATTGTGCTCCGTTGCGACTAGTTTCGAATGAGGCTTGGAAAACTGTGTCTGTTTGGTAGAATGATAGATGTTGGAATTCAGAGTGATATTATGGGGAGAACGATTTTCATCAGTTTCGAATGAGTTTTGGAAAACCACGTCTGTTTGGTAGAATGATAGATATTGGAAATCAGAGTGAAATTATATGTAGAACGATTTTCAATAGTCTCGAATATATTTCGAAATGAAAAACTAGGTCTGTTTGGTAGAAGGACAAAATAATATTGAAACTCAGAATCATAATTAATAAGTGGAGAACCATTTTCAATCTCCGCAGAGCCGCTATGACTAGTTTCGAATGCGTTTTCGAAAACTATGTCTGATAGATAGAATGACATGCGTTGAAATCCAAAATTTTCATATATTTAGAACGGTTTTCAATACTCGCAGAGCCTCTGTGCCGAGTCTCGAATATGTTTTAAAAAACTATATTCGTTTGATGGAATGACAGATGTTGACATTGAGAATTGCAGAATATGACAGAAGGATTTACAAAAATCAAAAAGTCGCTGCGACTAGTTTCGAGTGTGCTTTGGAAATTTGTTTCCGTTTGATTATATGACGAAGGTTGAAATTGAGAATTACTTGTAGGGCAGAAAGATTCTTAAAAGGTGCAGATATTCATTTTGAGAGTATCAACCAGGCACGTACTCTAGAGGGAAAGTTCTACATCGATATTACTAAAGAATTAATTTGTGACACGCTATGCTCATGACGTTCTTATGATATTTAGCAAATTTGACTCAGCTTCGAACTACGTGGCTTTTTCTTCAGGTCATTATGAGGTTTTTTTATATTTACACCGGAAAGGCCAAGGAATCAAAGCTTCTGCGAGGACATGTTTTTGTTCGTCGGTTTTTAGATTTATTGAATTTCCACTAAAGGGCCTAACGTAGCGTAGGCCTACAGTAAGTATAGCCTTCTGTAGCTAGAGTCTACAGAACCAAGGGTCTACCGAAGCAAGGGTCTACCGAAGCAAGGATCTCCAGTAACTAGGGTCTATTCAAGAAAGGCCTACCGAGCCCAGCGCTTACCTTAGCAAAGAATCACGTAAAAAAGCCTGCAGTAGCAAAGTTTACCATTCAAAGGCTCTCCAAAATAGTCTTGATCAAAACTGACGAATCCCTCTCATTTTTTAGCTGCTAAATCAACCTAAATTACAGAAAAATGTGAAAAACACATTTGCTTAAATTATTTAACAAAATCAAAATCCACGTGCAGGTCTGCAATGCACTTGGTTACGTCGCATCCGGGAATAGAGAAAATCTAATTTAAAAATAAAGAACATGTAACAGTTGACGGACAAAGCGGTAAAAACTGCTAAGTCAAGTGCCATGCATCTGTGAATAGGCTGCTCTGTTGAGTCAAACCTGAAGTACTGGTGCATTGGTAGCATACTGGAAACTGTGGATGTAACAGCTACTTCTCCTCAACTCATTCTCTGGTGCGTGGGCGTGATTGGTGTGTAGCAGCGTAGGAATCGAGTAGCAGCCCAAGAATACGTTTCTCGGCACGTTCCTGTTGCTATTTATATTCTAGTCTGTGTTATATTCTATATTCTATTATACATGCTATTATATCTTTTTTTTAATTCTAATGTACGTATATTCTATTATATATTCTTTTCTATTCTACGTTCTACGTACTGCGTTTTACGTTCAATGTTTTATATTTGATGATATACTTATGTTCCATATTTTATATACTATTTTACCGTAGTAATATCTACAGTACTTAAAGTCTATGACAGCAATGATCTAGTGCAGCAAAGGCTCACCATAACACGTCTACCGTAACGCCAGTTTACCATGTGTAACAAAAATCCATCGTTTCAACGGTGTACTGCATCTACTGTTACTTTCACGTGTCGGCCACACGAACACACATCCTCTTACTCCGGACTTGAAGTCACGAGCAGCAACTCAAAACAGCGTAGAAATCGATTGAGAATGTCATGCAAATTTTGCTCTTGTTAAAACATTTGGACAGGCGTGGGCGAAGTCTAAAGGCCACTCGAAATGGAATGAATCATAAGCTCTGCTGGCGAACGTCAAATGCGAAGACAGAGGTCTTTGTTCATCGTGTTGATTTCGACTTCACGTTTGATGCGCTACATGACACTAAAAATTGAGTGATACTCTAAAAACTTTATACTGGTCTCAGAAAATGTAATTTCTAAGCAAGGAAAAGTTTGACTTTGACGCTGCTAAAAATGTCGTATAGTTTGAGGCTGATAAGGCATCTGCCAATAATTATCAACTTTCAGCACGTGATTTGCGTTAAACCGCTAATTTGTTCAAGGGTCTTCTCCTATGGTTGCTTAATAGGCTGCTTTTGACATTTCAATTTGAAAATTTTGACCTTGTTCAAAATTGGTACCTAAATGTAGAGCAATGGCGAATTTGAGTGAAACAATATGAAAGAGGGAAAACTTAATACTAAGTTGTTAGACTTTGCTACTACGAGACAAATTTTAAAAATTTGTTCGCAAAGATAAATTTGAAACTATGAACGAAAAATGATCAATAAACTTAAAGTTAGTCATGTAGACCAATGATGCCCCTGACGATCCAGTACTTTGTTTGGTTACTTTATTTCGAGCATCAGAAGGTGCGTCTTATTAATGAATTGAGTGCCAATGTAAATTAAAGCTTTTAAGCATTTAACTGATTCGGGCCATAATTTGTGATGATAGATTTCAGTTATGGAGTCTTTCGATCACGGTTTAATGCTCGTTCTACGAAAAATGAACTGAAAGAAGTTAATACGCATTCGATCATTGGACTAGGAGAAGGATGAAAAGCTGATCAAACGTACAATGTATAAGCAATGTGCCTGTAACTTTTTGATCCAATGATTAGTTAAACATAATGAATATTATGATACTTCCGGGATTGTTTTTCACAGTTTCAATAGATGGACGGGTGATATTTTTTGACTTTGTCATGCAACGATCCGAAGTTATTTTCCTTCTGCAAAGTGGATCTGATTTAATGAAGTGGACCTAATTTTATATATTATCGGGAGTGTTGAAAAAGCATTTTTACCTTTTGAGGCAACATCCATGGTGAAAGAACACGAATGAAGCATTTGAGCATTTGTAACATTGATGCTTTCTATCATATCCCAGTTACTCGGAGGAAATCTTCGACAGAGCGAATGGAATGTATTCGTTGACGTCCACTAAATGAAGATAAGTAACTCATTGAGCCATTGGCAGCCCGTTTCCCGTCACACGTTGCTGTACAAGTTAATTTTGACCACAGAAATTGCGGCAAGAAAAATGGCTCAATTTGTTCAAAGTCTAAAGCAGAGGAAGTGCTTTGGCTGAGACCATGTTTGTTGATTGCTGTTCACTGACAGAACGTATGCGCACGCTCCTGCTGCCCCCATTGGCCCCAGTACCAATCATGACCTCTAATAAGGCACCCCGAGCTGCCAGAGCCCGTCATGTCACTCGTCTGATTTTCGTGTAGCGCTGATACAAGCAGACGATGTCGCCATGACTTTCCCACTCGTCTAGATAAGCCACGGGAAACATGAACGACGCCATGAAGACTTTCATGTATAGAATTCAAAGTGTATTTCGATGTCGAGGAATTTTAGAATCATCCTTCCCTAATGCGCCTGCTCGAATATTATCTGAGGTTACACGCTAATTTCTGCGGCAAGGCAGTTAAAAAGTCTGTCGTGTTATTGTTTCTGACGGTCAAAGTTTACCGATAAAAATAGAGATCGTGGTTTCTGGCACTTGCAACTGACAATTTCATCTAATCGTATTAGCGATTCACGGCGCTCTTGAAGTCTTGAATTTACGCCCCATTTTTCGACGCTCGAAATGAAAGACATTTTGTTGCGCTTGCGCGCTTGGTCCGTGTGGCTTAGTAACCTCCAGATGCTCGTGTGTCACAGGTTCGTGAAGGTAAAGAGAGTAATAGCACGGTCTAGGTTGTTATCAGGTCACTTACACGCTGTTTCTTTTTGTAGTTCTCCTTGGGGGTTAGAGTTCAAGGAAAAGCGAAGATGGATTAGAACATCGAGATGATGAGGCATCAAATTGTCGAACGAATATTTTTAAAGCATTTCGAAATGATATTATCACACCATCTGTGGTTTGCTCTCTAGCTATAACCAAACGGAATCTCGTGAGCTGACCTCATTAAACCAAAGCTGACACTTTATGCTTCGATGTTAAAGTCACGTTGTTCGATAAAAAAGTGCCCGTTGTAACAAGAAAAACTTAAAAATAAATTACCATTTACGCTGATTTTGACGCAAAGTTAACTGTGTTTTAGTAAGATTGCTGGCTGTGAGAGTATTGCCAAAAATGAAATAGCTAAAAGATTTGCAGACACTGACAAAGAAACGGTACGGTAGATTTCTTTCTCCTATAAAGATTGTTAACCTGATTAAATTTCATTTTTTGGTAAAGTACGTTGTATATTCAAACAACTTACAGAAAGTAACATGAGTCAAGACAAGATTTGCATACGAATTTCATGGCTTAGCAGCCGTAAGAATATCCGAAGCCACGTCACTGTCACCATTTTCGGAAAATCCACTTCCATTACCTTCACTTCACGAAAGAACTTCAGAACAACTCCCTAAATTCAGCGTGGAGTAAAATTCGCTCTGGTGTTCCCCACGAAAATTCTTCAAGCTGGCTGTCATCTTTCTACCAAGTTGCGGCCGGGGATTCGGTCTAATCTTTACGGTGATGTTGGGCAAGCTTGTGCAGCAATCAAGTTTTTTTCCAGAAGCGAGGAACGCTGCTGTTTTGCGTCCAGTATTCGATTGCATGCTGGTATTGTCTTTGTTTATGGCGCATATTTCTGCCTCATTTGTCTCATCAATGTTGAATGATATGGCTCTGCAAAGCATCCATCTATAGATTTTTGAAATAGGATGCAAAGTATAGGACAGAGACAAGAGTTTTGTAATGGAAATTCGACAGTACTTTTATCCACACGACCTATGTTAATGCACGACATTAAGAAACAGATATTTGTTAGCGAATAAATTTTCTGCTGCTCAATGCATCAAGGCATTTTTCTTGATCAGCCTATTTCGAAAATTCTGCAACATTTCATTTATGATGTACTTTAATTGGTAGACTAAAAAATCCATTCCTTCGATTATCAATTAATGAGTATCTATCATTGCTGAACTTGAAGAAAAAGCACATTCCAAACCAAATAACGCCATTTTGACAGCTGCTTTAATCTGTAAACCGTCAAATAAAAATCATTCTCGCAAAGCTAGAATAGCATGTTGAAAAACTGAACTGATCTCAAACATAAAGCATCAGTAGAGAGGTACGTTGCAGAATTGCTTGAGCTGTGTACTGTATGCGCTATCTAGTGTGTCATATCAATGAGCGATTTGGCGTGTGATCGCATTAGTGAGAGAGAGAGAGCTCTTATCCAATTCATCTATCGGAATGACGATCACTAGAGTGGAGAAATGTACCTGGACGAGTGCTGAAAGATATTGAAGGAACAAGGGTAACCATATCACACTGATGATCATTGCGAACACGATTCCAATATGAGTTTATGTTAATCGAATCATTGACCTAAACTTTAATGGCGATTCAGCATGCAACGCTTAATGCTTTCAGATTCTATCGATCCAAATGACAGTTTTGCTTACTCAAGCCATGACTTCTGACGAAGATATGGAGGAAGGGATAAGATTATGCTGCCCTTCAACAAAGAAAATGACTCCTGTGGTTGCTGGCCCTTGGTTATTATTTGATGCTGAGCGCAAGACGCAGCCGTAAAACGACTCATGCTTTCATGGGGCACGGATGCTCTGATAAAAGAGAGGAATATCCATACATATTTGAATATGTTTTAAATGCGGGCACAGTGAACTAGATCAATCTGAACTCAAGTCTGTAAAAGCTCTTCAGTTTTTATGGGCATCCCAGGGGGTTTAAAGATCTATTCTGTATTTATATTCTACTTGATTTCTGATACTGATATTTACTTACAATTTTTTTTATATTGACTTAGTGTTTAGGGCAACGGGTAAAGTTTCTGGTACTCTTTACGTTTTACACGTCACGTAATCTTAAAGCAAAAATTAACTGGAATTGCTAAATCAAAAATGGCTTTGAGACTAACAAAAATTAACTGGAATTACTAAATCAAAAAAGGCTATGTGACTTACAAAAATTAACTGGATTTAATAAATCAAAATTGACTATGTGACTTACAAAAATTAACTGGATTTAATAAATCAAAAATAGCTATGTGACTTACAAAAATTAACTGGATTTAATAAATCAAAAATAGCTATGTGACTTACAAAAATTAACTGGATTTAATAAATCAAAATTGGCTATGTGACTTACAAAAATTAACTGGATTTAATAAATCAAAAATAGCTATGTGACTTACAAAAATTAACTGGATTTACTAAATCAAAAATGGCTATGTGACTTACAAAAATTAACTGGATTTAATAAATCAAAAATGGCTATGTGACTTACAAAAATTAACTGGATTTAATAAATCAAAAAAAGCTATGTGACTTACAAAAATTAACTGGATTTAATCAATCAAAAATAGCTATGTGACTTACAAAAATTATCCGGATTTAATAAATCAAAATTGGCTATGTGACTTACAAAAATTAACTGGATCTAATAAATCAAAATTGGCTATGTGACTTAATATTCCTAGGTCATTGCAATGAATGCAGACAGTTCTTGGTAATGATTGCTGCAGCTAACATTTAATTTTCATGCGAAGAGCTGAGTTGTTCCACTTTGATTTCAGGCAGGGACATTTTCTCATTTCTGATAAACTTGTTTATTGCAACATAACACCAAAAGCTGTCCTAAACACGTTCCGATAAGTTGAAGCTGAGGAATGTTTGTCTCAAAGTCCCTGTCTAACTTTTTTGCCGCCTGCATGCATGTTCTCGCCTTCCCAGTAATTAAATCGCTTAGGCAGCGAAAAACATGCATGCTCCGGCGAAATGTTAGATTGGGGTCATACAAACTCACACATCAAGAAATTTTTCTGAATTTAATAGTTCGTGATGAAAGTTCTATCATGTTCAATTTTGTTAATATTTGTCGTTTTAACTGGGTATCGAAATTCACATAACTATTCGGTACTGAATTATTTTTCTTTAGACGAAATAAATTTGCTTCCCGTGTTTTAATGCTTTCCGATTCCCAAAATTTAGAATCATACCGTTACAGGCACTAGATGATAACGAACAATAATTTATTTTGATTTCTTGCTAGTTTTTGGTAATCTTAACAGAAACTCGTGACACGCTCAAACGAAGTGACCCAATGAAGAACGTTCTTATTACATTTCTTAACATGCGTACACGATCATAAATGTTACAGTATCATAACCTGAGAAACAAGGTGCGACCTGCTCAAATTACCTGTCGTAAAACATGGATTATTTTTATGAGAAATATTCTACGCTTATGATAGAGAGGCTCGAGACCTGAATTAAAAATAACTAAGCAGCACTTCATTCCAGAACGCTTAGCAAACTTTTGCACTGATGCCTAAGAAAGACTGCATTAAATAATTCGTTTAGCAAACTGCAGTACTGAAACCTAAGCAACACTGCATTAAATAAACTGTAGTAATGATACCTAAGCAACTGTGTATTAAATAAACTGTAGTAATGATACCTAAGCAACTCTATATCAAATTAACTGTAGTACTGAAACCTAAGCAACTTTGTATTAAATAAACTGTAGTAATGATACCTAAGCAACCCTATATTAAATTAACTGTAGTACTGAAACCTAAGCAACTCTGTATTAAATAAACTGTAGTAATGATACCTAAGCAACTCTGTATTAAATAAACTGCAGTACTGAAACCTAAGCAACTCTGTATTAAATAAACTGCAGTACTGAAACCTAAGCAACTCTGTATTAAATAAACTGTAGTAATGATACATAAGCAACTCTGTATTAAATAAACTTTAGTAATGATATCTAAGCAACACTGCATTAAATAAACTGTAGTAATGATACCTAAGCAACTCTGTATTAAATAAACTGTAGTAATGATACCTAAGTAACACTGCATTAAATAAACTGTAGTAATGATACCTAAGCAACACTGCATTAAATAAACTGTAGTAATGATACCTTAGCAACTCTGTATTGAAAAAAACTGTAGTAATGATACCTAAGCAATTCTGTATTAAATAAACTGTAGTAATGATACCTAAGTAACACTGCATTAAATCAAACTGTTGTAATGATACCTAAGCAACTCTGTATTAAATAAACTGTAGTAATGATACCTAAGTAACACTGCATTAAATCAAACTGTAGTAATGATACCTAAGCAACACTACATTAAATCAAACTGTAGCACAGATACCTAAGCAACAATGCATTAAATAACACGTTTAGTAAACTGTCCTACTGGCATCGCCGATCTGCAAATTAGTATCAAGCTTTGGCAAAGAGAGCAGATGAAAAGCCGAACATATCGAGCTGCCTGCGCCGAAGCATCGAATTGTTGGGGAATTCGATGCAGCTCAGATAGCTATCTTCCCAGCCGCGCTGCTTCTCATGCACTGGATCGAAATTCAACTCCTCCTCACGCAAAAAATGGTGAGCAGTACAAGTGAAACGTTTGCTGATTTTTGAAACTTATCAGAAGTTGTTGAAAAAAGTCCGTGCTCGAACGAAAAGCCGGGATAATCGGAAGGAATTACACTGTACTTTTAAGCTCGAGAATTCATCGGATGATTAATAGAAGCTGATGGGATAGAAGCTGACAGGATAGTTACTTTTTCTTTCAGTGAAGTAGTAGCAAAAATGTTTTATTTTTTTCACAGAGAATCAAGCAATTTAAAATTTGATTTTCTTCCCTACATGATCAAAGAAAAACAAATTTCATCTTTCACAAGTTCTATTGGTGATTCCATCGCATGGATAAATTTCTGAGATCCACCAGTCGTTAAGGAGTAAAATTATTATATGAGCCCTCAATGTTTCGTGAAAGGCAAACTATGTAATATATTGAAGTCTTCACTCTTAACTCAATGCCTAAACGTATTTCAGGTGACAGCGCACACAAAATTCGATGCACAAGTTTCTCGTTGCATTGCTCACCGTGTGTTCGTTCACCAGGCAGGTAACCCATTCTATTCATTTCTCCAACTTGAAAAAACCTTGAACCAGCTTAAAATCTAAGGCGCAGGAAAGACCACACCATTTTCACGAAGTGACGTCAAAGTGGATCAAGTTTTCAAAGAACGTAAGTTTGAAAAGAGCCTTAGAAATGAACAGGTGTGCGTCAAAAGTGAAGGTGTAGCGCGGAGCAGTGAGGTCACTGTGGTGAGGCAGCAGCGTGCCAAGAGCTCAGCATCTATCAGTGTCGCTGAGGCAACTTCACAGAGTACAGCAAGCCTCTCTCTCATGTCCTCTCGAGCCAGAGACTCGGACTTGCTCGGTGCCAGTACGAGCTGCGTTCGCTTGTGGTGTTCTGCCGTATGCTTACTCTTCGTTGTGTTCTAGCGTAAGCTGGCTCGTTACTGTAGTGTTCTAGCGTATGCTCGTTCTTTAATCTTCTGAGTATTCTAGCGTACGCTAGTAGTTAAATGAGCTAGTGGCTTCAGTGACTGGCAAGTTATTTGCCCGAATTTCAGTGTTCTAGTCAACTTCATTGAAATCATGAACTAGAAGTTGAGATGGTGTTCACATCTGTTACTCGGACTAACAATGTTCCACAATACCTTCATGCACTAACTACTCAACTCGTGCAGTCATTTTCATAGTGCTTTTGTGAATCTAATTTTTGTTAGAGCAAGGGTCAACCAGTGATATAAACAATTGCTGCTTGAAATGAATTCCCAGCGAAAAAAGTTGGTTCCAAGAATTTTTGGATTGGATGTCTGGAAACATGATCAATTCTTCCAGTGCTGTAACAGTTAGGCCGTCGAATGATAATAAAGTTTCTTCGAATGAAATTGTCAAACAAGAGACCAAACCTTCACACAGTGGTGCAAACGAATCGGAAGGTAACGAAAATAGCATCCCGAAAACCGAGGACGATGTTAACGAAGAACGTCGAGGAGTGAAACGACCAATAGAAACTGATGACTATGTGGACGAAGAAGACCAGAACAGCTTCGACAGTGAGCAATTTAAGGAAGAACTAGACGATGACAGCAGCGGGGACAAAGTGTGGGACGATTTTCAAGGCTTTCGTAAGCAGAGGGGAGGTCGCTTGAGCCGAACCTATGGACTCCGTCCCCGCACCGGAATCCGGAGAGCTTGGGTGGATGGGGAGGCACCCCCCACTCGGGGAGGGTCGCGTCGAGGCCGGGGGCGAGCAAGCGCCCTCAAGTCCAAATATCGAAGAAACACAGCCAACGCGCGTGAGAGAGATCGCATGAAAGAAATAAACGTCGCTTTTGCAAACTTACGAGGGGCTCTACCTTCATTCACCTGCAGACGGATCACTTCCATGACTAAAATAAAAACTTTGAAACTTGCCGCGTCCTATATTAGAGCCCTGAGTGACTTGCTCAGTGACTCTCCATCAGAGGAGTCCAAGACTCTGGCATTGCAATTGTTTCAGGACATTCCCGAGCAAAACAGCTTCGTGAACTCCATGAGGCACACACTCGATACAAATGTGAGCACATTCGAAGCGGCTTGCGGGTCTCAAACAGCAAATTCTCTCCCTAAAAATGTTTCCGTGGTTTCGACTCCAACTATGAATGTTGTTACGAGTCGCGCATCGTCCGCACTTGAAGCCGCTCTCACGAACACTTCCAAGCGTCCGTCGTACAGCATGGACCAGGGACAACGTTATTTCTCGCAAGGACACCACTTGGCATCAAGACCCAATTTTGTTCCACCTCCTCCATTACAACTGCCCAACATAAGCAACATCTCTAACTTGCACGCGTCTCCTACCCAGCACTCTCCTCTACTCTCAACATATCCCGTGTCTCCTGCTGTTCCCCCCAATTCCGATTGCTCACATTTCAATAACTTTGCTAGCCCTTCTTCGACCATTATCACCGCAAACGTTAACGTCATTCCGTTGCGACCAGAGTGTTCTTCTGATCAAATGAATGTGCTGACTCCGAGTAACTCGCCTGTTTCAAACAAAACGTATGCGCCCCATTCTTCTTATTCCTCGAGCTCGCCACTGCTCTCCATGACTTATATGCAATCGAATGCTAATGAATTCGGATCAAACTCTACTGCTTCTATGCCAGAAAGTTCTGCCCCAAGAACATATTACCGAGCAAAAACGTCTATAAGTTCGATAAGCCCAGACGTTTGTTTACAGAATCAATCTCCCTCTCCTAGTTATAGCTTTAACGAACAAATCAATCAACCTTACAAATCGAGATTCCCAGATTCCAAGCCTATTTCTTCTCAAACGTTCTCTCAGTCTACAATGCAAGTGCATGCATCACCTGGATCACAAACATTTTACAACGATGCTTTACCTCATTTAAAAAGTGCGGGTGCTGCGCATCAGATTCAAGTCAGCTCACATCAACCTTCCGAAGGACAACCTACGGGTTCAGCTCATAATTTTCTGCGTAATCTTGCACCAAAGAATGCACTTTCACCCTTGCCATCAGCCGTTGAGCCCAGCCTCAATAAACACTCTGTTTTGAACGAAGTGCAATTCACGGATAATGATGCGATGAAACCTCCTAATTGCCTGGTGCAAGAAAGTCCTTTCTTTCCAGGAGCGCATTCATTCAGCAATAAAACGCAAGCAGCAAGTGCTGGAGTATCATCTACAACCGCAGCAGCTGTCAACCTACCCGAATCTTCTCAAGGACTGCAAGAGGCCCCCGACTCCAATTGTCCTTCTTGGAACACCATGAACGTCGAATTGAACACTCTTTTGGAAGATTCAGACTGTGTTCAAGATGAAACTTCTTTGAACTGGGATGAATTGTGTTGGTCTTTAGGATGATGTTTATTATAGTTAGGCTCTAATTTGTGTTAATTTAAAGAGTATTGTCGGATGATTGAGGCATCACACGCATAATTTCTTGTCGCTCTATGCGTTTCTAGTCAAGAATATTGTGATTATTATTTGTTGATAAAGTACGTTTTGTTGTTTTTCCGAGAATTTCTATTGAATCAACGTTAACAGTGGGATATAAACCGTGCGTAGGCAAATACATATTGTGCCACCCTAATTCAAAACCACGTGATGATACACCGGAAGTGTACATTTTTGACACACAGTGCTTGTTTCTACGTATCCATCTCAGGCTATTTGAACTTTGTTCCCAAGGTCCATTTATTTGCATTGCCCCACGCTATCTCTAGTGCTTCGTATCATAACTCACTCTGGAGGATACCGTCAGTGTCTTGTTGGTTTTCAAGCGCAGCCGTTGTCAACGTTCCCTTGGCAACAATTCATTGTCCACTTGTCCTGGGGCCGATGTATTACACTGAACAAACAAGCTGGGCCAAGATTGGCCCAGGAATATCAGTATTCATAGAAATTTCTTGCAAATTGCCGAGGTGGTAGCTGACTCTGGGATCGGTAAGACAGAGTGCACCGTCCATCATGGCTCATATCTGTGAGGCACGGAGGGACAGCTGAATGACTATGCCATTAGTCCCAGCGAGAGTTTGGTCGCGGAACACAACCGTGAAGCGTACAAATCTTAGATTAAGGAGTCGAAATATGTAGTAGTTGTTTATTGACGACTTTTGTATTTGTAAGTGTTGGCGTTAGAGTAAGGTTGTCTGCATATCAATGGAAGCAAATTGTACAATTCAATGGCAAATTTTTAAAATCATTCCTTCTTATATTGGTTGTATTTTACGTGTATTCTTCCTGTTAGGCAAATTTTGTTCGAACGTGAGCGAAAAGCTCCGAGAAATTTTATTTTAAAACAAAGTATACATGCTCAAAGTAGATCACAGTCGAATAACCATATTAAATTAATTTTCAATTATTTTCAATGTGATGAATCTACGTGGAAAACATACGTTATAAATTACTCGTTAGTTCAGGTTTGTAAGAATGTGTGCTGATTTAATGAACGAGAACTGTACAGAAATGTTGATGGTGGCCCACAGCTAATAAATGCATGTTAACGGACGCGTAGTAGATGAATCGTACCTGTCTCCCTGCTAAAAGTTGGCGCAATACTGCAGTAGTTCAGCTCAGTAATTAATGGTAGCGCAGCTAAACAGACGTCATATTTACAGCAGTTTTATTGGCTGCTCGTGTCACTGGAGTAATTCCGTTCATTAACTCCTCTGATCGGAAACGCACCGCTGTGGGCAGCTATACAGTTTATAATGACCACCATTGGCCCAGAAGACGCAATGGGTCACTAGTGAGCATCACTGTATAGCTACCCACTATTGGCCCAGAAGACGCAACGGGTCAATAATGGGCAGCTATACAGTAAAGTTCGCTATTGGCCCATTGTGTCTTCTGGGAGTATGTACTGCTGGACCCCGCGTGTGTATAGTAATTTCCACGCCACTGATTATCTAGCTGCTGAAATTCCTTTTCGCTGCAACGAGAACTATTGGAGAGCTCCAAATCAATCTCAAAGCGCCTCACTACGCAGAACTTCAGAAAATTGCTGGAGACTGCGCCGACTTTTATTTGGTTTAAAAACGATGATGGTGGCTCACAAATGATAAATGCGTGTTGAATGAAGCTGTGTTAAATTATTTTTGCGTAGAATTGAGGATGATGGCCCACAAATGATAAATGCGTGCTATATAGAACTGTGTTGAATTATTTTTGAGTAGAAACGATGATGGTGGCCCACAAATGATAAATACGTGTTAAATAAAGCTATGTTAAATCATTTTTGAGTTAAAGAGATTAAATGATAAATAATAAATGCGATCCCAACACTTACTGCATCACGTGTACTGGAGCTGTCCATCGGCATTCGATGAGAATGATTTCATTTTTTAAATTCTTAATTTCTGTGGACTTCGACTCATCACCTTCTAGATCCAAGAATTGAAAGTAAATTCAGTTCATTTTTACACAAATTTTTCGTATTTAAACTATTTCATATATTTTTTTGCCGAATTGGCAGCCTTTTTACGTTCTGAACACAATATTTTAAATTGAACTTTGTTCAAACTCACTTCAACAAAATGAATACATGAAAGCTTCCATCGAATTCCTCACAGATCAGCTGGAACTGACGCTTTGAATTTCCATAGCTATTATCTGGATAAGTTTGGCCAAAGCGTTTCATTTTTCAGTATTGATTTAAATGAGTAGAGCAGGAAATGGCGTTTCGAATACGTCAAAAATGCACATGTATCTGACCCCAATGATGTCATATCTACTTATGTCCTAGGAAGCACATATGTAGATCTTCCATGTACATGTTTCACTAGAGGCAAAGGTAAATCATCTAGGCTCACATGATGGTAAGGTAGGCGATGAATTTCACCTACACATTGCGAGAAAGTTGTGTCTTCGCCTAAAATACCCCGTAAAGATTTTCCTTGTATTCAACTAGAGGCGAAGGGAAAATTTCACAGGCTCAGATTACAGCACGACGGGAGATGGATTTCACCGTTCGTTTGCAAGAAAATTTTATTCCGCCTAAAAAATTCTTCCACCAACGCCATCCCTTGGCCGAGGGATGGGTATAATCACAAAGCATCCTTTATTTCCAACCTCTACCTTAGTCCAGGAGTGTGTACAATCACAAAACATCCTTTATTTTCAAAAATAAACATCAAGTATCCGTGCCATCAAGACTGATCGCTGCGGACCGCATGACACAACCAGTAATTAGATCACACCTCTGGGCCACGAGTGCACCTAACGTACAATTCTGGCTGTCCAACTCCATGTACCTCAGACACTCAATAACTTCATCCCATTCAATTCATAGTGTCTATCAAGGCAATCACACTCATGCATTTCTGATCAGTGGGAGAAAGGGACCATGTAAATGCGTGTATTATCTGTAATTTGTCCTCATTCCGAGCTTTGTGAGAAAATTTTGCGAGTGCAGAGTAACTCAAAGAAACTGCTCGTCACTTTGCACAATTGTGATGTTTTCCCCTGTTGTTCTGCCTAACTTACTCGTCCAGTAATTTTACAGCCAGTAATGTTTTCAGTCCGGTTTGGAAATTCCTTGTAAAGGTGTTATGAATTGATGAAAAACGGATGAAGAGCCTCGTTACGTCTTCATAGCTCTACATGTTTTAAGTTGTCGTCAGAAAACTGCTTGCTATTATTTTGTGTGGAACTTTTAATAAGTGAGTTGCCTAATGCAACCGTGATTTATAAATGAGAAAATTTCCTGCGACTTTTAATTTTCATGGGTATTAGATTTGTGAATTTGTTAAAAATAAAATCCTCATGAGAGACAGTTAATTCATTGGTAAAACTTGGTTTCCAGAATTCATAACAAAGCTTCCTGACAGGCAATTATTTTGCTCCTGAAAAACGTATTGGATCACATGTTATCGTTAACAGCTTTTTAAAAGGAATTATTGCGAACAGCATTAAGACTAGAGAGATGATGTTCTGCAGGTTACCTCAGTCGTCCTCGTTTAAGTTCTCCTTTCGTGGTTATTATGCCTACTGAATATGATTGTAAATTAACCCTTATCATATCTGATTATCTTCATTAAAATTGATTTATAAAACTGTGTATTTTCTTCACTCCATGGTTTCCAGACCACGACCACATGGTTTCCATGGTTTCCAGACCACGACCACATAGTTTCCATGGTTTCCAGACCACGGCCACATGGTTTCCATGGTTTCCAGACTACGACCACATAGTTTCCATGGTTTCCAGACCACGACCACATGGTTTCCATGGTTTCCAGACCACGACCACATGGCTTCCATGGTTTCCAGACCACGACCACATGGTTTCCATGGTTTCCAGACCACGACCACATGGTTTCCATGGTTTCCAGGCCACGACCACAAGGTTTCCATGGTTTCTAGACCACGACCACATGGTTTCCATGGTTTCCAGACCACATTCACGCCACGCATTTCTTGGACATGATATGCAGGGAAATGAACGACAACTTTCGGCTTCTTGATTTCGTGGAGGCTTTCCACGCAGACACACAAGCCTACTTTCTGAGCCGGGGCTTGGATCTATCAGACTCGGGCATCTCGTGGAAACGTAAGCCTTCTGCCAAATGTCTTCTGAGCCTCGGATCTGAAGTGACCTCCGCGGATCAAGGGATGAAAACACTCAAGTACGCATCGCATTACTCATAATCTGATGATTATTTTTATGGGCGAACAGTTGCCTCCGCAGCGTAAATAAATGGTGAATTACAAACTCATCCAAAGGCTTCCGTGTTTCATGCTCCAATGCAACCTAAAGACAAAAAAAAAAAAATAGAATGTGCTCGAACCGCAAGAGCACATTGTAAATGATTTTTCCCAAAAATACTAGAACGTTTCCAAGAATCGCACGCCAATGCAACCAAAAACATTTGCTCAAACTGCAAGAGAACCGTGCAAAGAACTTTTTTCCGCAAATGCTTGAACATTTCCCCGAGTCGCAGGCACTGGCCTACTGCTCTGCCTCTCTAGAGCTTCACGCAGATACGATCTGGCACGCATGCGAGCTCCGTTTGAGTATTCACCATTCCGGTCATGCATCGATCGTGCAAAGCTCACTCTTGATAAAGGGTGAGAGCGCCGAGTTCGTTGTTTCTAGGTAAATTAAATTCCTCCCAGCTCCGAGTTATGGTTCAGATGGAGATTCGATAATGAGATAGATCCAGTAGATAAGGGAAGGAGATGAAAATCCTTCCATGACACTTCCTACACTCGGTCAAAGGATGTGGGCAACGTTGAGTCTTTCGAAGACAATACTTGGTGATTCTTTTGCGAGTTTCATTTGAAATTAATAGTTGTTTTATGAACGCATTAAAACTTCGTGGACGGATGTGTTGTAAAATACGGTACATGTTTAACTTGATTTAATTGTTCCTACATTTAAAAGTTTACATTTGAATTCGAAAAGAGAAAACGTGCAAAATTTAGTAATTCAATTTCTGTTGGCCTTTATTCATCACAATACACTTGTTCTCATTGGGCATTAGATTCACTATTTTATCGGGAATGAATAGACCAACCGTGAATTCAGGTCATTGGAAGGGACTTCCAGCTTAATTACACACACATCATTGTACTAATTGGTTTTAAAGTATAAAGGAGACCTAATAAGATTTGGCGAAGCTCTGCCATTCAACTGTTGAACGGAATTTAGTCGCAGAATTAAGTGTTTTCACACAAAATACCCTGTGACATTTGAAGGAAAACAGAGGCGTGAATTTGCCCGACTGCCACCATCCAGTCTGGAACATTCACGTCTGCCCAACTGCCACCATCCAGTCTGGAACATTCACAGTCCAGGCGTGAGCTGCTGGTGTCCAGTGATACCTTCTCAACTCTTCCTGGAATGTTCTAAGTTGTACTTGGAATGAAAATGATTAAAACTCGTAATGGAAGGCTTTACTTGGGCAATATTGCCTCGGCCACAATGCATGCAGGGCCTCCGCTGCTATGTCAAGAGCCGAAACTCTACAGAGCGTGAGAAGCACAATCAGAATCCATGATATGAATAAAACCGGGAAAATTAATTTAAAAAATTAGATTTTCAAAAATTATTCCTGTTAGTGAATTAAGAACTTCCCTTGCAGCTGTGCAGGCCGTGGAAAGTTTCTTTGGCTGTGCGAAAGTCCTCTGCACAACCAACTGCACTGAAATGATGCAGAGCTTTCGAAGAGATTTACATTTTTATATTTTGAGCATCATTTTAAATCATCCCACCAGTGAAATGAGGGAAGGGAAGTTGGAAAATTTTTTAACGAAGTCAGTGTAAAGCAATAAATAAAATTTGCAGCTGGAGAAAAATAGTGACAAATTTATTGTTCAACAAACGTATTAAGTAATTCGCGCGTCTCACATTTTGTATTCATGACAGAAAACATGCAACATTTTTTCAAAGTAAGTAACTTGTGATGAGAACCCGAATCTAGAAGTGTACGTTACATCACAAACCAGAACTTTCAAAAGTTACTTGAGACATATTGGCGAGAAAAACACATTTTCAACGCGATGTCCATCTTGAAAGACACCGACGCGCTGACACACAACAAGCGCTCTTTTTAAAAAGTTCCTTTGCTGCCTTCAGGTTGAATTTCCAGCCGCTCGTGAGCGGCAGAGGCCTTCGCGTTTGCTGATGCATTCTAAAGGTCACTCTCGGCCTTGGTAATGTAATGGTCAGGTTACTAAGTGACTGACTCTTTTCTTCGTAAATGAGAAAACTGCTCTCGGGAATTTCACCTGAGCTTCATGCCTTTTTACACTGAAAACATTTTGTCCATGAAGAGGAAGCTTAAGTTTCGTCACGGTTCAAGATTCTGCTACGCCATCCCATGTTATGAATTTATTCGTACTTCGTGGTCAGAACTTCTGAGCTTTAAGAAATGAAGTACATACGTATGCAAAGCAAGGCTTTTAGCTTTCATTTCGTACGTGGGAAAAAACTTGCTGGAAAGAGACTGTCATTGAAAACACATGCGTGTAAGAACTCGAGGAGCGCATCTTAATATTCATTTATGCCATCAACACGTTCTGAGCGTCACGTGGTAAGCCTTTCTGTAATATGATCAAGAGTTTAGGTATAATAAAGTTCGGGATCCTGATTGCGTATCGCGCTTGACTTTAGAAGTAAAAGGCTGGCTCCATATGCCCAGTATTTCTTTGATCAGTTTTGTCATGTATGGTCTTCTGTGTTTGATTAGCCTTCTTGCCTTATAAAATAAAAGACGTATTCCATACGATCTTTGATCAGTTTTGTCATGCATGGTCTTCTGTTTTTGATTAGCATTCTAGCCTGTAAAAAATAAAAGGCCTATTCCATGCGACCAATTTTTCTAAAACATGTCATGCTCAGCTATGAAATCATAGTGTTGACTTCTTATGATCCTCTTTTCGACGACGTCAACAAAAGGCTGACTTCAAATGAGTAACTTCTCTTGTGTCAACTTTGATACACAATTAAAACAAATGACCAACTTTATCGGAACATCTTCATGGATATAATCTCAAAATATCCTTAATTTTCAATAATAAAAATAAAGTATCGCTAACATCAAGTAGCCTTATAGTATCCCTTATGATCATCCTGAATCATTATGATCAAGTATCATTATGATCAAGTATCATTATGATCAAGTATCATCATGATCACGTACCATTATGATCAAGAATCATTATGATCAGGTATAATTATGATCAAGTATCATTATGATCAAGAATCATTATGATCAAGTATCATTTTATTCAAGTATCATTATGATCAAGTATCATTATGATCAAGTATCATTATGATCAAGTATCATTATGAGCAAGTATCATTATGATCTAGTATCATTATGATCAATTATCATTATGATCAAGTATCATTATGATCAAGTATCATCATGATCTAGTATCATTATGATCATGTATCATTATGATCATGTATCATTATGATCAAATATCATTATGATCAAGTATCATCATGATCAATTATCATTATGATCAAGTATCATTTGATAAAGCGAGTAAATACAACCACAAATACAACCACAATAAGTGAAATTCTCGTTTAGCCACCAAACACTGGCGAAGAAATTCCTACTCATGCTTTGAGTTAAATTTCGCAAATGCTCGTAAATCCAAGTCATCTTTGGTAAGCATAACGTCTTTCCAATCTCCCTCACCATCTTTCTCGCACTCCATAAAATTCAATTAAGTCATATCTAGAGCAGCAGTACCTTAAATTTTCTCGGAACATGCTGTAGGAAATATTGTCCAGAGCTCTGCTCTTTGTTAGGGTACGATTTATTCTCATTGAAGCTCAAAGCATTTTGAATCATCTAGTTTTACATAAGTTGATAAATGCAATTCGAGCATAAGAGAGAACATTCACACCTACCGCGCGACACGTTCCTTTTACACCGCAGATAACACTTTCGTATTTTACTGATCGACAAAACTCATGTGTAGTAAGCCGTCCTAAACGATAAGTCTCGTTTCGTTATCAGTGTAATATTACCGCTAATTTGAAAGGCATTTTGGCTGGTCAATTTGTGCGAGGTTGGCGCTGTGGTTGGTCCGTTTCAGAGGAGGAAGAGAGGCGGTCACCTCGCTTTAGCCGCCATGACTTGGACTTTTGCGAGAACACGAGTACCAAAATTTCGCAATCATCGCGTAATGACTTACACGAGGTAAATTCCCTCTCACACGCCCTGAATTATTAGAAAATGAGTGTTACACATGGAACGAAATCCTTAAGTGTTCGCAAAGCAAATTTGGCGAAAATTAGTTTCGAAACAAAAACTGAAGGTATTATATGTTTGATAAATTAACGACACATTTGAACACCACTTCTTATGGTGAAATCAACAGGAACTTCAGAAACGCGGCAGCAGATGTCTGTTGGGAAAAATTTGCTACTTTTCACTTAAGTTTCAGGTCAATTTCGCAATTCTAATCATTCCTGAATGGCACGAAAATTCGATGTGGATTGCCGTGTTCTGAATAATGAATTCCGGTCACGAACATAAACTCGTTTTTGCAAAGCTAATTTTATTCAATTATTCTTAGAAGCATTCGCAGCTCCTTTTGTATTGTGGTGACATCATTTGCAGAGTAAGAGGCAGGACAAGAGGCAACTGTCGATCGGTAAATTCACTCCGTTTATTAACAGCATTGATAACTGAACATAAGCAGCCTATTAAGTTGCAATCGATCTCCGTTGTCACGAAAAGAATGTGAATAGATTTGCATGTACGAATAAAGAAACACTAGAAAACCGTGCACTCAGTGGTTCAGTTGTCCGGTCGAGGATAGGAATTTGAGATTGCGTAATGTCTCCAAATTGCATTCAACTTTATTTTCGATTTTTAATTACTGAATTTCCTATCATTCACTGAACAAGATTTAGCATAAGCGTTATACCTTTCTCAGATCCAAGGATAGTTACTTATTGCTCCGTAACCCTTTTCCCATCCCTCAACAAATTAGACACAGCAAAAGTTACTTTCTCAGATACAAAGTTTGTTACTGCCTGCTCCTTAGAATTATACTTGCCAACTCGACTCTGGAAATGCAAAGGGAAACATAATACACCAATAATTCATTTAAGAGTTTAGAAGCGGAAAGAAATAAAATCTCATTTTTTAAAGCTCTTGTTATGAGTAAGATACACCAACTCCGTGGTAGAACTAATAGGAAAGTACATGTTTATAGGTAGCACATGGTAATTCATAAGTACACACGCCGCATGTATCAGGGATGAGTACAATTTTGTTACATATATCAAGCTATTGTAAATTTTTCAGAGATTTTTTCTTTTGGAAAATTCGATCAGTATTTCATTTTCATTAAGTTAAGAATATTGAAAAAATTCTGGAATATTTTTATGCCCAATCAAAGGTGAGTAAATAACATTGATTAAAAAAATTACTTGTTACGAACATTAATTCAAGATTCGAAATATTTAACTTGAAATCGTGGAGGAATTTCGGTTATCAATGTTAAACTTAGCACAATTCCTCTCTTGTAGGTTACAAGTTACAGTGCGTGTAGGGTACAAATTATAGTACGTGTAGGTTACAAGTTACAGTGCGTGTAGGTTACAAGTTATAGTACGTGTAGGTTACAAGTTATAGTACGTGTAGGTTACAAGTTACAGTACGTGTAGGTTACAAGTTATAGTACGTCACGCTATAGTAGTATTCATCTCTTGTAGGTTACAAGTTACAGTACGTGTAGGTTACAAGTTATAGTACGTCAAGCTATAGTAGTATTCATCTCTTGTAGGTTACAAGTTACAGTACGTGTAGGTTACAAGTTATAGAACGTCAAGCTATAGTAGTATTCATCTCTTGTAGGTTATAAGCTACAGTACGTGTAGGTTACAAGTTATAGTACGTCAAGCTATAGTAGTATTCATCGCCTGTAGGTTACAAGCTACAGAACGTCAGGAGAGAGCGACTCTTCCTAAGTTCAGCCATTTAGCCCGACTGAGTAGAAGCCGAATTTTAAACCATTTACATGGTCGTAGTGACACAGCTGGTACCGTAAGTTCTAAGACGACTTACACTACGTACATAGCATGTAGGGTAGTCAGCTTACTTTCCTGAAGAAAAGCTTATGCTGTCAGATTTACTACAACGGCGACGTCAAATGCTTTGTAAATCCTGAGTGGAAAATCTTGAAAAATCAAACGCAAAAACTCAAAAGGTGCAGAATGCCATATCGTGTTGACATTTCGTCTTGATGTAGAAATTTGGGAAATTCTCGTATTGTGAATCGTTGAAAAATCCCTGCAGTATGATCAGAAACGTCACAGAGAGTGAATGATTTTATAGGTCTTCGTAATTTCAATCTTAATGTGAAAATCGAGATTTTCAGGTTGATAAACGGCAGGAAAACTAAAATTAATTAATTTTAAAAAAGTGTAAGCTTTCGTTGGATGAGAACTGCAAGACTAGTTGTAAGTAAAGTAAACTAGTAGACTAGTAGAGACTAGTTGTAACACACTAGTCGCAGCGCACAAGTTGTTCCATTGATATCTCTTTGCCCTTTCTCAGTATTGAGCTTTTGGATTGGCGGTATTTACTTGAAATTTACTTGAAGTTTCTGCACCATTATAATCGATAGTTGAGAATTCAACATAACTACCTAATCCATTCAACCCTTTTGACAATTTCATACAAGTTCACAACGGAAGTTGTTTCAAACCATCGCCTAGCTCTAAAGTTTTCAACTCAAAAGGCCAAAGTAAGTGAATATCTCATAGGAACAACGTTGGTCGAATAATTAACGGGTCCTAACGGAAGCTCTTTATCTCAATTTTATCTGGCAAATTTCTTGTCATCCTCTACTTAGCCGCCGTCCTCGCATGCTGATGTTGTCACTTACGCCAAATGGTGGAGCGGCCGAGGTCGATAGAATCCGGGATTTTCCACAAGAGGTTCCCTGCAGTCAGATAGGAAGTGACCTCATGCTCAATCTAGAGTGCAGCCACACATGACCTCACAATCACTCTAGAGTGCAGACAGATCTGACCTCATGCTCAATCTAGAGTGCAGACAGCTTAACATGCTCAATCTGGAGTGCAGACAGATCTAATCTGCTCAATCTAAAGTGCAGACACATTTGATCTCATACTCAATCTAGAGTGCTGACAGATTTGGCCTCATACTCAATCTAGAGGACAGATGTATGAGAAGTACTGACACACTCACTAGAGGACAGATGTTTGAGACGGACTGTCTATCTGTACTCTAGATTGAAAATGAGGTCGATTCTATCTAAGACGTTTGCACTCTAAATTGAGTATGAGCTCTAGATTGAGTTACTCAATCTAGAGTGCAAATATCTAAGATAGACTCGACCTCATTTTCAATCTAGAGAACAGATGTGCGAGACAGACATGACCTCATTCTAAGGAAAAGATTCTACAAAGTGTAAGACGTAAGATGAGATAGATCGTAACTTATATTCAAAACAGAGTGTAGATGTAGGAGATAGACCTCACACTCAATATAGGGTGCAGCTATGGATGGATCAATCCTACTGTCGCAACCCTCGACTCAAGATATTCTATACCAGTTAGAAGCCGCGCTACGTCCATGTATGATGGTAATCTGCTAGAATAGTGATTTTTACCAGGTCTTACGATTTTCTGCCGTCAAAAGGGAAAAATTTCTGTAATAAACAATTACTCATAACGCAATTTATATTTAGTAATTTAGGCAATCACTCATAATAAAAAACTGATGCTAGGACGATGCTCAGCTTACCACCTTTAGACCGTTAAATATTAGATGGACTGCAAAATCACCATATTAATGTTTTAGAAACTAAACAAACTTCAATTCCCACGTTGAAAATTCTCTAAAGGATTTGATTTTAGTTGCTCTGTCCTTCAGCTTTCGCACACGCTTGATTTTCCTCGTCAATGTGCAAATGAAGGAACGCAATCTCTATTGAAATAACCACAGAGACAAGCCCTGTGAACGAACGCTTTCAAGAAGAGTTCGTGTAATTACAAGGCGTGAAAATCAATGCCCACGTGGCCGGGGTAACACTCTTTGCTCAGCAAAGGACGGCACATGTCGAAAAGAACCACTCTTTGCTCAGCAAAGGACGGCGCACGTCGAAAAGAACCACTCTTTGCTCAGCAAAGGACGGCACACGTCGAAAAGAACCACTCTTTGCTCAGCAAAGGACGGCACACGTCGAAAAGAACCACTTTTTGCTCAGCAAAGGACGGCAGTTGTCGAAAAGAACCACTCTGCTCAGCAAAGGACGGCAGTTGTCGAAAAGAACCACTCTTTGCTCAGCAAAGGACAACACACGCCGAGGAAAACCACTCTTTGGACGGCACACATCGAAAAGAAATATTGTAATTAAGGACATGAGCGCAGGCATGATATTGCTTGTTTTGGATTAGTGTGCGCGTCGGCAAATGAAAGTTTAGGCCGTGGCGATCGAGTGAGGCTCGGATTGGTCACGCAAGAATAAGACGAGAGCCAGAGGTGCCACGAGGTCGTCGAGGCCACCGAGGTTACGCGCTTCCTCACGAGGAGGAATCGATGCATAAAAAAAAGACATTAAGAGGATAAGGAAGAGGCTCCCACCAGGTGGCGGTTGTGCGGCCGAGTGGCGCCTGCTGAGGAAGAACGTCCAGTCAAGGGTTAGTTTTTTCCCGAAGCAATTGATGGACATATTGGATAGGCATGACTGAGTAAAACAGCTTTCAGGTGTCACTCCCCTGTGTAAGTGATAGTCATGATGCGTTTTTAGTATAATAGTGAGGTCGTATTCGCAGTTTCCAAGCTTTGATTGTTTGGTGCAACATTATTCTGAGCTGGTGATAACAGAACTTCTCATCTCGGCGAACGTATAAAGAAAGTCATTGTTATTCTCAATCGTTCGCAAGGAACCGGCTTTGTCCATTCAATTTTCGAACATCATAGGAACTCGAAAGGGTTCTTCTATACGGCAATAACGTTGTTTGATTCATGACGCTACTTCTCATAGAGAAACTCCTGCGAAACTTCGATGTCGACAGAAGAATTCGTTAGGAAGCGCAGGCTCTCGAACAACCATATATACGTTATTTACGTCAAAAGTTTATCATTCGAATGACTATGCAATCGAGAGTTTCGTTGTGTCGCAAGGACAACGTCGTTGTAGGCATCTTGTAACGACTTGCGTTTGAAGGAGATACCTGCGAATCGAAAATGCTCAGCGTAAAGCTGTATGTTCGATGAGTCTTTTTTGGCGAAGGAGAACTGGATCAGACGCACGACACTACGCTCCAAATCGCGTACTTGCGGAACTTGCATTAGAACTTGAACCTGTACGGGAATAAGTGAGATCCTGATAGTTATTGTTATGTTGAAGAATGTTGAAGAAATGTTGAAGAAATGCTCGAGCACCTATTATTGTTGAAGAAATGTTCGAGCATTTATTACTGTTGAATAAATGTTGTTGTTATTGTTGAAGAAATGGTCGAGCACCTATTTAAGAAGCATTTTTCTCTTTTATCTTCCGGAACTTGAGTCACCTAAGGGGAGCGTCCCCCATAGGAATCCAGGATTTTGAGAAAATTGGAGAAATAGGGATTATTGCTGCTATAAGAAGTGTAAGAGGTCAGGTACATCCTGTGAAAAAATGAATTTCGTACGTTCGATCGTTC
>JACJUY010000045.1:242866-319339 GCA_014220935.1 Platorchestia sp. MABIK
TCTTTTCAAGAAAATCGCATTTTTTCATAGAAGATAAACGATTCCAAATTGCATTTCCTAACAGTATACCAAATTTCATTGCTCTAGGTTCAATAATAAAAAAAAAGGTCCAAAAGGGGGACGCTCACCCTAAGCCATCAAATGCCGTCTTGATAGAACGACGTCCTCTTGGACTAACCGAAATAATGAGATCTTCTTGGGCCCACATCCTCTGTCTACATCAGATGATCATCTCTGAGTCGAAAACTTTTTCAGGCATAAAATACTAGTTTCTTAATTCAAGAGGTCACCGTGGCCGAGTGATTACGAACGCGCCCTTCACGGGAAGGTATAGGCAGTTCGAATCCAGGCAGTGCCGCACGGTGGTTCTCCCCGATGGGAAAAAGGAGAACTCAGCCACAATTCCTACTCTACCCAGGTGTTGGAAATGGGTACTGGGTTGACCGGGGGTAACCGTTATTGCGTCCTGGTATTAGTTATGAGGCATTTGAAAACCCAACGCACAAGATCATCTGTTTTAGATTTCATTGAATGAAGCGTACTTTAAACATCCTTTATCCTTTTGCTTGCTACATGGCATCTGTAGCATCGCTCCAATATTTACGTGTAGTGAACTTCAAGTAGTTCATGCCTAACATTAACGGCGGCAACGAATTTACCATCATTGAGAGCCCCCTATGAAATTGCTACAATTTATTTAACTTTATTTATTAAGGCTTCGCAAAACTAAATTTGATTTTAAAGTTTTCTATTATTATTTGACGTCGAAAATATTATTATTTGATGTCGAAAACAAAAGCCAAAGTTCATATTCTGAATTCTGCAACGAGATCAAGAGCAGCCCTCAGCAGAGAGGGCTCCGGCTTAGGGCCTGGCAATAAATTAACTGTTGCCTTCCCATGCGCCAATGTGCAGGCAGCGCATCTTTATTTGGGTCTCAATAATGAACACAGAAGCCTTCTGAAGTTACGTCAGCTTGATTGCTTGACAGCTTTTGGCCAAAACGAGCTCAGCATTTATCACTCAACTTAAAAAATGGGACCACTGGCATCACCTTTTTGAGTCCATCGAGAATGCTCTGATTTTGCATTGATAGCGAGATCAAATTTCTTAATAAATTTAAAATGCACTTGCAAGTCGGCGGGGGAATCCAAGGCACTTCCTTGCTATCGACAATAAAGTTCAGCGGTCACCGCACGAGAAGGATTCAGTCAATCAGCCTCATTTTGTCTGATTATCTGCATTGTTGCTGGGCTTGCGAGTTCCATTAAGAGACTGGAAAAAATGAACTTTAATAACAAAGATATGTCGTGCTCTGCTTGTCCAAGAAGAACTCTTAGTGGGTAAGGATTGAACGGATGGCTCCTCTAAATCTAATGCATGGCAAAAATGGACGCACCCAAGAATAAGCCCTTTCAGGAAAAATTTTATCTCAAAGAAGTATAGATATCTTCTATACTTCTTGCGTTGCCAATAGGTTGCATGGAGTTCATTTTGGAAAACGTTACCTTAAAGAATTGTAAACAACTTGACTCCGTAAGTAAGATGGCCGTGCGCTACCAATAGAGCGCGAGAATTCTATTTAGGTTCAGTTTTGCGTTATTTTTTTACATTCCGAGCTAATAATCCATTGGAAGTGGCCACCACCTGTCGGCACATGTCCCATTCTCAATCATGTAGTCTGAGTACTCGAATTGAAGCTAAACTTTGCCTACGCAGCTGTCGCAACAAACTTTCAACTGAGTTTAAGCCGATTACTTACTGCTGATATATTGCTGCTCCACGAAATATATTGCGGTCAGAGCTATCGACACAAGTTAGTAACTCAGAGTTCGGCTGATAGAAATCGTGTGCCTCGCACGCCATGAAATCCAATTCATTCGAGTTTCACAACTCGAAGCTTTAAATCGAAATGATTGGTTTAGTTCGGGCGTGTCTGGGAGTTGCTTTTTTTATTACGTGTAGTCGAGGTTAATTGTTCAGCATAATTGAGCCAGAATCATACTACAGACTTATGCTCGTTATCACACACTAAGCGATATCGTCTCCAAGCATTGCCTGATGCACTTGAGACGTTATGGTTTACTTGGTTTCGAAGCGTACGGCACTCAAAATCAACGAGTCTGTTCCTATTCAGTTCATCCCCTGGGATCGTTTGAAAAATTTTTCCATTGCATCTTTTCCTCGCATGTTTTCCATTTACAGTTGCCCTGATTAGTTTCCGTTATTACTTATTCAAATCTATTTCGATTGTATCAATGCTCATGGTGGGGCAATAAATAATTTTTACTGGTTCATTGGTTATATGTCTGAAATAGACGGAGAAAGTAGCATATCTGAATGAAGCTTTATAGAGCATAAGTTATCGTTGGAACTAATACTCTTCCAGTTCGTTAAAGTCACTGACGCTGCAGATTCACAACCAAGAGCGTGTACTCTATTAATTTTAAAATGAGAATAACTTTCAGGTTTCAAAGCAACTTCTAGGAGAACTAATTGTGGTAGTAGTAGTAGTGGTAATGGAAGTAGAGGTAGAAAGAAAGGCATGCTAGAAATTTTAGACAATTAATGTAAGACTAGAAATAATTGGCGACTATAAAACCCCGTTACTACCTATTTTTGAACACATAGGTCCTGACGTAATTTACTGCACCGTAGAATTATTTAGTGAGACATAACACGCGAGTCTCACAATGTGTCTCAAAATGTGAGTCTCAAAATGACAGTCTCATATAAGTCTCAAAATGACATGAATAAATGTGATTAAATTCACGTTTACTCTCACACTAATAATGTAAACTCACATACGAGTCTCATAATGAGAAATGAGCTTCGTTATGTATTTTTTAGTTAGATTTGCAGTAAACAAAGCAATACCTCGATTTTCTCCAACATCTAAGGACTTGCTGCATACTAATGTTTTTCCTATGAAGCAGCATTTGTTTGCGATGGATCTGTTAAGTTCTCATAGTTCTCCTGTATGACGCAACTTAGAAATATATTTAAAGTCGTACCCTGCCAATGTTATATCATTACACCACATTACTACCAAGTCTAACTTTTTCGCCGTCTGCATGCGATTTTTTCGCCGCCTAAGCGATTTAATAGCTTAAATCGCTTTGGTGGTGACAAACATGCATGCAGGCTGCGAAAAAGTAAGATTGGGCAGAGTTATTTTTATCCATTTCTTTTAGCCATTTTTATCCATTGGCTCTATAACCTAGATTCTAATATATTCTTTATTTTCTGAAGTTCTGAGGCGCGTGTGTCAAGTAATTTAGTTGGAAATTCATATCGAGCTTATTCAGCGCTTCTAACCAACGCGGTGACAAAAATGTTTAAGTTCGATAACTACTAGAGGTGCTCCTGCAACTGTTGATCCACAAACCACAAGAAAATTTTCCGAGTCAAAACTTCAAAAAATAAACAGAAAAGAACCTTTCCTTGCGTCAAAACTCCAAAAAATGAATAGAAAGGAAGCCCTTGAGTCAAAACTTCAAAAAAAAAAAAAAAGGAACCTTCCCTTGAGTCAAAATTTAAAAAAATAAACAGAAATGAGCCCCTGGAGTCAAAACTCCAAAAAATAATCGGAAATGCACCCCTTGAGTCAAAACTCCAAAAAATAAACAGAAATGCACCCCATGAGTCAAAACTCCAAAAAATAAACATAAATGATCCCCTCGATGTATTTTTCCCATGCTAGATTCCCGCTGCGTAGGAGACAGAATTCTTTGACATGTTCATCGAGTCTCGAGACCGCTTGATGCGACCGCCTGTCGAGCGCCGGGGAGGTGGCTTCAGACCTGTCACCGTGCTGACTGTGCAGGCCGTCTGCTGACGCTGGCACTGTGGGCTGACGCTGTAAAGCTGACACTGGCACTGTGAGCTGACGCTGTAAAGCTGACGCTGGCACTGTGGGCTGAAGCTGTAAAGCTGACACTGGCACTGTGAGCTGACGCTGTAAAGCTGACGCTGGCACTGTGGGCTGAAGCTGTAAAGCTGACGCTGGCACTGTGGGCTGAAGCTGTAAAGCTGACACTGGCACTGTGAGCTGACGCTGTAAAACTGATGCTGGCTTTAAGTTTTTGGTTAGAAATGTGACACAAAGCACAGGCTTTTTGATAAAATTGTGGCGATATTGTTAGCTAAGATCGATTTCTCCTTGATATCATTTGGCATCAATAACGTGATGATTAATGAACAAATTTGCTTCTCGTTATGAGAATGCGCTTACTGCATTCTTGAAACAACTGAAAGTGGTGTCTATATGTTATGACAAGTTATTATCCACCTGAAATTCTGGAGTACAGCTATTGGATTAAACGACCAGCTATCTCCCGATGCATCTTTTTCCCTACTAACACATCTAGAAAAAAGATCGAGCACTTTCCAAATAATAAAGTTATAGTTTAAATTTTTAGTTCTCTTTAACAGCATGCAAAGTACACTCGGATCGCTTGTTATTTGGCCAGTGTAGTGAATAGTCATCATGGACAACTTAGTACACTGCTCGCTCAAATGAAATCAACAAAAAGCTGATAAACAGCCTCTATGCTGAGAAAGTATTGGAATAGATGACGTTTTAAGCCGTAAAATGATCTAAATATTTACGTTAACTGCTGACTTATTCAAAAATTTTCATAGCCTAGCAAATGTATAACACTCCTAAGTCCTTTGATAGCATGGGCACCCCGGAAACATTCACTGTGCACTAATAACTTCATTAACGGATTCAAAATGGTTCAAATAATTAATTTGAATTAGACAATTCGTATGATAAATAGTAAAGCAATTCACTTCAAGTAAAATAGTCCGATGCTCTTTTGAGCTTATTAAAGAGTGATTCGAAATATGAGCTTATTAAAGAGGGACTCAAAATGTGAGCTTATTAAAGAGGGACTCAAAATGTGAGCTTATTAAAGAGTGACTCAAAATGTGAGCTTATTAAAGAGTGACTCAAAATGTGAGCTTATTAAAGAGGGACTCAAAATGTGAGCTTATTAAAGAGGGACTCAAAATGTGAGCTTATTAAAGAGTGACTCAAAATGTGAGCTTATTGAAGAGTGACTCAAAATGTAAGCTTATTAAAGAGTGACTCAAAATGTGAGCTTATTAAAGAGGGACTCAAAATGTGAGCTTATTAAAGAGGGACTCAAAATGTAAGCTCATTAAAGAGGGGCTCAAAATGAGAGCTTATTAAAGAGGGACTCAAAATGTGAGCTTATTAAAGAGGGACTCAAATTGAGAGCTTATTAAAGAGGGACTCAAAATGTGAGCTTTTTAAAGAACGAATCATTCAAGAAACGAATTCAGATGCCAATCTGCATAATTGATTAGTTTCTTACAAAGCGAATATGTAAAGGAAAACTACCCGGATCATTTACTCTAGGAAAATTGTGCTTAAACTCTACCTGTGTGAGGGGAAAATTAGTATTATAAAACCTTCTGAGGAATCTGGCTAAGTATAAAGTTGACGATTTTCAACTTTTGGGCGCTTGGGATTTCATTTTTTAATGATGTGTCACCAGTTAAAGTTCGGGAACAATACAGTGCAGTTTGTGTGTTTAAATTGTCGTCATTGAAATTTATGTTAGAGTCGAAATCCGGGTTTGATTAATGTCGTGTTCCTCTTTCAGCACTGCCAGGAGTACAAATGTAGTAAATACACGACGCACTCACTCAGCTGTACCAGGAGTACAAATGTACTAAATGCACGCCCCACTCATCCAGCTGTACCAGGAGTACAAATGTACTAAATGCACGCCCCACTCATCCAGCTGTACCAGGAGTACAAATGTACTAAATGCACGCCCCACTCATCCAGCTGTACCAGGAGTACAAATGCACTATGAGCTCGGAGTACAACATGAATCATGTGCATAGCTCACCCAAAGTAACATGTCCTCACGATGCATTGAATAGCCTAGGCAGCTCCTGCAAGTTCAACTGTAGTGAATTCAACAAGAGAATTAACGTCAAGACGCAGAATGTACGAGAGAAAATTATTCGGAAAGCCAGAAAAGAAGATAAAAACAAATGCGCAATAAAGCTATGGCTTTCGGCTTCACTATTCTTTACGCTCTTAAAAAAGAACTATTTACATGTAGAGTTTAGGAAAGATTTATCTCAGATAGCACTGCAATAAATATTCCCGAGAAAATTATAATTATAAGGCCTAGTGAGGAAACTGGTGACGTATAAAGTTAGCGAAGAGAAAACTTCTTCAGGTCTTCTCGAGATGAGAACGTAAGACGTCAGGCCGGCATTCAGGCACTCGAGTGTGTTACACGACGTAGGCATTCAAATGGAAGACTTTTTGTTCGAAAATGTTGAATTTCATCCATAATATTATCCATGCGTGATTTATTTACAGGCTTTAATTCCAGGCAACATCAGCATGATTGACAGCGTTAAACACGAAAGCATGATTGGTCGCAGAAAACATGCAATCATGATTGGTTCCAGGAAAGAAACAAGCATGATTGGATCCAGAAAACATGCAAGCATGATTGGTTCCAGAAAACATGCAAGCATGATTGGTTCCAGGAAACATGCAAGCATGATTGGTTCCAGAAAACTTGCAAGCATGATTGGTTCCAGGAAAGAAACAAGCATGATTGGTTCCAGAAAGCATGCAAGCATGATTGGTTCCGAGAAACGTACAAGCATGATTGGTTCCAAGAAATATACAAGCATGATTGGTTCCAAAAAATATACAAGCATGATTGGTGCGAAGAAACAAACAAGCATGATTGGTTCCAAGAACCAAACAAGCATGATTGGTTCCAAGAAACAAACTGGCATGATTGGTTCCAAGAAACACACAAGCATGATTGGTTCCAAGAAATATACAAGCATGATTGGTTCTAGGAAACATACAAGTATGATCGACTCTAGGAAAGATAGAAGCATGATTGATTCCAGAAACCAAATTAGCGTGATTGATTTCCGGAAACACACAAGTGTGATTGATTCTAAGAAACGAACAAGCATGATTAATTCAAGGTATCACACAAGCACCATTTAGTCTAGGCATCATGCGAGTATGATCGATTTTATGTAACACCATAAGCTGGGGACACAATCAATAAACCAAGCAGCAGCAAAAATCCAAATCACTGAGGAACCTGTTTAGTAAAAATTAATTTGTTAGCTGCCAGACACATTCTATGGCAAGGAAGGCCAGTTTTACAACTTTTAGAAAAAATTGAGTGTTTCAATTAAATGCCCCGCAACTTATGATGTATAATTCTCTTGTCAATTTATCAAAGAAAACGGGTGGCATTTAAGTATTTTTGAAAGTATTTAAAACTTTTCAAGTTGAGTAGGTACTAAAGTCATGCATCAGCCGATCGTGTTATCTCCCATGTACGTCGGGTCCGAGGCGAGCGTCAGACGAGGCTGTAATGAGCGGTGGTGCAGTCACTCAAACACTCGAGTCGCCAATTAATTTCTGAACCTTGCAATCGCCGCTAAAGAAGCCGGCCCAACGATATGCTACCAAGCGTCCAACCATCAAATCTTAGCAGCTTCTCCCTGCCGCTTTGCATAGAGATGCTTCTGGCATAGGCTTCAGAAACGGTCAATTGAATTTTTTAATTTGAACGGTGGCGATCTACTCATCATGTGTTAATTACGCAAGTTTAATGGCAATAAATCAATGAAACTAGTTAAACTTAGGTATGGACAACGATGTATCAGCTTTCATTTTTTGAAGATAGGTTCTTTTCGCGGTTTAAGCAAACTGGAAGAAATTGCTGCTAAAAAGAAAATTCAATTTCATGAAGAACGCATGATGCAAAGCAGTTCAATTGGAGCCTGCAGCTCACCTCTGTTTCATTCATGAGCCCATCTTCCCTCGAGCCGAGCGCATAACAAATGACAACAGCGATCGAACTTACGCTGAGCATAAAAACCGATCAGCCAGCAACACCGGCACGTACGCGTACACCCATCTATTAAATAGTTCTGATGTGCACGGCAATATACCGGCGGTATTCAATTCCCACAGGCCTCTCTTCTCACTATTTGCCCTCTGCGGTAAGATGGTTGCTGACTTACAGCCCATATTTCTTGAAGATAGCAGAGGCGCAGTACCGTACGTACTGGCCAGAACGCTGTGTTCGGCATGATGCTCATCAATAAAGCCGCTCACTAAACTTCTAGCAAAAAATGAACACTTATTTTACCAGGTAGTACACGCACCAGACACGGAGCGAGCATCCTTTCCATCCATCCGTCTCACGCAGGCCTCTATCGATGTTGTTCCATTAGCAAGCTAAGCGATTCCTCCATCATCCAAAATTTTCGTCGTAGACTTTCTCAGGTCCCCGGCGACTCATGCTCAATGAATCCATCATAATTATTAGCACAGAACCTAATAACTTCTGCAGTTCAGGTTCGTTTCTTCCTCTTTATGAGCATCATATTAACGTAGTGAAATAATGACTTATACATAAAATAACCTGGGCAAAGAACTAGACTTGCGCGTGCTACACTGATCAGTTACAAGCACTCGAGCTGGTGAGCTTAACGCTTTGTGTGTGAGCGAAGTAAAACATTTCAAAAGAGACAAGTCATTTCTCTGATAGCCCCCTAGAAATCCTAAGTGGGATGTTAGGTTCTTACGTTTGAGTTTACGCAGCGTTTTCTTCAGGGAGGTGGGAATTGTTCACCAAACTGATAACCATTCTCCGGAAAAGATGCACTTACACCCACATAGCATCCAGCATCTTGTTTCCTAGAACGACCCGAAATTTGTAAAACGACCCTCGTTCCAGGAGCCTCGGCTTGGAATGGACCAAAATGCCAGTAATTCATGATGGTCCTGGAACCTGGAACCGGTACTGCACCAACTAGCCACGAGTTGTGATCAATGTCGGATCGTGACCAGTCTTTTAAAAATCGAATGAAAACTTGAAGCGAAATCGTACTTCAGAGCCATAACTTCGATCTCAAGGAGCGTCCAGCTTCTTCCTACATCATTAAGATTTGAACCCTAATCTTGTACTTTGGAAAAGTGCCCGAATTGAATAACGGCCATGCGCTGAAGGTCTGATTTTGCAGTAGATTGGACTCGAGGATTCCACCTGTAATGGAGAAGGGGCCCGAATGCTTGCGAGTCGGTGCGCTAACGCCATCACATAAATTCAGCCTAGGTCCCAGTTTGATTTCATCTGATGGAGGTTTATGTGTAGAGGCTATATTGCACGGATCGCGAAGTATCTTTAAAGTTCAGTTCGGATTCATGTCAACACTTTCTGTCTACCAACCCAAATATGCGTCCCTTCTCTCAAATTCATCAGGGATGAACTACGCTTTTTTATTTATTTTTACAAAGGCACTCGCCTTGCTGGAGTAAACGCGCAAGTTAAATAAGCGCACTTCGTGTCATGATGTATGCTTATAGTCACTTTTTGTTCAAAACACAATGCGTGCAACAACAAGTAACTGTCTAATTTGTATCCCGTTGAATAGCGCAGCCGCACATTCATAATTATCCTGAAGAGCATTCCACCAGCGGTGAGGATTTATTATTATGAAGTGCAGTGATTCCAAATGAGAACGTCAAAGCCAATCGACTGACTCAATCAATATCATCTTTAAGTACGAGCGAGCTATGTGTCGGCAGTTGTTCTTGTAATTTGAATCTCGGTTTGCGCATCGCGGGCTTCGATCACATTGCGAGATTGCTCACTACAAAGCCGCAGCAAATTATCTCGGTGCTATGCTACTAATGTATCTCCAACAAAGTATGAGGAGCTGGAAGCTAGAAAATTGCTCTATTATCTTTTTTTTTCCCTGATCTACACGAGCAATTCTACAGCAGCGCGATGATCGCTCTCATTCACACGGTCACTAGTTGACTTCTTGAAAACGAATTTTGGCATTTATCGAGCGAATCTGACATCTGAAATAATCTATGGCAACGGTATTTGTATTGACCATTGTTACAGGTTGCATGAGCATAATAGCATAATAATTTTATTAGGTTATGTACGGATGTGTGCTTAAGACTCTCATGAGTATTATAATTCCTTTGACGTTTATGTACGGGTGCATGAAATGACGACTTCAAAAATATGAAATAATGTTCTTCAATTAGAGGTGTGCTGGCTATACCGTGTAAAAGCAACAAAGTTTATCTTTACCACGATCCTGGTCGTTGATATTTGCGTTGAATCAGTTATATATATTCATAGGCTCTCGTTTCATTTTTGAAATTGATGTTTAGTCTCCATTGTCAAAGAACAAAAAAACTCATTCCAGTCTTCGATACATATTAATAAGTGAGGAAATTTTATTCGAAACAAATTAATAAGTGAGGAAATTTTATTTGCGTTGTGTGTGAAAATTCGATATAAATATATAAATAACTTGAGAGGAAATGAAAGAAAGTGCGGCTAGAAAGAGCGATGATGCATGGTCTTCTCTCGTAATCAATTTTATATTCAAATTTTGTGTTGATTGCTGGAGCGCTCAGCAGAACTGGCGCCCTCATGACCCGGACCTTGTGACTTGGATGATAACCTCGGAACCTGGATGCCTAAGTCACCTCGTAGCTCGGACCTGGGGACTTGGATGATCTTGTAACCTAGATGACCAAGTCACCTAGTGGCTCGGACCTGGTGACTTGGATGATAACCTCGGAACTTGGATGACCAAGTCACCTCTAGGCTCGGACCTGGTGACTTGGATGATGACGTCCGGACCTGGATGTCTAAGTCACCTCGTGGCTCGGACCTGGTGACTTGGATGATAACCTCCCGACCTGGATGACGGTTTTATTTTACAAAGTCATCTGGGGACTTGGATGCTGATTTGACAACTTGGATGACCGTATTAGTTGACATAATTATCTGGAGCGTTCTTTATAGTGCGTACTTTATAGAGCGTTCTTTATAGTGCGTACTTAATAGAGCGTTCTTTATAGTGCGTACTTTATAGAGCGTTCTTTACAGTGCGTACTTTATAGAGCGTTCTTTATAGTGCGTACTTTATAGAGCGTTCTTTATAGAGCGTACTTTATAGAGCGTTCTTTACAGTGCGTACTTTATAGAGCGTTCTTTACAGTGCGTACTTTATAGAGCGTTCTTTACAGTGCGTACTTTATAGAGCGTTCTTTATAATGTATTATAGTGCATTGTACTTTATGTGCGCTGATGATCCGTATATTTGAGAGGAGGGCCTAGATGACGTGTAAGGAATCAGAAGTACAACGCGGATTGGGCTTCACGTTGGTCTCATTCGCGTTGTTTGAGCAGTTAAGTACTGCACGTTGCGCCAGCAAACTGTACTTTTGCAAGTTTAAGAAGAGGTTTAAGAGATTTCAAGAGAATTTTTTAAGCATTGGTTCCCACACAGACTCGGCGTGCAGCTAAAACACTCTCCATATGTTAGAAGCTCTGTGAAATGACTGTCGAAAGAAAATTAAAACTCTTTAACCCTGGTAACGATAACGATGAGTTATCGCCGCTAACACTGACGCGAAACGTGGAATTTTAGAGCCTAAAAGAGCGAAGAAGCTCGATGAACACTTGCGATTCCATGATTCCGCATGTTCATTTTGCTTGACTTTCATCTCAGGACATGCCCTAACTTTCAGTCCTGTTTTCTCCAGTTCTCGCGAACAGTCTTACTTTCAGTATAGTTTTCGGCGCGTCTAATTGTCCGATAATCATGAGTTTTTGCTACCAAGAAATAAATTGGTGTTTCTTGTGACGCTATCTCGCTGACATCTACACTTGAAAACTGGGTTGCCGATAATAACACCTATTGCGGGGTGCATTAGAGCCGATAATGAGGGTGTTCAGTTAGCGATAAGGGCCGCAGTGTCAGTCTGTATACCAGGCTTGTAGATCACGACTCTTGGGGCATGAGAGCATTTCACAAGCTGTCGAATTTTAGAAAAACGCACCATCAATAACAGCCACGACCATTGTTGTTTGTGAGCATGGTTCATGTCCGCCGATCGGTTCCCATTTACTTGGCTGGTGGATCGAGTTAGCGGCGTCTCTCAGAACTCGCTCATCTTGCTAAATGGGGAATTTCACTCCCCTAACGCGTTGGTAAAGATATTGGTCAACTATTAGGTAGCTCGGCTGCACTAGTTTATTTACCTTTTAAACGAACGTTTTTTTACTTTATTACACTCGCTCATTCTGCTAAGTGGGAAATTTTACTTCACAAACGCGTTGTTAAAGATATTGTTTAACTATTATGTAGCTCGGTTGTACTAGTTTATTTGCCTTTTAAACGAACAATTTTATACTTTATTACACTCCCTCAAGAGAGGCACCTGCTTACTTGAAGTACTGAGATCGAAACTTCACAACTTACTTGGTATTTTTGCGGCTGCCGCTCTATACGAATAGGACCCTTAACGAATAGGACTGTTAACCGAATAACACTTTTTCATAAAGGCTAAACGTTTATTTTTGTCAAAATTCATTGGCAGAATTTACTAACAAAGTGAATTGAAATAACCAGTTTATAAAATTAACAGGCAAACTGTAAATTAATCAACAAAAATAATTCGTAAATAATTTTTAAGTGCTTAGCAGTTTCGCATGTTGGTCGAATCTTGTCAACATTCACAGGCAGAATTTGCAATCAAAATGAATTCGAATAACTGGCTTATAAAAATATCTGGCAAATTTGGATTTAAAATTAACTGGCAAAATTTGGTTTCAAATTGATCGGCTGAACTGGTTTTTGAAATATTTTTGCAGAACTAGCTTTCAGAATTAGTGGGAATATTAAAAAAATATCTAGTCAACCGCCCGGTGGACTGCGCGCTCGGTGGACTGGCCGCCTGGTGTACTGGCAGCCTGATGGACTGGCTGCTTGGTGGACTGGCTGCCCGGTGGAGTGCCGCCTGGGGGACTGGCCGCACGGTCGGTGGACTGGCCGCACGGTGGACTGGCCACACGGTGGACTGGCCGCCTGGTGGACTGGCTCCCGGTGGACTGTTCCCTTGCCTGACTGTTCACTGACGCTTGCTTGCTGGACTTGTCAACTTCGTGCCGCACAGCTTCACTGCCATGACGGCGAGGCAGACATGCCACTTGTTCATTTTAAACTTGAGTAAACTCACTGACGAAAATATGAACTTTAAATCATTACAACTTTTTAGAATTGAATGGCGCTTAAAATTGTCTTGGTTCTTTTCCCTGCACAAGACGTGATTTCATCTCATGCGCGAGAAGTAATTGTCACGAATTGTGAACAGGTACACGTCTACGTGTCGAGGAATTTAAACCCCACACTGTGGAAGAGGAAACGGAAAATTTAAGAGAGAAATGTTCACAGAAGGAGAAAAACCGAACAGGTTAGAAAATAAAAATTGTGATTGTGTGCGTTTTATACGTAACTACCCCAGTGCACCAATGATCAACTGGTCAAATGGATAATGATAACTACAAGCAACGCATTTTTGATTCAATTTATTTAAATTTACGAATGAACACATGAGTTATATGAGTTATAGATTGACGACGTAAAAAAAGAAGCACGAATAAAAAAGGGAAACACAATGCAGTAAATCAACTGAACATTGTTGTACAATAGGCTAATGTAAGGCACGACGCAATGCTAAACGCAATAACACTCTCCTTAATTCACCACAAAGGAATTCCGGAGGAAATAGTACGTTAAACAATACCTAAAAGATCGCATCCGATACTATTATCACTTTTATAAAGAAACAACGCAGTTATTGCAGCCAGTATTAGACACAACGCAAGTTGAACACTGTCCACTATGGTGCACTTTTTTACGTACATTCATTAAAACACCTGTTTTCCACAACGAGGAGATATCTAAATTTTAAATTTAAAGTGAAGATTTAAAATTTTTGGAATTACATCAAGTTCCTCTAATGAAAATTTGTTTTTGTACTGGAAACATTATTACTCGAATATAAAGCTCAATTGTTGTCCAAAATATTTAAAAGTTAGCGTAAAGAAACATTTTTGGAAAGGTCACCCAAAGTTTCTTCAACAAACGTAAAAAAAGTGTGAAAAAACGTCACGAAAAGTTTGATGAACAAGCGCAAAAAGCATTAGATAATTCCCGCACTCTTGAAAACCAAACTCACAAACCGTTTTTCCAAAACCTCCAAGCTCGTTTGAGACCTCACGAGATGAGCTCCTCCGTCGAGCACTCGCAGCTCAGGATATTTAGCGTCGGACGATGAGGAGGGAACCTCCATCACTTGAATTACTCTGTTTTCGTCACAATTATCTTTTCAGCAAAATGATCTGTTCCGCAAAACGCCCGTTGGTGTTGTTTGGCTAAACGCTCGTACGAACGGCCCGAGAGATCAGGCAGCAACAGCCTAGAAAAACGTCGGGCGACCTCTGCAATCTAGCAAGATTTTAATACTGAATCATGGGCGTGCTAGAGAATTATGATGTTAACAGAAACTCCTCATCTCGTCCAGAATTCTTTGTTCTTAAGCTGGGATCATCGTAGCTCAAAATGTCAGCAAGTTCTAATTTAGGTCGGAAAAACAAGGCTAAAATATTAATCCAAGTTTTAGAACCCTTCTAACTGAATGTATCTGAATATCTAAGTTCATTTTGTCTTTTGCCTTGAGAAAGCGAAGTCCGAAAACATTTTTTGCTCGTAAAGTGTAGTTGGAACGCCACGAAGGTAGGCAAAAAAATCCCAGACAATCGAAAGTTGAGGGATTGCAAAGGCTTAAACTTGATTTGCGTTCGGAGCAACACGAATTTCTCCGTGCATGTGAAACGGACTTAATTGACTGTTCAAAATCCAGCTCAGTTTAGTAGCAAGACACCGGCTCCTCTGGAGCTCTGACTTTCGTCTCTGTCCTCATTCAACTTCCTGAAGGGAGTCGTTAAACCCACGATAATATCGATAGTGGAGATCCGAGACGGGTTCAAGAATTGGATCCTCGGAACAAGCCTAAGTTGGACAAATTTTTTCATCCCACGCTCCAATCAAGATAGGCATTACAACACGTGCATCCTGCATCGAAAGCTTCATTTCAACACCAGAAGAACGCCCTGAATCAACTAGACTAGCCACCCTCACTATAATAAGCAGAATTTCGTTGCAGATAAACGAGTCTGCATCTAATTGAACCACGCATGGCTCAGCAAAAAGCAACTGCGGGCGGATTGAATCTTCAACAGAATCTGCAATTTAATAACAGAGTGTGTTATTTCATGCAGATATGTTCTTTTAAAAGCCGCTAAAAAACACCTACTGCCATCCACGGCCACTCCAAACCACAGAACTACTGAAGCGATAAATGAATGAGCAAATTACGGCACCGTATGCTTCGTAAAATTCTCAAGCCTTTTATTAACCTCGAGCGCTGAGCCCCCAACTCTGTTGATGAATTATTGGAAGGCCATCGCAGAGCAAACAAGTTCACTTGACCGCCGCTGAGGGAGAGGCTTCTCCCAATGTAGGCCTCCTGAGAGAAAGGCGCTCCACATTTTGCAATCAAGAATGGCATGCAGACGTTGTCTTCATCTTTGACTACGCTAATAAATACTTGCTGCAGTGAAGGGTTATCAAACTTAATTATATCACCGTCATATAAAATTAACTTTTGCATTTGATTCAGTCTAATTTTTGCAGGAGTAAGATACAAGCTCTGATAGGTTTGGTTAACAACATCGTGTTCGAGTCCATGATGCATTGGGAACTCCTGAACGCGTTAGCTGCTCCAGAATGGCTGAATAATTTAAATTTGAGCTCCTTTTTTGGTAAAGAGAATGAAAATGTCTGATTCGAAGACTTAATTTTTCACACTAACGGTCTAGTCTTTAATTCATATAAGAAATTCGTTCATAATTATTTACACGTTCGTGAAAATAAAAGATCAACAATCCCAGTATGAGTTGGAAGTGACGAGATGCAAAAGCGCGCCCAATTTCTTCTGGAATGATCGATTAAAACTCACGTACTACATTGGTTCCCAAGTCCCGAGCTCTGAGGTGTTCCAAAACTAAAGATCACACAGCAAAAATATAACATTTCAAGACATCAGAATTGCGTCTCAAATTGCGATAACTGAAGACAACATTTTAATCTCATTCGAAGGTTTTGTTCCGAAACACAAGATCAGGATTCGTTTCCAAAGTTTTCAGCGGAGATTTACTGTAGCATCAGAGCTACTTGCAGCAGTGCCGGTTTTCGACCGCTGAACAAACCACACACAGAGCGCTCTGCTCTGACAGAGAGGCACGTAACGCAGAACTTTTGCTTGTAGCTGCAGACGACAGCTCAATGTTGTACTGAGAGAAGCATCGAGACATAGCGAATGCTGGCGCGTACCGATCACTAGCAACACGAGCACCAGCACCACTCCCTGTAGCATATTTCAAAAGCATGTAAGCGGCGCACCAACAAGACACAGAGACGTTATGGAGTTGCAGGTTGCGGGTTGGATGACTGCGTAGCGCTGGAAAGAAGAAAACCTGATTCGATTAACCTGCACGGAGGAGACGAAAACCGTGCGTTTATCCAGCTACTAACCCCTGAAAATAAACGTGGTGTATTTGAACTGGAAAATTACATGGTTCAATACATATGTCTCTTCATCGAAAGTTGCTTTTTTGAGTTAAAAGTGTCGCTGTGCTCCCATTGGTCCATGACATTAATCAGAAAAACGATACCGCCGGTGACCTGTATTGTGAGGCTGCTTTTACCCATAAATAACTTTTGGGAAACATTTCTAGCAAAAGAACTATTTGGAAGAGGTCATGCTTAGATTAATGAGCGTAGAAATTTTTTGTTTTGCTCCACGTAGTTACTGGAAGTATAATGTGGACGAAAGAAACCAATCAAGGAAGCAAACAAACAAGATTACCACAGTTTTATAAGCATATCAATTTGCTGAATAAAATACTTTTATACGGCTGCACAGAAGAAGGAGAACTTGTAAGATATTTTTACCGTAGAAACTGGAATCAACAGAAATTCCAATAAAATACCATCGCACACTAGAAAATAATAAGAGATCACTTTCTCTATTTTCAAAGGTTAGAGCTCACGAGATTTTCGCTCTTCATTCAAGTTCCTCAGGTTTGTTGTTCTCTCAACTTAACAGGAGTGAGACTTGAATCTTCGTGTGGTATGGACTCAGATTCTCTTAAAATGGATTGATGACAGGAGGGCTCTTTGAGGGCAGCGTATGGATGATAACATTATCAGATTGAGTCACTCATGTGGATCGGCTTCAATGGCCCCTTTGATGAATTGCGAGATAAGCCAGCCCGAGAAGCGGAGCTATTTCAAGCTTAAGTGCCCCATGTGAGCTTCTCTTCCATCACTTCCGCTTCAGATTTCATTCAGTTTCTGAATAAAACAGTACGTACGCTGTGTACGAGCTGCACTTTCGGGGAAGAACAGGAAAAAATTTCTTTATAGCCAATATTTCGAAGGACTGTCTTCCTTCCACAGAACGTGAACAAATTCCAGTTTTGGCCCATCAAAGAACCGAAACTTCTCAGGGTAATATCATTTTTCAGTAACTCAAGCTGCGGGAAACGAAAAATGGTCATTTTAAAGCCATGAAGCGTTATTTTTATAGAAAATAATCGGTCATTCATAAGGCTCAAAAACTGTCATACGTATCGTTTGCTCTTTGAAAAAGCCCATTTTACTTCAAATTGTATTTAATTCGGTGAAGAATCAGATTTTAACTCAAACCGAGACAGTTAGAGCCATGAACTCAAGCAGAGCTTCACTTGAATCAATTACCATTCGAAACGCAGCTCAGACGCAACTCCTGTTGTCAATGTTCAGCTATTTCTTGAGCGTTCATTAAGTCACTCCACGTCAGAGAATATTTTTTGCTGGATGTTGCGAGCGGAACTCAGTGGTGTTCCGTAACATTAAGTCTAATTGGAGTCTTTTAGGACGCTTTAGAACAGAGAGCCTGAGCAAGTTCTTCTAGGGCTATAATTTCATCCTTATTGCAGCCCTCATATTTTAGCATAGATGTCTTTGTCATGATGAACTTAGTTCTAAATAGAGCAATTAGTGTTCAATTTTGAGGGTCCCTAGATTTCTTGGAGCCGCATGCGGCATGGGAAGTTCCTTTTGGTGAGCCAATATTCATGGAGATTTTAGATGTTGATGCCACCTCAGCGCTGCTACCTGAGAGCTTCAAAATAGTGTCTTGAAAATTTCTCCCATATAACGGGTGTACTAAATACCGCAACTAACAGATGTCACTAAATTAATAGCTTTCATAATGTTTTCATGATAATCTTAAGGTATTCATGACTGAAAATCTTTATTCGTGCAGTATTTTTTTAAAAGAATTGAAAAGATGCTTATGAAAAACTTTGTACGCGTGCTATTATGCTCACCCCTCAAGATATATATATATATATATTATGTATATGATATATATATATATTATGATATATATATATATTATATATATATACATATTATGTATTCTATCATCCAGAATTTGATACATGAGATTACTTTACATATTTTATAAATTCAAATTTTTCATACACAAGAAATTTTATCAAATATTAGAAAAACCATTAGCATTGTTAATAATATTCCTTATATTTGGAAATGTTAGGATATTATTAAGAATATTAATATTTGAACATTAGCACAAGAACAGCCAAGTTCACATCACATCCATACTAACATTCTTGAATTACAACCCAGGGAAAACATGACAGACGAGCAACGATAGCTGGACAAGTGTTAAATGTGAAGCTGAAGAAGTGGTGCATGATAATCTCAAGTCTTCTACTACGCTTAGCTCTTAACTCCAACGCTTACTATGCGTGGTACTCGTTATATAAATGCTCAAATGTTCTATTTCTTGACGAATTTGTGCTTTAATTTATTTTTTTCGAGTTCTCTGCCGAGCGGTACTTCTGTCCTTATTCTGATGTCTGTGACAACCTCATGAGAGTACCACTCTTATAATGGTGGTTATAATGACGGTGATATGAGTAGGAAATTATGGCGGTCAAAGGTTAATGTGTATTAAAGAAATAGTCTTTCACAATTGTGCTCATCTAAGTTTACTGGAAGTACGGAGTTGAATTTTCTTTAGCTTCAATTAAGCTTCAAGTTTTAATTTAACCAATACAATGTCCGTTGTAAATTTAGTCACACAAGTAATGACGGTTACCTTAATACGTTGCTTCGATCAATTTATTCCCTTGTTCAATTTGATGCCCTTATCATCTCATTAAGAAAAAAGTGGTTTTAATATTTGTAATTTGCTTCTATCGTGAGGACACAACTTCAATGAATCAAATTGTTAGAAAAACGACTACTGTGTATTTATAAAGTATCATCAAATTATAAATGTATCATTTTATTTAAAAGTATCATCTTTTTTGCATTTCAACTTTTTACTATTACTTCTTAAACTTCAAAACTTCAACACGTTAAGAAATGGGCTTATTCTTTGGAAATATGTTCAGTTTTTGGATTATTATTTTTAGAAATGACTTTTAATACATAACGTGCATTCAAAAAAAAAAATGGCTTGAAAGAATTCCAAAACTCAATTTTTCAAATTATCATTCCATTCATCATTGCATCGAATACATAAACAATCTTAGAATAATTTCTTGAACATTAGATGTCAATATGTAAAATTATAAAATTAATATATTTATATAGTTTTTTGTCTTCTATTTTGCTCAGTAATGGTCTGTGTTTTTTAATATGGTTACCCTACTTTTTCACAGGCGGACGCGTTCTCATTAGAAACTTGTTACTGTCGACCATAGTGACTTTCTAATTTTCTTTCTTTTTGGTATTCTATATGTCATGTGCGGAACGGAACGTACGTGAAAACTTGTGTCCGATTAAAATGAAAATTAAACTCGAATTCACTCGACAGCAAAATCGAGGAAAAAAAGTCCCATCGGAGAACGGAGTCGAAAAAATATACATTGAAAATAATACGACACACATAATTTTAGACTGACAGATTAGATTTAAACTGAAATTTGCAAATTTTCTGCAATAATTCACTCGCATGTATTATAGTGAGAGCAAGCCAACAATTTCCACGTATTCATTACAGAATACATGGACGAACTCTTCACTGCATTTACCATAGAGCCCTTGCTATGTTTCCCATATTTCAGGTTGTTTACAGCCCTCAGTATATCATCACATTTCCTATTCAATCATGCCAGAGAATAATTCTTGCATGGAACGAGCGCCTGAAGCGGGAAACTTTCATTCCAGCGAGTTTCTTTGTTGATGAAAGATAGGCTCGGAAAACAGCTAGCGATAGATTTCGATGCTTTCAGCAGATAGCAAAATCATTTCAATTAGAATACTCGAAAAGCGAGAATTTTTAAACAAAGAGCGAGATTTCGCTCACGTGTTCGCATCTTATTGAAGAAATATTCACGACTGAATCTCAATTACCTTCTTCACAGGCATGATCGAGGCAGCATGAAGACTCATCCTTATGCTACAGCATTGCTGCATGAACATCCCTCGTGATATAAAGATACTGCCACTGCACACCCAAAGTTGAATTAGCAATGTCTCGTGATATAAAGATACTGCACATCCAAAGTTGAATTAGCTATGTCTAGTGATATACTGTAATGATTCTGCGCATCCAAAGTTGAATTAGCAATGTCTCGTGATATACTGTTAAGAGACTGCGCATCCAAAGTTGGACGAACAATGTAAGGTAAGAAACAATGGAAACCACGTAGGTGACACGAAGTATTGCTTGCTAGGCTGATCATCTGCAGGTGACGCTCCAGCCTACCCTGGCCCTCATCAGCTCTGCTACCTTTACGCTTACGAGCAAAAAAACCAACTCTTCTCCTAGATTTATGAGACTTAGCTCGCAGACGGACAAAGCGCTTATTATTACAACAAAGGCATTTATTTTTTAGAGATCTTAATCTCAGTTTTATTGTATTATTGAACAAAAACTATATTTATCTCTGTGATTTCTATTGAAAGATCTGGCGGCTCGCAACTCTACTGTCAAGATGGCCGGCTGGAGACTTCACTTCTGGTGTGACGTACAGCGTTCAGCATTTCTATGCCCTCAATGTGTCATGAAGAGCATGCAAATGCGCTGGTGCCTCCACCGCATAATAAAACTCCTTGGTCTGCACTGAAGGCTAACATTCCTTATTGAAAATTTATATGACCACGCAACCTTTTCGCCCCAATTTATGCTCCAAACATCTTGTGCGAATTATTGTATGTAGCTCGACTTTACTGTCAAGTCAAGCTTCAACAAAGCCAGCGTTTTCTCCGATCATGCAGCTATGGTTTTGCATCGTGCGGTATTCTAACACATGCAAACAATATCATTATCTTTTCATAATACTAATCACTTCTCTCAGCGACGCTGCATTTCGCAAAGTAAACTCGAGGTCACTTATTTATTAGAGTAGCGTCAGCTTATAATTGACGGCCTCCCATAAGCTATAGTCCCGCGCTTCCATAAACATGGATTTTATGCCTAGTTATTCAATCAGGACCTTTCATAAATATTGACCCAGCACAAATTTGGAAGACATACTCCGTGCCTTGCGTACTAATTGGAGCACTATCGATGTATACCACGTTCTGATTTCTGGCTACTTCGCAGCTCTTCTCCTATGCGGTTTTTCGTACAAAAGGCAACTGTAGGAAGCTCGAAGGGGGGTTTTAACACTACTTAATATTTTTGCAAGCACTTTATGCAAAACCAAGCCTGATTGTAGAGTAGAGAGGCATCTCACCTGCATAGCGATAGCGCTTCTAGATCAAAACGGCCGCACCCAAGCTCTCATGGCTCTTTCTCTTGCTTGTGTCAGTGCTATTCTAATTTGGTGTTTTTCGTTGTTTTTGCAGGAGTACGACTTCGTAATGACGCTGTTATTCTAGGCTGTGGTCTCATCTGCGCAGGTTTTTTGGCAGCCTCAGGTCCACGGTCAGCTGGCTCCCAATGAAAGGTTGCCGTCCTGATTTTCAATGTAGCCGATCACCTCCAAGATTCTGGCATCTTTCGGCCGTTTTTGCGGTGCGCTTCGACGCATCCGAGGTGTTCATCAGCGAGTTTTTCTTTGAGGCGGCGAAATGATGCAAGGCGCGTATAATTTCATCGCCTGAAATGCAGTACATCGCCGTCGCCCTAAACATGAACCTTTACAAGGTTGATTGTCAACAGGGCCCGATAAAAAAAGCCATAACACCTACAACTACTCCCGAGGCTGGCGAAACACATTTCAGCCCAATTGCTTGCAGTAAAAAGGATTGCTGCGGGCAAACTGAACAGTGTCAGAGCAGCCCGTGTAAAAAACCTGGAAAGTACGGGGCACAAAACGCTAAGCGACAGCTAAGTGACATTTTCCCGTCTCACCAATCGGATGATTTGTTACTAGTCAGAATAGCTGAACAGTTTCATTCCCTCGTGGAATTGAGGTTTACCAAGTAAAAATGACGGCAAATATGTCAATTGTTTCATCAGTAGGAGATTGGTGTAATTTTTCGTTTCCAAACTCTAATCTGTTTTCAGGAAAATAATTGAATTCACTTACTTAGTAGTAACAGTTTGATTTTCGTAATGGCATTTAACTTGATTTCAGATTTCGTAGATCCCTCAAATTCACCATTGCAAATGTTTCCGGGTCAATATACGCTACGCAAATTGTGAATGCATTAAAAAAATTGTAAGCGAGGATGTAATGTTTAGCAAAATTATTTTGTGTTAATTAAATTACACCCTTTTAGAATATCTCAAACAAAAAGTAATTATCAACTTATAAAATTTTATGAACAGTCAATGACACCGATGAAGCGAAAGTTTCGAATCCTCTTTAGAGGTTGTGATTGTCAATAGAGGCAGACAGGACAAGATGGGAAATTAGAGTTTTTGCAAGTTAATTGATTGGGAAGTAACTAAGATTTGGAATGCAGAAATTAAATTTCCATAAGCAAGACAATTATATCACATATTTTCCTACTGTCTAGAGATAGTTGAATCCTAGGTTTAGGCTTGGAAGTTTTAATAAGTGTAAAAGAGAGATTTCGTACTTACAGCACGCGCTACAAGGAGCAACGTGACTCAGAACTGCGGTCTGAGAAGTGTACAAGAAATACAATCTTGGAAAATTAGGAACAAAAAGTAAAAAATGTATTCTGAGAAGTGTACGAGCACAGTGAGTGAGAAGCATGTGAGAAGTCAGAGACGTATACTCAAAGTACAGTCCCTGATAATTATGAATGGAATAATTGAGAAGTGTTCGAAGAGTACAATCAGCGAGCAGTATGAGTACAACAATTGAGAAGTGTTCGATGAGTACTGTTAGGGAGAAGCATAGGTTCAGAAAGGAAGAAATATTCTTAGAGGTTTGTGATGAAGTTGTATTGGTTTGACTGGATAACATGAGAAATGGCGAAGAAAGTGAGGAGGCTGATTGATGCAAAAGGTCAAGAGGATGAGTACATCAGCAAGGATTAGATATCTGGTGAGAATGAATTAATGACTTGCGTTTGGCCAGAAATGACATGAAATCATAGGCGCTAGAAAAGATAAGTCATATGCCATGAAGGTGTACAGAAATTGATATTTGCGGCGACACAGAGGAAGGAGTTCAAAAAGTTTATTTGAGTGCGAGTCAATTACGACATACATTGGAGGCAGAAATAACTGAAGAGTGACAGAGACCCTTGAGTTTCGTATAAGCTACAGACGGCCGAGTTTCTCGTCCATATTTTTTATCTGAAGTGGTCTGCTTGCTGCAGATTTGCGCGTACCAAAACGAGGCTGAAGTCACCCGGAGCTGTCGGACCAAACGAACCAAGTTACGTGTTGTGCTGCTGGCGTTGAAATGCTCAGAAATGGAGGTCAGTGAATGAAGCTGAGCATGGATCTTCCGAAACCATTTCCTGAACAGGGCAAGATGACAAGGCCACCGCTGTGCATTTTTTAAAGTTACTTGATTACCATTTTTTGCCTACTGGAAATGCTCGACCAAAGTGCCTTCGCATGGTTTCTCAATCATTGCCTGAGAGAACTGCATATGGAATTGTGTGTACTATTATGCAAGCATGAATCCAAACATAATTTAAAGAAAAAACGCTAATTTCTTTCATTTGCCCATATAGTACAGTGTGTGAAATTAAAAAATTTCTAAAAACCCTTGCCAAATTAAACTTCAGCGTATTTTGCGACAGGCTAGAGTAGCGTTCAGAGAGCTACGGAAGAAATACTTAAATTTTGTTTTACGAGTGTGACCTTTCCATTAACAATAAACTGTGAAATTAACATTGCACACTCTCCTCATCTAAAAGCCTAAATTATTGCAAAGAAATACGACAAATGACATTAAATCAACGAAAAAGCACTTAAATGACTCAAAGCCCCAAGCGGACTGTTTAGAATAGGTCCGTTTACATATTATCTCGACATGTGAATTACGAATTGGCTAGAATAGGTCAGTTATGTTAACTCGATATGTGAATTGTGAATTGGTTAGAATATGTCAGTTTATATATTTTTTCAACATGTGAATTGCAAATTGGTTAAAATACGACAGTTTATATGTTAACTCGATATGTGAATTGCGAATTAGTTAGAATAGGTCAGTTTATATATTCTTTCGATATGTGAGTAGAATTAACGCAAAATAAACGATTGATCACGGAATGAAGCCACGTGATGTCTCCAGGCACTGTCCCCACGCCACTCGAACTCTCCCTCTCTCCCTCTCCCTCCCTCTCCCTCCCTCTCTCTCTAGGATCTCGAGGATCTCTTAGACTTCACTTTAAGATTCTGCATGCCGTAAATGGCGACGTATTTCACGACACTTTAGGCATGGCCAGTCCTGTGTGCTGCGTAAGTTTTTTTACTCAGACTACCTAGTGTATGTTGTTGCGCTCTCTCATATTGTGATACGTTCGATGTGGATTAAGGGTAACTGTAAAGTATGATAAATGTTTCGTCGTAAGAGGATCATATGTTGGATGGCAACATAAAAATGCAATAGTAAATAGCATATTAATTATTGTAAAATGTAAAATGTGCATCTCTGGACGTGTCAGCGCGATCTCACCATGTGACTCTATTTACTCAACAATTTCTACATGCTCAAAAAAATTTGCGCGAAGAGGAAAGGCTCGTTTTGAACAAAAATTAACATGTTGTTTGCTGCTGGCTGCTTTGAACGAAAAATTGAAGTGTTACTTGAAACCTAGTTTATGTGTAGTGTATGAATTTCATAATCTAATAATCTAGTCGTAAAAAGTAAAATGATTTTTTTTTCTTGCAGTCATGCGAAAAAAATTTCATAAACCTATAGTTCGCAGAAGAAAAGTGTTTCAAAAGTCATCTAGCACCTTATTTAAAAAAGAAAGAAAAAGAAAAAAGAAAAACAGTTTATTTCCAACAGAGTTGAAACATGAAATGTTTACATTGGTTTTTAAAATATCTTAACATTAACATACTTAGTTGATAATTACACATCGGTATCGTAATACCCATGGAAAATGTCAATGCAAAAAGTGATTGACAGAGAAGCACAACAAAAATGAGTTCCCTTCGTTGCGTAATCTAATTTTGACAGTGCATTTAAATACAAGTAACAAAGAAAACAGAATCCTAGTAAAGCATAGTTGGAAAACACTCTCGTTAGTGCTCACTTGAATTGAAATGAGAGCAAAAAACTCATTCAAATACCTTACCATTGAGATCCTTAATTTCTATTCGATTATACATGGTTATCGTAATAAGCATTTCAATTGTCGGAACAAATGATTCTGAGGAATGCTCGAAAAAATGCGTTTCCTTCGTTGCGGTAATCTGATTTTGGTTATGCATTTAAGGTTGTGTTCAATGCAGAAATATGAGCAAGGAATCTTTGACGGAAAAGAAAATCTGAACGCTTTTTCGATTTGCGCAATTCTAATCCAAAAACTCACGCCACCTTGAATCTAAGAGCTCCTGATTTGAGAGCCTAGTGAGGGGATGCACATTTTTTTTCAAGGGAAGTGATATGAACTACTTTTATAAAACCAACATAGCCATTTTCTTCGGAACCTTCACTTGTACATGGTAAGAAATGTTAGAAATTAATAATTTCTATTTAAAGGTCTATTGTATTAGAATTTAAGAACAATTAACCGCTGTATCGCTTGTGGTAAATAAATTATTTAATTTACCCAAAAGTGACAGTTGATCTATCATCATCTTCACAGGTCAAAAAATTGGCAAACTAACTTCCTTAACAAAATCAAACGCGGGAAGAAATTACGAGAGCAATCAAGAATTTATCCCCAATACTTCTCTCTTTTGAGTCCGCACCGCGAACCCTTGGTTACCTGGTCTGTGCTCACTGTGAGTCGCTCGATATCCAGCGAGGAAATTCTTGCGATATTATCGAGAACCTTCCTCTGCGGATACTACTTGTTCAACATATCTCGAGCACTCACGGCGTCACGAACTCTGATTCATGCCTCAGATAGGCGGGGTTAAGTGTCGTGCAATACTGAGCAATAGCAAAAGGGCCTTATCCATTCCCAGAGAAAAAGACGAATAGAGAGTGTGAAATTGGAGTTCCGTGGCCACGGGCTCATAGCTCGTGGGAACAATGTTTGATTTCAATAAGAGGGATCAGCTCGAGCTCAACAAATCACCAATCTTGAGCTGATTTTTCATGAGCATCCAAGTGGAACTCACGAAAAGTTTAAGGTCAAGGTGGTGTCTGCTCGGTTCCATGAGCTCAGCGAGGAAAAGGTGTAAAGAAGATCAAAGATATGCTGATAGATAGTTTAAGAACTTAGATAGCCCCTCACAAAGACCTTCAATTCGAGTAATATTGCTCTCTTTATAGTTTTTTGAGGAAGTCCATGTGTTCATTACAGAATTAAGAACAAGGAATATCTGACAGAAAAGAAATTATGGACTCCTATTCGATTCGCCCAATTCTAATCCAAAAACTCACGCCACCATGAGTTAAAGAGCTCATGATTTGGAAACCTAGTGAGGATATGTACAAAATTCCGGTTAAATTGAGCTCTCATGACGGCGGGAGGAAACTGAAGCTAACGCCCGGAACGGAGCTCAAGCTGAGAGAGGTCGTCTTACGGCTTGTTTAGTGGCGGGCATGAGACGTAGTACGGCACCCAGAGCGCTAGGCTGTGCCGGGCCAAAACTCGTGGCATCAAAATCGCAGCCAAAACTGGTTGCATCAAATACCAGTGTCAAAACTGGTGACATCAAATACCAGTGCCAAAATTCTTGGCATCAAATATCGGTGTCAAAACTGGTGGCATTATTTATCGGTGTCAAAACTCGTGACATCAAATACCAGTGTCAAAACTGGTGACATCAAATACAGGTGCCAAAATTCTTGGCATCAAATACCAGTGCCTAAATTCTTGGCATCAAATATCGGTGTCAAAACTGGTGGCATTATTTATCAGTGTCAAAACTCGTGATATCAAATATCGGTACCAAAACTAGTGGCATCAAATATCAGTCTTGAAGCTGGAGGCATCGAACATCGGTGTCAAAACTGGTGGCATAAAATATCGATGCTAAAACTGGTGGCATCAAATGCATACCTGCTCTACTTTGCTCAGCAGCGAGTAAGCCTCAAATAGCCAACAAAGAGTGAATATTTTCACTCCTCAGTGTCTCTTGAAAATTGTCGTTTCTTTGAAATTGATGACAGTACGAAACGCACCTAAGCAACTTACTCCTAGGGCACAGTTTTGGGAGCGGGAGGACTGGCTCGCAGCTTTTCAAGCGTCATGCTTGTGTTTTGGCTTGGCTCTCGGGCACTTAAACACATTGACGACTTTTTGATGAACCGTAAATTGAAATTATTGAAGGCAATAAAGGAGTTTGGGGGATCGTAAGCTGTGGAATTGAATTTAAACGCAAATAAAGTTTCAGGAACGACCACAGCAAATCGTAATTTCAGTTACTATTATGACTCTAATCTTCGACTTGCGTTATATTGGTGGACATGAACATGCTTACATACACACGATTCGAAGACTTATATCTCTCAATTTAGAGAGGGGAGATTATGGGCCAGCCATTACTATCGGTGTTTGACAAAAGGTACGCAAAAACTGAACATTTTACTCTACTCCCCTCCGGACGCCGGCACCTCTTCCGAGCAAATTTTGGCATGCGGTCGCGTCTATAAAAGGCCGCAGTTATCCAGATAAAATGTACTGCCAAGGATACCAGCTCATATTCACAGCATAATAAACATGTTGCTCTGAGCCAACACGCATAGCAATAATATTTCGTCCTCAATAGAACCCCTCTTTGACATGTTGACCATCAGCTACAGTTTCGAATAACTTATTCTTGCCATCACTTTTTGTGGTTTGTTTTTACACTTAGGGTCGTAGGAACGCAAAGGAGACAACTCCCTCAGTGTGCATGGCGGGATTCTGTTGTGTAGTTCATCACTGCAACGCTGTGAACGACATGCTGAAAAAATACCTGGAAGCAAGGAAAGTAGTTCGACTCGAATTCGGTGGGTGGTCTTCGTATACATAAGTGTTGTTCACTAATTTTTGCAAGAGAGCCACTTCGGTTGATTGCATAGACTGAGAGAACCGCAGCTACAGCAAGTTAGCGTAACTCAACTAAATTAGATAGTACTGAGCTACTTGTGCAATAAAGTAAATGATAAAAATTCACTAAGGTACGGATGTTAGAAAGTTATCTCCTACTATCTATATTTTTGTACTAATTAATTAATTTATTTTTCAAGAGTCAAGCAATGAATACCACTTGCATACATGAATAACATCCGAGCTTCCGTACAACCACACCAGTCCACTAAAATTTGTCACGTAAAGAGATACGGAAAGAAATGGAGTTTTTTAAGGAATACAATTATGAATGTAATCTAATTTTCCAATTACGATAAATCGTAATTTCGATTCCTCGTAATAAATCGAGGCCAAAAATCAGGATTGGCAATCATGCTATTGCCAATCTGAAGTTTGGTGTCCCCGAGTGCACCTATCGAAAGAGTCTCAAGCACTCTATCTACTGCCATCGTATGTTCACATTGAAATTCACTCAGTAGTGTATTAAATTTAATTAAAAAATTAACATCTTTTGTACCGGACAGTAACATCGGTATAGGACACTGAGATATTACACTGATAAAAGCCTACAAAAATGAGCATGAGGAAAGAAATTTTTATTTATTATGAAAGTGTAAATTCTGCGAACGAATGAAATAATGTTATAGTCCTTGAGAATTTGAGAATGAGTAACGTAAAAAATAACAGTTTCGAATGACAAAGTCGAGACTCAAGTTTTCGCAAATTTTTTACCACCTCTTAATCTGAATTTACCCTTGCGTGCCAATAAAGAACAAAACACAAGCGCCAAAAAATAAAATCAAGATATAATATTTAAAACTAATTTGATTTGGTGTTACAATGGTTGAGAAAAATACTCGCAAATAAATCTAAAAACTCACATATGCACAGGAATATACACACAATGCATTTTTATACGTAGATTATCGTTTGTGACGAACAAAAATAAGTATCAACTCTCGACATCTGGGCTATGGCGAAAGCCGACCTTCATAATTACTTTCGAGAAGAATAATCTGTACGATGATTTTAAAGGTTATGGTTCACGATAGTTACCTGTTGATGAAAGCGCGTGATGTTAAGCTGACGGTTTTTTCTATAGTTAAGACCTACATACGATTTATCACATAAGTTTAGACAGAATCTATGATTAAATGCAATTTGTTTTCTTGCTAAAGAAGAATGCACAAAAAACAAATAAAATCAAACTAAATCTCTAAAATCAAACTTTCACCAACTTCCAGTTTTAGCAGCAGGGCATCTCGGCTAATAAAAGTTTGCTGCAAAATGCCATGATCCATATTAGAGGCCCAAATATGAGACACGCATTAGAAGCCACCGAAGATTTCTCAGGCTTCCGTCAAGAAGACTGCAGGAGATGGATGCACTTCAAAAATCATAAAATCCCAAACCCTGAACGACGAAGCTAAAAAAATTTCAAACACCAAAGGCTTTTTTATAGCAAGTTCTTTTTTTACAGCATAGGGTGAGTTGAAACTCTAAGTTTCACCACAAACTGATTTTAAAACAAGATTTCTTGATGAGTGGCGTATGTATATATTTCCTAAAGTGATACGGCTTGAGCTTGTTATTGGTTCGCAGGAACCTCTGGGGCCTTTACGTCCTTTAGCACCAACATCCCAGCGTTTTATAGACCACTCGTCTTTTTGCATACCACAGGCGAGTGTTCTTACGTCCATTTGGTATTGGAAATAATGGCAGAGCTCAACAGGACGGTTCGGAAAGTTGCAGAAGGCAAGACAATCGGCGCGTGGAGGAGCTACGGAGCTCCCTCCTTTACGAGAACTTTGATGCGTGTTGGCCACCATGAACTTCCCCGCTTGCACTGGGACCCAATTGTGAAGGCAGTAAAGCCTTAATGGAGTTTCACGAAGCATCGCACGAACTCCCCGGTGCAGTGCGCTATCCGAAGGAAAAGTTCTGAAACATTCGATGTCTGGAACGAGGAGAGAACTCGTTGATTTTTAAACGAGTTTCGTTGGATTTTGACGATGGGTGCCACACAGGTCGAAGCGGCGGATTTGTTTCGCTTGAAATGGAACGGTTTCGAGCGTAGGTCTTCTGAAGGGAGGCTGTCTAAAAAAGTTTTAACTAAAGCAGCGAGTGAGAGTTTCACTCCAATCTTGCCCCTAAACTAACCGTCAGAGTTTTGAAATATGAACCAAATTCTGGTGATTTTTAAAGACAGTGCATCAGTCATATGAGCTTTTGAAAAGGATTTCGTAAATGAGCTCAGAAGCAACAGCTCAAACGTTAATTTGCAGTTGAAATGGACTTAAGCATTGCCAAAAATGGCCATTCCAGGTACATTTTAATGTATTTGGTTCTTTTGGGGCGGTTTTTCAAGCTAATTGTAAGTTGTATGATTGAGGAAGATTCACAACTAGGCCTTGCAATATTTTCTGATTGAAATTCTTTCGGCGATAAAGACGAACGCAAACTTGAAACAGATCCACGAGGTGAGCTAGAGCTGCAATCAGTGGGAATAAATTACCTCGAGTATAATACGTAAAAAACTTATTGGGTTTTTTCAGCTGAAATTTTGAAATATCTTTTACAGGGGGAATATGTCTTTTAAGCTAGTGATGACAAAATCACTGCACCTTTATATATTATTCAATTATTATTATAAAATTGTTCCTACATGTACCTGATATGGAAAAATTTTATCTGTGCAGGCAAACTTCTGTAACTTATTGTATAATTGAAAAATAAATTGAAGTGGAATGAAAATAAAAAAAGAAAAATTTTCAGTTAATGAGAAATAAATTGATACTGAATGCACAGGTATAGCGTATATAAATAACCTCAAACTTTTAGGATCCTCACACTTCTTCATAAAATTCTAAATCTCCTAAACCTGTTTTTGACATTTGTATAATAAACAATAATTACTTTTCTAACCAATCTGAAGTCAGATGCTAGGTACTTTCATCTAATTTGTTTCATTTAAACACATCAGGATCAAGAGTAATCTCAGATTGATGTGTAATCTGATTTTGCTAACAAAACGAGCTTCTAGAACTCAAGATCAATTTGTCATAATTCCCCTACAATGTTTAATTTCAAACTGAAACTTTCGTTGAATTTACCAGTACTCACGTTTTGATTTAAAAACATTCTGAATTAGAAATATCTTTTAAGTTCTTTTCTTATATTTACAGCTGTTGGAAGTTCTCGCCTGAAAAGATATATTCCTAATCAAACTTTTAGAACTTGACTGATGGTGTGTGAAGTTTTGGATCATATATTGGCTGTTTTTCGTATTTCTTTAGATTTTTTCTTGAGCATCTCGGCACTCACCTGTGAATAGGCACCCATTTTTTAATCAACATTGTTAATAGTGATCAACTTCTGTGTTGCAAGTTATTTTCTCCCGCCCTCTTTTAGTCAACAGTGACAGTAATCAACTTTCGTGTTTCAAGTTATTTTGTGCCACACTTGAGTGCACCTTCACTCCCCTAAGTCTTGACACGCTACCAAGACTAGGTAGGGTCTGCCATCACAGAAACACTGAATATAAATATGATAATCCGGCCATTGGGAGCGCCGCCAGTCTCAGGTATCAGTTCCAGTTCATTTGAAGACGATGGCCGAACGAACCATTAAAATGCTCTGCCCTTGCAAGCAATTCACTACGATGCCATTAACGGTAAATAGGCCTTTTATCTCTCCCAGAATCACCCATTAAACTCAATGTTTGCATTGACGACAAGTTTATTGTAGATATATAAGCGTCAACTTTTGAGTGAAGAGAAAGTATTGCTCGTGTAAAGCCGTTTGCAATGCGACCAAGTAAAGCACACGACGTCAAAAGCAGCTTGCTGATTGCATTCTCTTCAATAAATTGATCTAAAGGCCATGCTCGGCACGCTACCTTTATAATGGCATCCAGATCCGTGAAACCGATTATGCTACGGAATTAGCTTTACTCCCGCTAGCTGAGACCGGGCATTGTGCGACCGACCTGGTTTAGCTATTGAGTTGTAGACAGGGCTGCAATATACGAGCTTTCGTTTCGAGGGCGTCCAAGTTAAGCTCGCGATTTATTCACTGAACTCTGTCGATACAAGCAAGATACCCATGGCAAAATCGTAAATGAAAGCCTGCTAAAAAATAAACTCCTCTGGATTTCAATACGAGATAGCTCGTGGTTGAAATCTTCTATTGAAACTAATGCGTATTCCGCTCAACTCAAATGCAGGTGCGCCCACTCACAAGGCAGTGCCTGACTGTATTGTTAGTGATAACTTCGCCGATGCTCTTACTACACCGAGACCATATCAAAATAAATAAGGCTGTTACGACAGAGCGCATTGTCAATTTATTACATTTCTTGTACACACTGAAGTCTGACAGATTTTCAATTTGTTTCTTATTTTTAGGACCCAACAACATATAAAATTTATTTACCCCGAAATTTCCGGTTGGATTGGCTTCAACTGTCTTAAAAGGACAAATATTGAGCGTTGAAAACCTTTTAATCGGTCCATGCGTATCTAGTTTACAAATTCTGCTCTTATTGTGTTACATCAGATGTTTTACATCAGCCATCAATACAGCCTCTGAATGCTCAACCAAGGATGGACACAAGAATGACAGTTGAAGATTTTTGTTGCAAGTATTTTGATTATACTAAGAAAAATTGTTTCAAATCTGGTGCATTTTTTTCTAATGGCTGTATTTAACGTCGATGATGGACGTTTTATTCGTTTGGTTTTGCCGCAGCTACGATGAAGTTCAGGGTTACATGTCTGGATTCTACAGGTTCATCCATGTGTGACACCTCATGTGTAGTTGCGTTTAGTTTACATAGAACCATTCTTTCTTAAATACAGCCATTAGCTGATCGACAAAAGCATGAAGTTCTTGTGGTAAATGAATGTAAATAGTACAAGCGAGACATGCACAGAAGCAAGAGAACTTAAAAGAATTTCCATCACTACACAAAAACTGCTACTTATTGATGCGAATGAATTTACCATGGATTATAAATCTCACCAGTGTAAGTATAAATGCATGAAAGGCCCTCGATAACAATATATGCTAAATGAACAGTCCTTTACTTATTAAAGTTCATCATTCAGGCTTGTGAACGGTTATACTTCCTACAGATTATGAGGAATTCGTTCGCATCTGCTCGAACTAACACTGCATTCGAGTATTTTGCTTTTCTAAGAAGAGAAAACTTTTTGTTATTCATTTATAAACTTGTTAGGTTACCCCGTTAGGATACATGTTCTTCACGTTGTGTATTTTAGTCGTCAAATTTTATAAATGAAACTGTAGGCGAGAATTCTGTGCCCTAAGACCAAACATAGCTCGCTCGACTTCCCTATGGTGCGACGGCGCTTGCTGGAGATACGTCTTCTGCAATCCAATGAATGCTCTGACGCATTTGCGATACTAAAGAGGTTGTATTGATAAAATGTACTGTTATTATATTTTACATCTTAAAAAAGTATTCGGTTGGACAATTTTTAAAATGTAACTTATTTGAAAGCTTTAGAAACGCATTTTTTGGAGTACCGATTCAATAAATTTAAGTGTGTAAGAAATTCTTGATTAAGAACTTGAGTGAGAGAATAAAAGGTTATCATTCTTTCTCGTTCATCATGGTCATATCTCGTGCCTGGATTAATTAGAAAAAATGATGTTTTCGTAAATAAACTCACAAAACAATTGCACAAACGCTACATGAAAGTCAAGAAAGAGAACGAGTTCAAAAAGTTAAGATGTGCACTGTTGGATGCACCCTAAAAAGCAACAAAGTTGCACATCAAAAGTTCTGTGATAAACTTTGTAATTTTATAATAACTGCACATGATCATGATTTAAAAAACTCCACGTTCCGCCCTCCGTATATAACCAGTACTCAAAATCAATCTTTAAAGAGTTAGCGCTCAATGGAAGCAAACAAAATCCTCTAAATTAATCTGACCAAAAGCATTGAATGACATTAATATATTTAGCCATCTGTTCTCCGTTCCTTTGACCCCTCACGAGACCATGAATAGATGTACTGAATGCCCAAATGAAGTTGCTCGGGAGTTTCCTGTAACCAAGAAGGACAAACCAACGCCACTGGACTATCCATTTAATTTTTTTTCCATGCGTCATGGGTGCCTGATGGCAGTCTGCGGAAGAGCTACGCTGTGTCACACACATGCTCGCCCAAGACAGGGAGTTGACTGCCTCATGTCTAAATAAAAGAAGGGAGTATCCTAGCTACCGCTGGCGATGTTAGGATTTATGGACATGCGCGTGACGGCACGTCTTGAAGACCAAGACGACGTTAGGATTTATGCTCGTACGCTTGATGGCGACGGTAGGATTTATATCCACACGCATGACGGCGATGTTAGGAGTTATGTCTATACGCTTGATGGCGACGTTAGGATTTATGTCCAAACGCTTGATGGCGACGTTGGGATTTATACACACGTCTGAAAGACCAACATGGCGGGCTCACTGGGTGGCCCGTAGCTGACGAGAAGGCGGTGCCGGGGCTGTGGCTGTCAATAAATCGTACGGGTGCAGTTCCACAACGTGCAATGAGAAAGCGTAAAAGGCAGCTGCACAATACGCTACTTGCCTCCTTTAATGCTAATTGTACTTTTAAATCTGTTAACCACAGCGTTCTCGCTAATTATCACCCAGCGAGAAACTCGTATTACATCAGTAGTAAAAGCCGCCACGTCTGTCTCAACTATTAGAAATCGAAGAAGCAAATTTTTGCAGGGTATTCAAAGGTAAGCAAGCTTACTTTGAAGAGTAATTGGCAGGAATGCCTCTGAAGGAAATTCCTTATCAAATAAATAAGAATAAAGTGACATTTAGAATCTATGTGATTATTAGGTACGAAAATGACGCATTTTCAAGTGCCAATAATCGTTGAATGATGTCCAATTTCTCTCCCCATATTTAAAATTCGGCTCCAACATCATCCTTTAAAAATTGTCTGCGAGATATTTCGTATTCTGATGCTCATGAAGTAATTTTTCAAGTTAGAATTACACTTAAGTGATGATCCCAACAAAGAAGGATGACGTTATCTGTACGAACTTCTTACACAAGATCAAGGATAAGTTGGATTAATGCTATAAACTTTAGAGGTTCTAATTAACTTCAGATGTTTGTAAACATTTTTTTAATGCTTTTCTTTAACGTAGCATACTCCGACACCAACTCTGCAAATGTCACCCCTCAGGGGGATACAACTATTGTGTTTATGGGAATTGGCTCTCTCAGGAGGATTATGTGAGGTCCCGAGCTGAAAGTTAGGTAGGCCTTCGTTTTGTTTAAGTAGAATAGGTTTTTGATTTGTTTCAGACCATTTTTTTCGGTTCACTGCTGTCTTGTTTTTTCAGCTCCTACTACTTTCTTCTTCAACTTATATCTTGTTTCATGAACTTTTTCCTCAGCTTACTGTTTTTATGCACCATGTGCGCAGATTCCACGTTCCCCTAACTTCATACTAAATGATGCCTTCTTCCTTCCTCTCTTTGAACATCTTTGTCATGGTAAGAGAGGCTAGAATTTTCTTATAATTAATCAATCATTAGACAAATTTCACGGGAAGCACCTTATATATATCAGCGCGTTCAAATTATCACTCCAGCAAAGCAGTATCGGTTGTATTGATACCTCGTGTATGAGTGGCGTAATGAGTAAAATATGACTCACATAATATGAGTAATTAAGCATGAGAGTGGCGGTAATTAGGTGTGAGAGTGGCGGTAATTAGGTGAGAGAGTGGCGGTAATTAGGTGAGAGAGTGGCGGTAATTAGATGTGAGAGTGGCGACGTGAGTGATATCAGAGCACCCTGAGCTTATTAGGCACACTCACTGAGTAGTCACGCAAGTCAAGCCAATAAATAAAAATATCTTTGAGATTTGGTTGACAGTATCGATATTTTTTAACAATTTCCCATGAAAAAGTCAGGGTATTTTTTTCGAGAATTGTGCAAGGTCATTGAAATATTTCTCACTGAATGTGAACTATATTCAAACGTCAAATTCCATGCCTAAATATGATATCTTTTCCCTTCAATATTTTACGAACACAGTCACGTAACAAATTTTTTAAACTGTAGCGGTATTTTTAGCAACGCCTGATACAAAATTGATTTAAAGAGTAGTGTGTGTGAAAATAACACAATTACACTTTGGTATTGAGTCCTCCAATGCAAGACGTCAACACTGTATATACAAATCAAAAATTGGTTCTCATGTCGGTTTCTCGGCGCTAAAACATATCTCAAAAATATCCCTGCCATTTTCCTTCAGTATTCTGAAATTGTGGACAATAATTACTCGTTTCCAAACCTCATATTTTAGCTAAAATCATTTCCGTTTTTGCGGGGAGGAACAAAAAAAAATATAAGGGACCCTGGAACATTCCGCATCCCATGTTCTTATTTCTGAGCTCTGTGTCGGACACAATGGACCGCTTATTTTTCGCAATCCTTTTAGATGCCGAGCTTGTCGAGGGCTGAAGCTCATTGTGGACTGTGGAGCACTCGACTACTGCTCCACTCGAGTGGGTGTCCAAGCGGAGGGGTGGGCATTGGAGAGGGGGAGGCAAGGGTCTGAGTTCAAGTGGAAACCAATTTATCTTTGCATTAAGAGTAAGAAGAACAAACCATTTATTTGCATTCACAATTAACACTAATCTTTTCTTTAAATTTAAAATAAGCATCAGGTATAACTTTGCATTTATGATAAGCATCAATATATCTTTGCGTTTAGAAAAGAACAATCCATTTTTTTGTACTTAAGGTAAGCACCAATTATTTCTTTAATTTTAGAACAAGCACCAAGCATTTCTTTGCTCTAGAGAGGAGCATTTACTATTTTTTACTCTTGAAATAAGAACTCATCATTTTCTTTACATTTAGGATTATTATCACATCAATCACGTTTTGTTTCTGAAAAAATTTCAAATCATATCACTGTAATTAGAATAAGCACCAATTATTTCTCTGTATTTTGAATAAGCCCTAGCTTTTCTGTGCATTTAAAATAAATCCCAATCATGTCTTTAAATTTAAGACAAAAAAAATGTCATCCAATGTGCTTAAAATAACCACCAATGTATATTTACCTTGTAGAATGAGCATCAGTCGTATCTTTGCATTAAGAATAAGTAGGTACTAACTCTATTTGTATTTTTCTATTTGGAATCTCCACTAATCATATCTTCTTACTTAGTATTAACACCAATAATATCTTCGTATTTATAAAGAAGCATTAACCAAATTTTTGCATGTAATATAATCTTATCTTTGTCTGTAAAAAGAAGCCTCAGCCATATTTTCATACTTAAAATAACTCACAATCCTATCTTTCTATTTCGGATAAGCCACAACCACATCTCTCCATTTTGAAAAAGCACCAATAATATCTTTGCATTAAGGATCCATCTTGACCTCTCACATCTCTGCCATGGGGTGCAGGAGCACCTCTTCCGTACCCCAAAGGGTGTTCAAGAGGACTTAACTTGTCTGTACCGAAAAGTCCAACTGAAGAAATGCGACTCCATTTGAGTGCAGTAAATACAGAGCCTTTATAGCAGCTCTCCTAAGACGAACGATTAAAGCGTTTATGTGAATTGAGAGCGTTGACTTACAATATGTTGTGAGTTCATTTTTGAAAACATCGTCAACATATTGTCTAATGGAATTTTGTCGCGAGCTTTCTGAGTCTTCTTACATTTCGGTAGCCTTGGCATGTGTGAGATTCTGCAGGTCGATCTCGCTATAACGCGATGAGGAACAATTATTTTGCATAAATAAGAAAATTTTAAAATAAAGCAATGTCATTTACAGCATTTTAAAGAACGAGTGTGTATTGTGATTTCCTCGATGCATAGAAATTTATTTGTGTACGTTTACGTGTTAGGTGTATGTATGTGCGTAGGTATGTATGTGCACGTATATGTGTATATATTTACATGTATATATGCACATGTGCGTACTAAACCGACAAATGGCATTTTTAACTAGAAATAATGGTCTCTTTCTGTTCACTCTCAATTTGCAACATTACCGAACTCGTCATCTCTTTATTATTCTAAAGCATTCCCGTATAAAACTATACATTTTTTTGGTGATCATCCATTTATATTTATATTAAATGCTTATCAACTAATGATCGTTATGTTAAAATGATTTAATTAGAAATACAAAACTTGTAATCCTCGTGTTCCACATGCTTATATATATGTATTTTTTTCACGCTTTCCTTGAAATAACATTTTTGAACATCGGCCGAAACAAGCGATTCATATAGTATTTCCTGGCGTCAAGAATTGCGAAGTTTTATGTCATGTACATATAAACTGTCAAAAGTCATGAAGTTGTGTTATCTCTTATAATTATCATTACATGTATCATCAAATGTAGTTTAAGCAAGATTAGGAGTACATTGCCCTCAATCATTTTTCGACTAGTGACATGGGTATTACAATACTCGTGTGTGTGTATCATTTAAGTGTGTTAACTTTAAGATATTTTAAAAACCAATGATGGTAATTTTGTACCATCTCTATTGGAAATAAACTGTTTTTCTTTTCTTTCTTTTTCATTTAGGCATTATTATCATTTAAAAAAAAATATATTCACGTCTGAATCTTACTTTAAGCTCACATCTGAATCTTGACGCTGGAAAATTCTGCTCCCGCTACACTGAGATTGTCACTTCTCCCAGTGACAATCAGAGATTGTCTGCCAGAAAGTCCTCAACTTTCTGTTTCTCTCAAATAAAATTCGGCCCTTAAAGAACACTCAGAATCTATGTTGTAACAATTTCTATACTGAGAAGAATAGAAGGGATGCCAAATTCTGATTCATCTTTAATTCAAATTTCATTTAAGAAAAGTTAAATCATGAGGATTTTGTCGAGGAAAATACTAGCCTGGCAACCGAGAGGCGGCCGTGGAGACTGTCCAGAAATGCAGCAGTTGACCACCCTGAGCGGTGACGCTTATTTGCTCTAATAGCCAGCAACGGAGGGCGCTATGAGCCAAGGAGCCACCGCCATGAAAAGACGCTATCATACTCATTGCGAAATAGGGCTTAATTTGACTCCAGTTGATGGCTTCATCGCCGGAGGGACCTTCGCTGTTTTCAAGTATGGCTATTTCTTTCCTCCAAGAAAAATATTAGGTCAGTGCCGAAACATAATCGTTGCTAGGGAGGTATTTTAGGCACATAATAATAACACTCTAAAAGCCCTTACCATTTCCTCCTTGAATTATGAAAGGACAGCTATTCTATGGGGGAATATTTTGTTCAACAAAAAGCCTTCTTTGCTGTTCTCGTTAACTGAGATCTTGCTGTCAATTTCGCTATACAGTTACATTCCTGAGCTGATCTTGTGGCCTATAACTACCTGACGTCGGATGTAGTTGAAGTCAGACATATTTTTTCCATAAATACTTGTTTAGCTTCGTTTGCACGTCTTGTTTAGAAGCTATTTTTAAGCTTTGACGTCGCATTTTTATCGCCGGAGTTTTACCACTTTCGCGCAGGATTTTCTCGGATGTTCTGCAATTTCTATCGACTTTGTTACGCCTCAACTTCCTCACTTCGAATATTATTTTACCATACTTCGCATGATGCATTATCGCCTCATAAATTAATTATTGTTCCCGAAACAAAAAATTCGAATTCTTTTTCGCAGTGTTCAATCATTGTTCATCGAGAAACACCAATTCATTCGTTTTTTTTAGAATCTGCCATCTAATGCACATTATGGTAAGAATAAGGTACTTGGGTAATTTTAAGCTCGACCGTAATGAGTTGTACACTAGAATAGTTAAGATACCTAATTGAATTTATTGATGGTCACAAAAAAGGAAATAAAACGTTTCTCAACAGCTGCAAAGTTGTGTAATTATTTTAGGATAAACTTGAATTCATCAATACACGTCAAGGAAAGTCCAAAACTTCACTCGACATAAAAACATTCCAGATGTTTTCCACGCAAAAAAAATCATTCATTTACTCGTAAGTTGTTTGTGGAAATCTCATATGCAAGAACATTTCGGAAATTTATGCGTGTGTGGTGTCGATTATTAATTTTTTTTCTTCACCATTTGTTAATTTGATTCTCTCACATTTTCCCAGCTTATTTAGAATTACTCAAAATTTTAGGTAAACACTTCTGGTATTTTATATTTTTACATGCATGTAAAAATAAAAAATAGATAGCCACATGTTAAAGTAGATGTGTGTTCGATAACGTAGTCGAACAAGACATTTTCGAAAAGAATTTGCGAAAAAAAAAATCGGCGATTCAAATCAGGGCATAACAAAAAAAGTTGAATAAGAGAATTTGCATGTGAAATCCCAAAAAAAAAGATGGACCATACAAAGAGCAAGAAATGTGCCACAAGTTAAATAGCCACAAAGAGCCAAAAGCATACATAGTTTAATTTTTATTGACTGATAGTTGTGAATCGTGGAGGTCAAAGTAATGTAAGTTTTCACCGTATTTTATTGACGCAGATTGGTATTTTCAATACAATTCCAGTGAAGATGTACTATCAAGAGAAAATCTGCCTTTTAAGCGCATGAACTGAGAGCTGGGAAAAGCATCATTTATAGTCACATGATGTTGAGATTGTGAGCGTAGATAACCGCGTAATTACCGTGGTTTGTCAGATCGCATCTTGGAAAGACGGTTACTTTGAGAGGCACTGAAAGCTTTGTTAAGGAAAGAGGCTTCTCGAAGTGTCAGCCGTTGTCGATGTCTACGTACCCGACTGCCAACTTAAGTTTATATTGCAATGTTATGCCATCTGTTGCAGATGGTTATTTTGTTTTTCCTGTAGGGACAATCCTTTATCGTAGTTTTCCTGTGACGATCCTTTAACAGGAGTTGAAGCAGGCGACTTGCACTTCCAGACGAATTAGTGATTTATTCCTATTTAGTGAAGTCGAATTTTTATCACTAGAAAAAATCGTTTTTGGCACAGCCATCTTAGAGATTCCCCTTTCCTTACATTGCTACGCCATTTCCCATGAATGTCAGCTTGACTACAACTGGAAATTTTTTAGCCATTTCTTTTGAACATCAGCTTGAGTACAACCGTAAAATTTTTAGAAGTTTTCTTGGCGAGGAAGCCTTCCGTCGATAGGACGCGAGAGACAGTCAGTTGCATCGTCTCCTGTGCCAACTTGCGGCCGCTATCAGTTAGTGTATCTGCATGGACGCGACGTGGGAGCGAGCGTCAGGAAATCCTTTGAGGTCAGTGGATGTCTCGGGTTTGGGTTGAAACTGCATTACGGCTTTCCATTGTTTGGGATTAAGAGTTTAAGATTCCTCGGATATTTACTTCCTGTTATTGAGAAGAAGATCTGATAAAGGGCCTCGGAGTTGTTCTCTCACCAGCGATGCGCATTTCGTGATCTCGAGACTGTAGCCGGCCTGCAATGTTGAGCGTGACTCCACAATCTCCTTCAAATATTTATAGTTCTTCAATAATCCGTAGAATGGATACGTCTCCCCTTCATTAGGCTCGAATCGCTCGACAATCCCACGGTTAGTTGCCCACATTCCGGCGCTCCAGGCTCATTTTGAACCGGATTTAAATTAAAATTTTTCCTTGAAGATATTCCCGTTCATAATTAATTTTTATTTATGCAGCTTAAAAATGTGGAGTAGAAAGTATTGCCACATCGTAGGACAAGGGAACTATGGCATGGAGAGGCATGGCTGACACGTTCATCTCGACATTGAATATCATACGGGTTAAAGTGGTGTTCGGGATTGGGATTCAGATTATTTGTCCTTGATAAAAGAATGTATTTCTCATTACGGTAGAACATTAGTGTTAGAGCTAAGCTATTTTAGCTTATGTTTTTGTTCTATGATCTGTTTATGTATATACTCATGCGACGAAATTAATTTGTTAAGTTCGCTCTTTAGGCTCGTAGTACGGTGAAAGGCTTAAATGAGAGATGTCTGTTTGAGGCGCCGACAGCAGTCAACGCTCCGGCCAACCTCGCTTTCATTAACAGCTTGTTCCCTAGGTGATACAAAATTGTACTGTAGAATTCAGTTTCCAAAATAAACGTCATCAACAGATGAGGTATTTTCCTTGTATGCAAAAAATTCACATTCAATCATCAATGAAAACTCAGTGTTTGAGGCTATACACTGCATCACCTTTTTATCATCCAAATAACAAAACTGAAAATTTGGCGATGAAATTTTGCCCGTATTTCTAAAGCGTTAACAAAAGTAACAAGTTCTTGGAAATCTTGTAGTTCGTAATGGTTTTCTCGCCAACATGGAAATTTTTTGTACGTTTGATATACTGAAAAAAATTCATGTTAGCGAATTTTTCAATTTTTCATCAAACGAACGCTTGATATTCCGAGAGAAATTCATTTAGTGAATTGTTCAATTTTCGTCAAACGTACGCTTGATATTCCGAGAGAAATTCATTTAGTGAATTGTTCAAATTCTCATCAAACGTACGTTCGATATTCCGAGAGAAATTCATTTAGTGAATTGTTCAAATTCTCATCAAACGTACGTTTGATATTCCGAGAGAAATTCATTTAGTGAATTGTTCAAATTCTCATCAAACGTACGTTTGATATTCCGAGAGAAATTCATTTAGTGAATTTTTCAAATTCTCATCAAACGTACGTTTGATATTCCGAGAGAAATTCATTTAGTGAATTGTTCAAATTCTCATCAAACGTACGCTTGATATTCCGAGAGAAATTCATTTAGTGAATTGTTCAAATTTTCATCAAACGTACGTTTGATATTCCGAGAGAAATTCATTTAGTGAATTGTTCAAATTTTCATCAAACGTACGTTTGATAATTATAATTTGAGAGAAAGGCGGACTATCATTCAAATTCTCTACCCTGAATGACGTCATGCAAAACTTGCGGCGGTGCTGTGCCGAGACAAATGAGCTCGCAGCTCAGCGCCAAGCAGAACAGAAGAGATAAAGTAGAGGTAGGCTTCATAACTGCAATGGTCTCTGTCTGCTGTAGTGTAATTTTAACGCAAACAGCAGGTTCAGGGCATTTCAATTTTACCGCAAACAGCAGGTTCAGGGCATTTGAAATATTTCACAACCGGTCAACGCAAGTCATTGAAAATTGTTTTTCGCAAGCACCCAGTACGAGGAGGTGAGGTGTTGAGAATTAATGACAGCTAAAGTTTTGGACACAAAACATAATAGTAAAATGAAGGTCATGCTTAATTGCATCGAAAATGATTGGTTATCGATCTATGAAGTTCATCTCTCGGATCAAACGACAGAGAATTGAAGGAGGCGAGACTCATCGAGATATCATGCTGATTACTCAGAGCGAAGATGACTTGTTCAATACCACAAATTGATAGCCTTTTCTCAAGACATCAATGTTCAATTTTGAAAATTGATAACGCCACTTACGGTGAATTTGAGCCCTGAAGTACCAATTTTGATCACCTGAGAGCACCTATCAAAATTGCATCCCATAGTGTCAGCATGACTCTTCTTTTCGCCATTGACATCAGAGTTTGGCCTTCAAATTTGCTCATCTCGAGTGTTTGTGAGTCCTGCTCCTAGACCTGAGTCTAACTAAACGTAGCTTCTAAAGTATCCTGAAGTAACCCTTCATTTCGTAATAAAAATATCATGACCAATTTATTGGTCAATAAGCGTTACAGTTTGTAAGAAAAGTGTCCTAAAAATAAAGCTCGAATCAAGACACTTTTTCATTCAGATTTAATTTTCGTTTTTTGCAGCAGAGGGCGATAAAAATATTTCCGAATCATAAAACCATGACTTCTTGTCATTAACCAGAGAGTTTGGCGATGCACGTATCTCAGTTACCAGTGCCAGATCGACTATCTCAGGCGTGGAGGAACGAACAGTAAACTTTAGCCAGAGACCGGTTATGAGATACGAAAATGCGGCAAGTTGTCTCCACAGCTCATTATTCGAACTTCTGGTAAAGCTCTGTAATGAGGCTCTTGTGCCGTGTTTGGTCATTTAGAGAAATTTAGGGGGCTTTTATCCGCCACCAGTTAGTCGGCTCGTAGCTTCTGCCGCTGCTTCTGAAATCGGTTCCTCCGACTCGTTTGGAGAGACTCAGCGTGAGACCTGGAGCACTGTCAAAAGGCCTCGCAATGCTCTCTTCAGCTGCAAAAACGACTGCCACCTCCGAATTATGCACTAACGTTGTGTTATTCACTTTATTTTGCAAGAGAGCCACTTCGGTTAAACGCATTGATTGAGAGAGCCGCAGCTACTGCAAGTTAGCGTATATGTAAATTATGGGAGTATATTAAATAGTCAATTTATATATTTTTCGAGAGCCAGGCAATGAATACCACCGCTCTAACGCAAGCCTCGGTTACCGTAGCATTGGAAAGCCTCGTTACTATGTATGCTGAGATTAAATGGAAATTCAAAATGTATTTTTATGACGTTCAGCCAAGTGAGTGAAAATTAGAAGCGTGGTTTAATTGTCTTCATGTGTCTCCTTCGGGACAGCGATGTTACTTTTCAGAATTTAAGCTGTAAGATGTGGGATGTGACTTGAGGGATGTCTCCTGCTGCATGCGTTGCAGTGAAATCACAAGAAACTCTTTCTTGAGGAAGTCAAAATAATGAAGGTGCCTCATGAATCTGCGGTTTAAGACGTACCAAAAAAGATGATCTGAAAACATGGTCTGAAAGAAAAAAGAATTTTCTGTAGGAAAATAGGGAAGTTACCGACCAACAAAATACGATAAAATATTAATCGTTAACAGACACAAGCAGTGCATTAGTTGTAATTATTAATATTTGGTGTAAATGTTTTCAAGGCAATATCTGAGTTTACTTTAATTTTCATCACAAGTTTCTTGCAAGACATCAGCGCAGTACCGTAGTAGTTTGGTGCAGCAACATTAGTTCAACAATACAGACCTGATATTTCATTGCATCGTGACAGCACCTGCTGTAACAATGATTCAGTTAATTAACGTAAAACTTAGCAAATGTGCATGCATGGTGAGATTTCTCAAATAAATGTATCTTACTTTTGTCTAAAACATTTTTCCACGCGCCTTTATGTTTTAAAAATAGTCTCTGACATCAAACGCTTTTAAACATATTTCAAATAACATTGTGTACCCAAACTGACTCTGCAGCAAAAAGTATGCAATAAACAACCAGCCCGTGTAAAATCTAAAATGCCATTGTTCGTGATGAAAAATTAGTGAACTTTAATTCGACAATAATTGTCTAAACTTTTGCTTCCTGCATCGTGACCGGCGTGGCGGCCATGAGGCCAAATCCTGAACCTTAGAAATTTTTGGAACTCTCAGAAAAAAAAACAGAGGCCTCTCGTTGGAGCACCCGTTATGCTCTGAAATATGCGTCATAAACCTGAGAACATCGTCACTGAACATTCAGCAGTTGCCTGCAGTACACGTCTTCCTAAATGCCAGTTGTAGCGAGGGGCTAGTCCGTACGTTGCAAAACGCATTTCAAGAAATCCAATACTCATCAATCGTTTCCAGACATCGCGATTACATCGGAGGGAATTTTAATTTTATTCGATAAAATACCGAGTGAAATTAAGGCCCAATAGCGGTGCTGAAGCCGGTATTGCACGCGTAGCGCTAGGATGTAACTACATGGTAAGGTACCAGGCTACATGGTAAGGTACCAGGAACTGTGCGCTCCGGAGTCACGACCTGGGTGTATTAGTCGGCTCACGCCGCATCGACAGCTGATTTGCAATTTTTGACATGATGAGAGGAAGTTTTCTCTTGTTTTCCATTCTGCAAAATGGAATGATCGCTTCATGAACAGGAAAACACAATGACCGTTATGATATTTTAAAATATTTTATGGCTTTTAATGGTCTTCTAATCTTGGGTTTATCTACGTATCCCAAATGGTGTGCTTTCACATACTCTTAGATGCGATACAAATTACAATTAGTTCCATATTTATAGCCTTCATTAACCTGTTGATCCTAATAATTCAAGCCCGTCCATTAAAATCCTAAAGTGTAAAAACGCAAATAGCGATGTTGGCTCCTTGCGACTGATTTAAAAAAACTCGTGAATGTGGGGTTTGAAATTCAATTATTTTACCATTAGCCGGACATCGGCTCCAGACCCTCCCAATGACCCGTATCCGATGGGTCTAAAAATAACACGTCTAGTCGTGAATGAGTGAAAATATTTTGCACCACAGAATATTATAAATTCAATTTGTAAAGCGTACATTTGAAAACATTTATCCAAAGCTCTAAGGCGCAAGCTATTACACGTATATGCATTTAAGCGTATCTTATTCGGAAAAAAATTGTTCAACAACTTCTCTTTTTACATGAAGACCTAAGGATGAACATTATAGATCCAAAAAGATGTTTTTAAAAAATCCTAATTCGACGACTTTTAAAATTTCGATGCCTTCAACAACAGTAGGCTCGATCGAGCAGTGAAAGGGAATGTACTCCGAGCTTGATTTAAACAATTTAAACAACTTAAACAATTTATTTACCACAAGCGTTGCCAGTAGATAGTTTCTTAAGTCTAGTACAATGGTCAAGAAGATCAACTCTCGAACAACTCTCGATCAACTCCTGCAACTACTAACATGGTGGAAATCGATGTGGTGTCCGAGCATAAAAAACCCTTATTTTGAGTAGGGCCGAGAGTTACAAGCGTGACATGAACTCGGCTCTGTCTCCAACTCAGCTAGCACGGAGTAAAGCATTTCTAAACAGCGCTACTCGCAACCACTGCTCGATCATCCAGAAACTGTACGCTTTCACCTCCGAATGAAATTAGGGTTAACATCGATTCTGTTTCTCGTTATCGTGGCAAATTGTTAGTGGCCTGAACTTTACAACCACCAATAGGGGAAAACTAGAAGGCGAATCATCGGAGTTAGTGGGTAACTTTACGCGTTCAAAACAGATAAGCCAGATGGCCGACAATTGACAGGGTTGGAACTCGAAATCATCACAATTCTGTTCTATTTAGAGGCTGATTTCGAAGTAATGCTTGATAATTGAGATAACGTACGATCTTTGATACGAAAAGAAAATTTTTATTGCACTAAAGCGGACTGTCAAATTTATGCATGCAATAGAAGGCATATTTGAGAGCGAATGATCTCGAATACTCTCTCGTTTCCATGAATGCGATCGCTGAGTGAACTAATTTTGTAATTTACGCCAACTGGAGTATTTTTGGGGGTTTCTGGGAATGAAAGAAAAACGTGCATCTAGTCCGTTCAACATCTCGCCCGACCCTCGTTCAGACCGAATGTTGCAACACTGTTTTCTGCACACAAATGACTCCTATTCAGAATCTCACTCAGTTCAGACAAACTGTTCAAGGATGTGTGATGTTTTCAATTAAACAATCAATATTCCCAGCTGAGATTGTGATTAACAAAAATGCTGCAATTCCAGCATGAGAATTACTGCGGCTGATTTTACAAAAGAGAATCGCTTTAGAATTTGCAATTTTTTTCATGTATGGGCCCGGCTTGAAAGAGACAGGTTACCTTACAAATGGAGCAGCTCTCAAAGTCGGTTTTGCGAGTCCCATGTTTCGCTACAACCTCATTTCGCAGACAGGCACAAAATAATTATTTTTGGCTCTAAGCCAATGCTGCACCTTAGCATTCATGACAATACATAAAAGTGAATTAAAGGACGTGCTGCTGTGCACAGATTCTTGAGAAGATTTCGAAAAAATTTAATTGTTTGGAATCCTTGCTCGTTGAGATGACTTGCAGATATTGCACGCAGTTATTATTTGGTTTTTAACCTCCATAGGAACTTAAGAGAAATACGAAGTGAATTTCTTTTATTACCTACGCAGTGTGAGTTGATTTTAAAAGAATGCTAGCAAATTACATGAAAATTCATTTACGGGTCCGCTTCTTAAAATTCTACAGAAAAACGGAGTTGAGTGAGAAAATATTAACAAATGACGATCCACGAGACTCGTTTGTTATAAAATTCTTGTATTATGTTATTTCTGGTGAGTGTTATACTGCAGCGGCAGTGTTGCACCGCCAACTGCAGGGGCAGTGTTGCACCATCAACTCCGAGTTACTTTAAATTAAGTAAATTCAAAATTTAAAAAAATAAAAATTTTTGTTCAGTAAAATTTAAATTCAACGCGTGAATCAGCGCTTGAAATCTTATGTTCTCCGATGAAGGAATTAAATTTTCCAAACAATTAAACTCTATGGGGTCAGGAAATCGGCGATTGCCATTTAGCTCAACCGGAAAACACAGCGCTGTCATTGAAGTCTTCTCGTTGCATTCAGCATCTCACCCGTAAGTTCTCCAATGTTGGAAGAAAATTTTATTCCTAAAGTCAGTTTTGCATTTCCCTGTGTCTACATTTCTTTTCTAAATCTATAAACGGTTTCCGAAAATGATTGATCTCACTCAACCCCATTGGCGCGAAGGCCATGAAAGCCAAGCTGCTATCCACTATTTTTTTCAGGACAATTTAAGAAAATAACTCAAACGCGTTCAACAATCGTTGAATAATTTTGTATAATCGGAGGTACAACTTTACTCCACATAATAATTTTTCATTGCTTATACCAACTATTTTTCAAATTTCCCGTTCACTTGAAGGGAAATTGGCATTAATGACATAAGTGATGAAGCTGCAACAGATACCTATAAGCAGTTCAATTTATAAGTCTCGAGTCTCAGTTCATTCTTGATAAAAACCTTGATCTTAAAAATCTCAAGGAGAAAAATTAAAGTGCAGTTAGTTCATGTCAAGCCCATGTGTAGTGAGCCCTACTGAGCTGGAAGTTTTGAATGAAAACATCTAATCAAAAGATTTATTAATCCTTCTTTTTCTGAGATTTTAACCCACCATGGCAATGAAGTGAGAGTTTCAACTTCAAATGAACTGCGACGCTTGAATCTGAAACTACGAAGCATGAGTCTAAAATTTCCCTCATTTAAATATCAATCATATTTTAACTCTAGGCATTTGTACTGTGTTGTGTAATGCTGAATTAGAAGGAATACAGGAAAAAACAAGTTCAGTAACTACGACTAGCACGCATTTTTTTCATAAAACTACTAGATGATTATAATTATGTTCGTCATATAATCTGTTAGTGATCGTGCATCTTCGTTTTTAGAATTTAGGTATATTTCTCCAAGAGGCTGGTGAGTTGAGATGATATCAAAGCCTTTTATTGTTCTGGCAAATCTTGTTCTCGAAATTTCCTCTTCGTGGGACTAAACCTTTTTTGTTCTTCGTATCAGAATGCCACTTGCATCTCATTTGACTCGCTAATTTTGATTCCGTTTGTGGATTCCTGCTCATTTCTTGATGACATTGTCTCTAAAAATTCAAATGGCCTTTGGCAATTTATTCTGTTAGAATTCTCTCTCAAGCTGTTGCAACAAAGTGGTCCAATTGCGACACTTTTCGAGCGAACAGATCGACCTTATTTGTAGCTAAATCCTGTTTCTTACTGAACTGTGCAGTTGCGATGCGAGTAAATAATTGAAATCATTTCATTCTTACCTGTATCACCTGCCAGAGAAGAAATTTATTTCAGATTTAATAAAGTATAATATATGAAACTACTCCATGCGCAATTGAGCAGAGAAGATTCAATAAAAGTTCTCCCTTTACATCATCAAAGCCACTTTAATCTTCTAATTAATAGAACTTCACAATTCAGCAAAAGTTTAACTACCGAAGCATCCATCAAAAACACAAATATTAGTTACTAACGCAATGTTTTTCAAAGGACCGGCCAATTTCATGGCATTTAATTGAATGAAATTCAAAAGGGGAAATGTACCTCTTTGTCAGCGAACGAAAAATTCCCAGACGCAAAATATCAGACAGAGATAGGAATTTTGGCGCAATTCAGTGATGGACTGCGAGAAAGGTATGCCCGAAATCAGCAGATGCAGCCACTCAGTGTGTTACTGACGTCCCGGCAAGGAAACAATGACCTAATATGAACTAGATTAGCTCACACTTGGCCAAACACGAGAAAATTTTCACTTTGAAAAATCCATCGCTTCCCAAGCTCTTAAACACAATGTTTACTCTTTTCTATAAAAGGAGTTGGACGCATGAGGTACGGGAGATCGTAAGTCAACTCGTGTTCTGCTATTCCCTGCAAAAGCCAGGTCCTCCAAAACGATTGATAGGTCGTACGTCGTCCACGATGGAGTTGTTGCTCGGCAGTAAAATTTTCCCAAACGACCTCCGAAATTTGTCTCCTTCAAGACCATGAGCACGACGATCTTAACCGTGAGTTCATGTGTCCGTTAGATTTATTACTGAATGCACCAAAGGACGATATGTTTATAAATCACTTTGGAACCATCAAAGCAGCCATTAGGGTTGCAAGTGTCTCTCTTTAGCGTTTATTGCAGGTTGTGCATGAGAGATAAGGCTGTTGCTCTCACAGCTCTACACTGAAAAATTTCTCAAGAACCTTCATGTCCAGATTACGAGCTCGAGGAATGTGACGCTTTTTTCAGTGACGTCTATAATGGCGACGTTCTTAAGTCCTTTGCTTATCTCGAAGAATTTTCAGCCCATGTATATACTGCAGGACAGCATCCTTATATCGCAGATTGGGTCATTGGATAAGAGACCCAACATTCTTGGAATCTAGCTTATTGCGCCCTCTAAATTGAAGAGGGATGTATCAGTTAGACGAGTCAGAGAAACCTTCCTGTTCAATTTCGTGTGTAAATTAATTATTAAACTATAGATAACTTTGAAACTCATGATGGCTAAGGAAGGAAACGATTTAAGAAAACCCAGAAAATGAATTTCATCGGCGCAAGCCACGCTTTTTTAGAGTAAATCAAAATCAATGTGTCAACAGCATACAGCAAGTACTTCCGCTTGACAGCAACAGCTCGTACTTCAAATTCCTGATAATTCTGCTCACGTGTTGTCGACTCATCTCCTTCAGGTACTGAAAGGTAAGAAATTCTACTTCATAACTCTTGGGTCGAGATAGGTAATTCCCAAGAGAACTGTTTGCAACGCCAGCCCTCTAGTGAAGACATCGCCCTTTAACACCTTCAATAACTTCAAACTTGCTGTAGAAAATCCCTAGCTCATGGTCATGAGAGTTTTCACTGATTTTACATCTGGTGATTGCTAAAGTGCTGAGGTTACAATGAGCGTGCTTTGTTTTTGACAATTTTAAGTGGTTTGAGAGCACCAAAGCAACTTGACCAAGGCTCTCAGAAAATACAATATGGCGTTGTTGATTTCGGTGAACTAGACTTGCTGGTCACGAGTTATTTTCGCAGGAGCGCCCAAGATCCCAACGCCGTTAAGGTTGGAGTGACGGTCACTTTTGGGTGTGCTGAGCAATCTGGCATAAATAGGAGCCGCGTGAATTAGGTGGTGCCTCCTGACGATGGTTGTGAACTTGCGGGACGGCGGTTCACGGGTCATCAGGAAGGGTCGCGCCGCGCTCTTGTATAAGGGGTGAGAGGGAGATGCGGCTCTTCCATTTTATTATTATTGAGAAAATTATGCTGCGAAATTCATTGAGTCTGCACAATGCATCAGCTCGTGAGCAACTTAATGAGGCTCTGGTGGCCCATGAGCGTCACACATGAACGACTCCAACAACGCACTCGCAAGCCAGGTTCTTGTGGCTTGATTTCACGTTTGTCAACAGACTCGAAAAAAAAACTCAATTCAACTATGGGCAAAAACATCAAATAAATTTTTCGTGATTCCCGTTCGGGAAAAGAACACGTAAACATAAAGGATGCAAAACCATTACGCTGCAAGCTTTTTGGCATCTTCAGTCCCACATTTTTGCGCGCTTCCGAAGCTGGCTGGGCTCGTGACACGGCAGCCGAGGATAAAAGAAAGTCCTGCCTCCGACTTTTTGAGGAAGTTTGTTAAAATATTGCAGTGGTCAGGCGATGCGTGAAGCTTATCTGCCTTGCCTCTTGACTGCGACCGTGTTGCTTGTTCCTTGTCTTCGGCCTTGTTAGAGACCCTCTCTGTGCCTCCAGCCTGAGTAAACATGTTCACTGAGATGGGTTAAACTGAAGTGCAATATTCAATTCAAATATTAAAGTCATCAGTTGGCAATTTTATAGATACCAAACATTAACTGGGTCCGTTAAATGTCATTGTTAGAAACCTTCTCTGAGCCTCCAGCCAGAGTTAACATGTTGATTGCGATGGGTTAAACTGAAGCTCAATATTCAACTCAAATTTAAAATCAACAGTTGTTAACAATTTTAACAAACATTAACTTGGTCCGTTAAATATCATTCAATTTAAAAGATTGTGAATTTTTTTTCAAACGACCCATAGATGGGTCGTACTCTTTACCGACAAGGTGGATTTCTTTCTAAGTTTGTTCTTAGGAGTTCACTGCCGAGTGGCAGCTATTTCCTCATTCTAATGTCAGTCACTATCTGATGACAGAGTGAATCTAACGATGGTGGTTATGATAACGGTAACATGAGTGGAAAAATGCTGACGTTAAAGGGTAAAAAAATCTCCGTCATTGTAGCAGTACAATAGACAGCGTAAGTTCTGTTAAGCGGACTTTATCGTCCCAGCTGTTCCGTTAAAAAAATGTTGATTGTTTAAAAATCCATCCATGACATGCTGCTTTGTTATTACGGTACAACAGAGAGCGCAAGTTCCTTCAAGTGGACTTGACTACGCTACCAACTGTAGCGCTACGACAACGTAAATTATTGTTGGGACACACGTCTTTGATGATGTGATGCAAGTCGCTGATGATAAGCAGTGAGTTAACTAACTTTCTGATTCTCTTCTTTCATTTCCAAACGTTGACAAAAAACTGTGGCTGTAGTCTTCTTCAACAAATTGTCGGCCTTTTGGGGAATTGCTTGCTGGCGATGGCGATTTCGAAGATTCGAAAGAATTGGAATCGATGTTTACACTCAGTTAAAAAATCGCTTGCTTTCGTTCTTGCTTTTCAGGCTTATGCTTACTTGCCTGTTCTTGGCATTGCTGTCGTGATGAACTATTGGGAAATTTTAGTGATTTTGCTTTGAATTTAATTTATCGGAGTACTTCTGAGCAGGCGAAAATTTAGGTCGGTAAATTTAAGGATATTTATAAATTACATGAACATCGTGTATAAAGACGCTGTGAATATTATGTACATAGACAATGTGTATATTACGTTTGTATGCGATGTGAATACACGACATTTGAATTTTTTCATTTTCAACTATCCTTGAAATTTTATTCTTTTAATTTACTAAGCACTTGCCTGGCTAATCTTTAAAAGATAATTTCCAAGGTATGATCTTCTTTATCACTGAAAATAAATGGGGATCTTTCAGTAATTTATTTTTTGGGATTTTAAATTTTTAAATAATTTTCTAAACCAATTACGTTGAAGTGAGCGTTTAGTTTCCAAATTAATGCATAATTTGAAACAATTGATACCCAAATTTACCGTAACATTGAAGTGAAATGGGACGTGAGTTACACCAGAACTAATTCTCGAATGTTAAAATTATAATGGAAAAATCTAATTATGACGAATATTCTGAGACCATCCGAAAACAAACGTGTCTCTGGCCTGTATTTTCAGCCCTTCTGAACAATTTTAACAATTTAAACGATTTATTTACCACAAGTGATCCAGCAATAGATTGTATAAGTCCAGTACAATGGACACATTTGAGTATAGCTACTTGTGGGCCCGAATAAGTTCAGCTTCTACTGCACCCTATCATCAAGCTATTTTTAAAGTGAACAGTTATGTTTAACCTAATTTACTTAACTTAGGGGCATTCAAGACTGGTCATGTTTCTATGCTCAATTTTAAACAAAAAAAAGTTCATATGAGCTAGATCGGAACAGTACATTCAAGAAAAACGATTAGGAGCATGAGATCTATACGATTGATCATGGCAGATTACCTCATATCTGTCGCCATCATCAGTTGGTGTTTTATACATGAAATTACGCATGGAGCGCCAGTAGAAATCAAAAAGCTTGAGTATTTTTGGACTTCTGAATGAATCATTTGTGTGAGCTATAAATTTTAATTTCATTACCGCTCGAATGGCTCTTTTTTGCAATCCAAACAGCAAAGTGGTTTTATTTTTATTAGTTCCGTGCCAAGCTTCTATCCCGTATTGTAGATATGGTGGAATGATCGTTCGAAAAAGTATTTTTGAAGCTTCTTCAGGCAATACAAGTTTTACTTCATAAAGGATTCCAGCGGATTTTGATAATTTTATGATATACCTTGATTTTCTACACGTGCCTCTGGTCACCAGAAGTTGCCATGATACGAAATTGAAGTATTTGTAGGACCTGACGCTCATTTCCAGAATTTCTTGATCATCTTCCCATGCCTGCCCTCGTCCTCTGCCAATTCCCACTCGCAGATCAGCTGAAGTTCATGCGCACGTCATGCTCAGAAAACGAGACACAGAATTTAGTCATGGACTCCTTCATAATTAGGTGAGTCTTGCGCTGGAACACGGCATTAGAGGATCGTGTTCGTAGTGCCGGCGACAGCAAAGCTTCGAGGGCAACCATGACGTTTCTTAATTGACACTCAGTCTAAAATTGACTACAAATGAACAAAATCCCGTACGCTCATCGACTATTGGCAAACTTCCTAATTCTCAAGTAAATTTCTCATTCATCAAATTCGCGGCAGGCATTGATCTGAAATTCACTTATACGAGCTTGATAGTAGTTTCATGTTCTACATCTTTTTAAAAAGTCCAGTTTGTAGCGTTACGAGTATTATTTTGGAGCACAATTTGCATCAAGTGTCCAGATTGCGAGCTATTGGTGAAGTTTACCTGGCGCTAGAATTGGAGAATTAGGAAATTGGCTCTCAATCTCCTGAGAATCAGGCAAGCAATCTCTAAAGCTGTATTTTACAGTACTTTAAGATCCATTCTAGAGGCACAGGCTTATTTATGTTTTATTCTCGCTTATTATCCGATGATGCTCGATAACAAGCACATGGAGCAGCCATCACTCATACCATAACTCGAAAAGTCGCTCGCGCGAAAACGCTAGAGTTAAAAATGACGATCGGCAAGCGTGCGCTGCTCGAAATGAACGCTAAAGTCCCCAATGTTATTTTTGAGTGTCACATGATCAACTCGATGGAAATGAACAAAGGGTTCTGAAATAAGCTTCGTTAAACGCAAGTGTATTTCTTTCGAGCAGTCACATGAACTAAGCGGTGGTGAAATTATGCCTTCGCCATCCACAGTCAAAATCGGAATAAAGAGCAAAAATTTCAAGACAATTTGCCGAGTAATCGGAGTAAACAACAATAATTCTAAGACAATTAACTCAGTAATCCGAATAAACAAAGAAGTGTAGAAAACGATTTACACAACAATCATACTGGAAGTAAAAATGCTATCAGAGTAAACGAAACAAATTCGAAAGGAATGTACGCGCCAAATTCTCACCTCTAATTCTCTCTTATCTTGCAATCTGAGTCTCCCTCATAGCAACAATTACGTGAAAGCGCTGTTTTCAACACTGTGGAGTGAAACATTTCACGCCAGACAATGAATTACTCTCCACAAAACCCGAGTGTGAGCAATTAACCCGACTAAGGGTCATTCATCATGAGCTGCAGGGCTTTGCCTGTTCCTCTATAACTCACTGTCGCCTGTACAATGTCCAGCTACGCAAAAAGGGTAGATACTGCACGGATACAACATTTTGTCATGGGCTCTTTTTTGCATGCCGCTTGTGCTTAAAGGGACGCGCTGAGCTGGACTCGGTGCAGGCTAAGCAACCGAGGGAGTTTGTTCAGTGCAGTCGAGTTGGATCGAGGTTGTTGAGTCCGTGTTGCTGTAGCGTGAGGTCTATTACAGTAAAGCGTGAGATCTACCTTTAGCTAATATTATAGTGTGAGGTCTACCACAATATAGCATGAGGTCTACCTCTAGCTAGCACTATAGCGAGAGGTCTACCTCTAGCTAGCACTATAGCGAGAGGTCTACCTCTAGCTAGCACTATAGCGAGAGGTCTACCTCTAGCTAGCACTATAGCGTGAGGTCTACCACACTATAGCATGAGGTCTACCTCTAGCTAGCACTATAGCGTGAGGTCTATAACTGTAAAGCGTGAGATCTACCTTTAGCTAGTATAATGTGTGAGGTCTACCACACTATGGCATGAGGTCTACCTCTAGCTGGCACTATAGCGTGAGGTCTACCACACTATAGCATGAGATCTACCTCTAGCTAGCACTATAGCGTGAGGTCTATTACTGTAAAGCGTGAGATCTACCTTTAGCTAGTATAATGTGTGAGGTCTACCACACTATGGCATGAGGTCTACCTCTAGCTAGTATTATAGTGTGAGGTCTACCACACTATAACATGAGTTCTACCTCTAGCTAGCACTATAGCGTGAGGTCTACCTCACTATAGCGTGAGATCTACCTCTAGCTAGTACTATAGCGTGAGGTCTACCACACTATAGCATGAGATCTACCTCTAGCTAGTACTATAGCGTGAGGTCTACCACACTATAGCATGAGATCTACCTCTTGCTAGTACTATAGCGTGAGGTCTACCACACTATAGCATGAGATCTACCTCTATCTAGTACCATAGCATGAGATTATGTCAGGTAAGGTTAGGTTATAAATAGACATTACTTATTCCCATACATTTAATTTAGCAATAAACATTTAATTTGAACATCTCAAACTGCCCCTGGGTAGGCGATTTATGGCGGTAGACCTCACGCTATAGTAACACATGTCGAGTCACTGTGGTGGGGTCGGATCATGGTTGTCGAGTGGCTGCGGTAGAGTCGGATCATGGTTGGTGGAGTCGGATCACGGTTGTCGAGTTAATACGGTGGAGTCGGACCGGATTGACTAGTCACTGGCAAAAAACGGAAGCACAAAATTAGTCCTGAGTTTGTTATCGTTTACCAGCAGCAGAAAGACATTAGATACGCTATGCAATATCACAAGCCAAATGGCACGACCAAGGTGCAATTTGGCGTTGAGTCGCCGCCCACAAAGCAAATTCAAGCATCCAGTAACTGACGCAGGCAGTCGCAAATTCTGCTTCCAAGCTCATTGACGACACATCCAAACGCCGTAAAGCCCCTAGTTTTACGATTGAAATAAATCACATGCTGTGAATGAAGTGCTATTCAAGACCTTGTACCTATTGGCTGAAATGCTTCTTGTCCACTTTGCTGAGACAGTTATTAGCGTCAAATTATGGGACATAAACTGTCCATAACGACCAATTTCCAAACGTCCCTACGGGTGTCAGGATGTATTTTGCCTCGAGGAGAATAGCAAGAAAAATACTCCTTTTTATTGATCCTCAAACTGCTGAGATGTTATTTTGTACATAGAGCCAAATGCTGGGATTTCATGCGAAATTTCTCAGCGTATTTGAATTTGAGTGAACTTCCAGATCAAAACTGGATTAAAATTTAGGAGTTCTCATAAGTCTAGAGGACAAGTTAATACCCAGTCTAACTTTTTTGCCGCCTGCATGCATGTTTTTCGCCGCCCAAGCAATTAAATCGCTTAGGCGGCGAAAAACATGCATGCTCCGGCGAGAAAGTTAGACTGGGTTACGAGGAAAAATTGTAGCGCAATGTGAATGGGGGAATTGACGAGCGTTTTTACGGGAATTAAATGTGTTTTTCTGGGCTTCTGTATCATAGATGCGCGTGCGAATCGGGGACACAGGTTAAATAATTTCAAACACTGAAAAGCCCTCAAATTCGTTTCAGTATCTGCTCATCCACCCATTTTGGGAAAAAACATAAAACATCAGTTGAAATATATCACCATTGAATTACAGAGTGCTCGTTGAGATATGCAGTAAGAAATTATGAACTTTTCATGCTATTATGTATGTTAAACTAGTGCGCACACGTGGCCTAGAAATATTGCTACATGTGACAATTTCTACCAGAAGGTTTTTAAAAGAGCTTTTTTAAGTGAAACAAGTAAGTTCTTAGAGCCTTCTCGAATTGCTTCATCGCATGCTGAATGTAGAACAGAATTACTACGCAGTTCTCAAACATTAGAGATCCAGGCAGTGGAGAGTGCAGTGAAGGACATCGAGCTAAGCTGAATGTTCTGTTGCGAGAGTTCATCGAATTCTTCGTCTAAATTAACTGTGGATCAAAATCAGTTTCAACAAAAACCCTGTTTCGACGTAGATTATTGCCCCTGAGAACATTCGAGTGCAATATCGAGGCCAGTGAGCAGAGCATACTGAGTTCGCTTGATTTTAAAAGCAAGCGAGACCAAAATGCGGAGCAAAATCATTGTAAACAAAATCCGGTCTAGACAAAAACTATTTGCGTTAAGCACATTCGAGTCCAATATCGAGTATATATAATATGCGGGTCATATAGAGTCCATATAATGTAAAGTCCATTTGAGGCCAATATGAAGGCAAAGTCTCGACAAAGACTCCTCGTATTCCTACTTAGAAAATTCGAAAATTCGTGTCCAATATCACGGAAGAATGCTCCTCAGGAATCTCTTGCTTTCTCATACAACTAGAAATATTCATTGCAAGTTGGACTTGAGGCGTATAATGCCCACTGGCTGATGTTCATGGTTTTAGTTGGTCGAACGACTTCGCAACAAAATGCATGTTAGTTGATACTCATGAATTTTACTCTCACGATCAAAAATGAAATCACATGTGAGGAAGATTTCACTGGCATGTAGGTTCGTAAGGTGCCCCTTCTTAGTGATTCTTAATGAGTTCAAATGCTTTAAAAATTTATAATTATCGAACAAGAGAAAGCAATTGAAATTTTCGACTATGATACCACATTGTATTGCTTAACTGGACTAACTTCAGTAAGTGTAGAGGCCGTGCGGAGAATGCTTTTTATTTAATTCAACTGCTTTTTTCAACGCAAAACTGAATAGGAAAAGAATGATTATAAAATCTATTAACCTATGAAACTGATATTATAAGATCTGGACAATTTCCTCCCCTCATTGAAAGGAGAAATTAGAGTGAAAATAAATATGAAAAAACCATAATCAAACTTTAAGGCTGAAACATTGTCGTTGTAACTATCATGCAATTATACAGTGTTCTCAAGAATTTCTGGTATCGTTTCTTTAATGGAAATTAACGATCAATTTTCACATCCATTCTAGCTGTTAAATTCCAAGATAATTAGATGTCGGCATCGTTATTTAAAATTTAATGCTTAAGTTTATATTCAACGAAAAACACACGAGAACAGTTCAAGAATCCTGTTGTAAAATTCTGCTGCAGAAACTTGCTATACGCCTGCAATGCATTACAGTGTACTTTTTTCTTTCATTGCTATTTGATTCGCAACCACTCAGGTAAATCATTTAGTGTAGCAGCTCAGAACAAACTTTATCAAAATTTAATTGTACACCTGACATAGGAAACACAGTCACTCTAATTCGGTCTTCAAATTAGAGAGAACATCGACTGAAAATTAGAGGAAATTAGAACATGTTCCTTTAGAAGTGACCGCGCTACCATGTATTGCAGAAGCATGCTTCGCTGGTACATAAGTCTTTGTACATTTAATTCCTAATAATTTCTCATAAACGTGCGCTATTTACATATAAATATAGACTCAAATCCATTCTTGACTCATATTGACCAAACTGTACACTAAAAATATGTGCCACTTGAACTCCTAATTACAAATGGAATCGTAAGACATAAATTTTCGAGTGAAACTATTTTCCGTCGGGGAAAATGAGACGACGTCCTACTCAAGCAAGTGCATTTGCGTTTTGATTTCCGAATTTGTAGGAGTCGCGAAAATCGTCGACTCGCGTCTTGCAATTTGCGTCTAGCTGAGAAGCAGGAAAAGATTTGTGTGTACTTAAACCATCGAAAATAAGGCGCGACACCAAATTGCACGCGCACCGGGCAATAAATGTTTGGACCTGACGGCAAATAAGCGTGTATGCAAGTTCAATAATTTTTGCCTTTATAACTTCTCTTTCCGACTGCCATCAGAGACTGCGACGGAACGCATACTTTGCCTTCATCTGAGCCCGAGTGGCGCTCTCGCTGAACCCGCGTCCAAAGGTAGCAGTGTTGGGGTTTTAACTGTAAATTATTGGTTTTATCGTGCATATGATGCTCTATGAATCATGGCAAAGACCGGTCGGGAATGTTTAACGCTCGTATTTATGATGGGAGAGTTACTTTAAACGAAGACTAAGATAGATTATCTTCTGCAACCAAATATTTAGCAGCTCCTTTTCTTGTTTCAAGTTTGAGTAGCGCTGTCATTAAGAGAAGGAGAAACTTAAATAAAGATGGCAATAATAACGACAATCATCCCGTACTGGGTATGTGCAAAATTTCTGCTGAAGGTATGATTATCGTTAAGAAATGAAACAAATATCGAAAATTTCAGACTTTAAAATAGTGAAGTGTTGAAAAAAAGCTGAACGAGGGCACCAAAACTTCAAATCTGCTCTGACCTTGTGTTGAATAATATTTACGATGATCTGAACATTGTTTTAGAATTTTTTACGTTGTCATTTTAAGTCCAGGTGCGAATCATTTGCTTGAGTATTCTTACTTATCAAGAAAACTGTTCCTCCCCAAGGCATCCGCGGGTTACTAAATGGAACAGAATATTTCTTAATATAAAAGTGCTAAACAAATATTTCTCAACATAATAGTTCTAACCAAATATTTCTTCACTTAAAAGTTCTAAATCAATGGACAAACCAAAATAAGTAGATTATGGGAATTTCAAGAGTTAGATGTATAATGGGGTGAACAAAATAAATATCTAACATCTTAAATAATTTACTCATGGCACGAGGACTGAAAGCATATAAATCCTGTAAAAATCACGCTATGAGCTAATGGAGACTCTGAAAAAAAAATGATTTGCAAGACTGGCATTTTTTCAAACGAAAATCCTCAAGTTTTTACTTTTTTAAAAAAAAAAGAGCATTCAAAGCACATTACGACATTAAAGGAAACCCTGCAAAGTTGTCACGTGCTCAGAGCTTTTATGCCCAAACTTTTTTGAAAAAAATTAAACTTGTAAATTTTTACCAACAATTATTCCAACCCGGCAATCTTAGCACAGGCTGCGTTCAGTCGTCTGAGTCTCAGAGGCAGGAAACAAGCCTAATAACTAAGGGTAAATGTTAAAAAATTACTAATGAATTGTACATGAAAATTAAGTTCACTGCAAATAAGCAACTTCCTGATGAGACACATACCGCGATGCCTGTCATTCGTGCTCTAAATAATCGTGTAGGCTTCTGTGTTACAAAAACTTGCTTCGCGATGATAACATCAGATTCATGCAGCTTATTTTTGTCAGATTTAGCGAGTCGAATCGATAGATAATTATTATACATAGCTTTCACACACGAAAATGATCTATTTGAGATCAGTTCAATCCAATTGTTCTGCGATTAGACCTCGTTTTTGTGAATTATCCGTGACGAACGTTCGTTAAATTACTACTTTTCCTGACCAACTTAAATGCTCCTGAAGAGATTTTCTGTGCTAATCAAATCTGTACGATTAGTCGTGTGCATTATCCACAATTTCAACCACACTCGTGGAAGAAAAATACGCTAGAATCTTCAGAACAACAACACGCATCACTTGATAGGATTCCTAATGGTACTGCCTGTCTGGACCAAAAAAAATGCTTTGCAGGAATTGTTAAAAAAAAACATCGCCTCATAATGTTCTCATACTTGCAGAATAAGTTGAACTGATAAAGTAGACGAAAACGACACTTTATCAAGACCTCATGAAATTGGCCTTCATTTGAGAAGCGGCTTTCGAGCCTCAGAGCGGCTGATGGAACGCTTGCTGGAGTACTTGAAGTTTCTCTGTCATTTTTTCACCGATACAAGAACTCGGAAACTACCTCATTATTACAGATGAGTTCTCCCTTGCGTCGTGCTATGACACCTGGCAATTTCTGAGTATTGTTGCGGAATCTTAAGGCACCGTGGAGTTGCAAGCTGTGATCATGAATTTCCGCAACGACAATTGCCACAAGAAGTGTGAATAATTCGTTCTATCTATAAAAGTCAGCGGAAAGTTATTAACTGGCATTAAGCCCATTCGTAGCTCGCGTTCACCTGAGCAGGCTTTTTACTCGAGTGATTAACTGTGAACAAAACGAAAAAATTGGAAATTAAAAATTCGCAACGATTGCAATAATTACGCATGTAGCAAATACTGAGGCGAGTCTTGCGACTTGGGGTATCGCTAAATGAGCTTCTAAATTGACAAGACCCATCAGGTTTCGGTTGCAGACATTAAAATTCGTCTCAAATTAGGCGTGGTTCAATTACCTCATAGCAACAAAGTAATGAATGGAGGGAGATCTAACTTTGCAAGTATTCTTCATCCAAAAACCTATTATGATACCTGTCGGGAGAATCACTTTCGTTATTTAATCCGCGCTCCTAGTAGAATTTGAAGCTCAGAATTTGACTCGCTGATGAGATCATTGCGATTGAACGAAACGGATTTACAACTTGACCATCGTCCTCGTCAATAGATAGCCTCTAATGGTGCATGATCGCAAGGCCTTTATGCGTATGAAGACATTACTGGAACGGATGAAATTCAGTCAGATTATTCTTTGATTTTGTGTCTCAGACAATCGCTTGCTGTAAGAGCCCAATAATTACAGGCTGAGCCGTGCTATCGATGCGTACTGAGATCGCTCGAGACAATCAGTTTCATTGGACTGCATGCTCTGTACATCTACCTGTGATACTAAGGCTGATACGAGGGTTGCTAGGCCAAACCTCATGAATTTTAAGCCGTAATAAACTAAAAATCTATTGTGTTCGTATTCAATTGTACTGTCGATCACCATTCATTTGCACTAAATTACACACTCGCTCGTCGTGGCCTCAAGCTACCTCTGCAAGATCCTTCGGCAAATCGCCGAACTCAGCAGAAAGATTAATGCGCCTCTGAAAAACGTTCTAAAAAGACGGAACGGTATGCCGATTTAGGCAGCGGGATCGCTGTAACCTTTGCTCACAACCGTGGAAGTTTGAGCTCAAGAAAAAGAATGGAAAATAGCTGTCCTTTTTGGAAATCGAAACCAATTTTTGCTGTGGTCTTAATTGTACGTGCTGCTTTGTAATGCTGAATTAATGGCATTATTAGGGTCGTTATAAATCTCTCTTGAAGATCATAATATGATAGAGGAATTAAGCTCCTGAATTATAATCGATCTAATTAAATATTTAGTACAAGAATACGAGTAATGTTCGGCCTAGATTATTTCTTAACAGTTGTTTTCATGTGACTGGGGGCTTGGCATTCCAAACTGTGAAAAAAAATTACTTAACGCGTTTTCTTAATTGCATTAGACCACTATTTTAACACCAATCATTCAAAGCATTTAACAATTGAATATGTCAGCATTTTCTACTCATACAACCGTCATCACAACTTCAGACTGGCACTGCCATCAGATTGTCACCGAAGTCAAAAGTAGGAAGGAACTGCACAGTGAACTTTACAAAACACGTCAGGCCAAAAAGTTAACTATAACTCCAACACATCAAGTGAGTTTTTGAATAAGACAATAAAACCCTCTGAGACACCTAAGGGTTAACATCTATTCCTAAACGTCGTGGTCATTCATTGCGCAATTATTGACAGAAAAGCTTGATAGGCTTAGAAAAATTTAACTAACCCATGGTCAGTTGCAGAAAATGTTTTGCTTATAGGCTTGTTCGAGAGGATAGAAGGGGATCGAATTGACCAGGCAAGGGGAGAGGCACACGGTGACGGAATGAGACTCATATTGCGTTCACTGGAATTACGGAACGATTTGGCGGCTCCGCGAGAAAGTTTTTCCGCAATGCAAGGAGAAAGTAGGATGGGAAATTCACAGGTTGTTGGGCAACTCAAAATAAAAAATGACACTGCCATACTGGTTGCGAAATCATATTTGGCGGAAATCGAAGTGCAAAACTGGACATTGATGACTCAGAAATTGGTTGTGAAAATCTGAACACGTAGATGTGAAGTGAATAATTTTGAAAATTTTATGTACGCAGTGGGTTACAAGAAAATCATACTTATGATTAGCGAATTACGTCGTATGAAATTTATTGTTATATACCGTAAGCTTACACTTTTTATTCTTCTTTTTATTGATCTTAATTTTAAGGTCCAAGTGATGAGGGTATCTCAAAACTATGCATTAGCTCACCATGTTTATGGAAACAGCTGAGAACCTGCTGAATCAAGATGGAACTAGTATTTCTTCGCTCAACATGTAAACATGTACATTCATTGAAACATGTAAATTCCAATCATACTCATTTTGTTTGCTTGTGGACACTTTTTGTTGGAAGCGCTGAGGATATTTTCTTTTATTTTTACAAAAATTCTACAGTAAAATGAAAATTTTATACAATGTTAAATAAATTAATTAAGCATTTGAATTTAGAATAAATCCTTACATCAGTTTTAAAATAGTAAGAAATATTAGAGTATAATAATTTAAATAATTTTCAATAAAACTTTTATTTTCTTTTTGTAGAATGGAGTTACAGTAACTCTGTCGTAGCGATCAACTTACGAGAGCTGCTTCTTTTTCCCGTAGTGACATACCCATCAAAGATTGGCAGGCTACAAAGTTCGTAGAGAAGGCCTGGCGTTGCTGACTCAAAATCAAAGTTAAACAAAACTGTACTCCTTAGAATAGCGTTGGTGGTAGGATGCCCTCGAAGTCACCGAACTTATCGAATATATTGCTTGTTAAATAAAGCCGATTTGACCTATATTGTAGAATACAGCATTAAATGTCAATTATCACAGTGATCAGTCTATTGCGAAACTAGGTTAAGTGAACTAGGGTAAACATTATTGTACACCTTAGAATAATGTGATGGTAGGATGCCCTAGAAGTCGCTGAACTTGTTCGGGCCCACAGGTAGCTATACTCTAGTTTGACCATTGTACTAGCCTTAAGAATCATTCTACCTCTGTATCACCTGTGGTAAATAAGTTGTTTGAATTGTTTAAATTGTTTAACTTATTCGGGCCCACAGGTAGACCAATGAACTAGACTTAAGAAACAGTCTACTTCTGTACCGCTTGCGGTAAATAAATTGTTTAAAACTCGGCATCAAATGTAAAGAAAAACTCCACTGTAGCCATTCCTTTCGAGAGCAAATTTAAAAGACAAATTAAGTGTGCTCCGCAGCAAAAATTTAATCAAATCTGGCTTCAGGTACATGGACGAAAACTGCATTAATCATTGTAACTTAGTTATTCAAAAATGCAGTACTCATGAGACCTGCCGAGCTTCTTACCTGTTTCTTTCATCAGAAAATTTTAATCACATCATGTCGATTTAAATTACTGGACATGCTAACGGTATATCTATTTCCTCGAGAGACTTCTCAAATATATTACTCCCCTTAAATATGTTACTTCTGTTAAATTTATTACTTCTGTTTACTATAAGACCAGCCTGAAAAATGTTAACACTGCCGACAAACAGTAGGCTTCTCTCCCCGGATTGTCGAGTAGAAAAACAAGCTACACTCGACAAAAAGTTCCGATTCAGATAGCTGAATTGAGTACAACGAGCGCCATGAGGTTTGTCATGTCGCAGGCCCAATCGTTTATCTCCTCTTCATGTCAGGAAGGAATACAATTGAAAGCGATATTAATCAGAAAATTAACTGTAAGGGTATGGTTCGTTCTGCCTAGTCCAGACAAGCAGCAATTCAAGGAGCATTTGTTAATATCGATCGGGACTCAATTTCCATATAAATACACCCTATGGTACTTGCTTCTATGCACATAAATCGCTCCCAGACGACATCCAGCAAAACGGACTCTCGCATCTGTTAATAAGAGAAATAAATCACTTTGTTTGTGCATTGAGGATATAGATATATGTAGAAAGACGGTTGTAATCTCATCAGTTTATTGGGAAATTAAATCAAATCTAAGTTTAACAAAGCTCAAATGCATAAAATAAGCATCAAATGTACAAACGCATAACTTTTCACCGTAATATCAGTAAAAAATTTAAATTACGCAAAAAAAAGCGTAAATGTTTAAATGGAATTCATAATTTCTGCTTAAGGAATGGAATTATAATGATTGATAGTCTGCCCATATCTCTAAGCAAAGCATCAATTTCGGTCGATGGTTATAACCCAGTTTAAGTTTTTCGCCGCCTGCATACATGTTTTTCGCCGCGTAAGCGATTTACTGTAATCGCTTGGGCGGCGAAAAACAGGCATGCTCCGGCGAAAAAGTTAGACTGGGAAGCCACGAAGTAAAAAAGAAAATACAAACAACAACAGTTATAATTATTACTTGTTATTCATTTTTACAGAATAATTCTGTAAAAATGCAGCGTTTAGAGAACTACCACATTTTTCACATGACCCCACAATCTTAAGAATAGCAAAAGCTCTTTATTCAGCGAACACAAATGGAAGAATTCACATGATCCACGCATTTTAGCAAAAGTTCATTCACGCCAAAAAATTTAAGAAAAATTCTCCAAAGTGCAACCAAATTCACAATAAATGAAAACTTTGAGCACTTTTGAATTCCAAAATGACGTCATGACATAAACCTCGTGGTTAAAGGCACTGGACGAAGTTACTAAACAACGAAAATTAGCTCTGAACGACGTTACTAAACGAAATTCAGCACTGAATGGAGTTATTAAACAAAACTTAGCTCAGGGACAGAATTAATTCCACATGAGAGGAGTGACGGTGAGCAAGACAACGCTCCGGGGCTTTAAAAACGTTTTACTCTTTAATTTATCGATGAGATTTGTATAAAACTTGTTTTTAAGTTCACCTTGGAATTTTAAATCACTTGCGTTCAAGAAATTTGTTCCATGGGGAAATTAAATGATCGTCGGTTCATTTTTGTCGGTTCATTATACGAACCTAAATTTCGAGGTAATCTCATGATTTTGCCATTGAACATTGAATGATGCAGAAATTTGTGTAAATTTATAAATCAACTGCTTGTGATGATCAGTAACAATATTTTGTCTCCTCTTAATGTCAGGAAGGAATACAATTGAAAGCGATATTAATCAAAAAATTATCTATGCAATTAACGTGCAAAACGAACTGCTCTATTGAAAATCGGTGCAGCCCGTCTTCCCTGAAGCGGCTGTCAGCGCAGTAAACTTAGGCCCATTTCCCACCGAGCTAGCAAAGCAGCATCTAGCAAGCTCGCATGAGCTATCTAGCAGATGGTCTGCGAGACTGGTAGGTAGGAATAGCACTATTACCAGCCGTTGCCTTCACACTGAAATCGCACGTTTTATCCAGCATGCAGCATGCGAGATGAAAATACTATTCCTACCTTCCAGTCTCATAGACTGTCTGTTAGATAGCTCATGCGAGCTTGCTAGATGCTGCTTTGCTAGCTCGGTGGGAAATGGGCCTTACGGCGTGCAGCGGCGCAGTTCTGCGCAGCCGCAAGGCAGTTTCGTCTGTCATTTGAGGGTGCGCTGAGTTGCGCTGCACGGGCCTTTTTAATCTGCGCGAATGCTGAAATTGTTTTTCATGTAGGGGGCTACTATAAGCTAGAACAAAATTAATAGCTTACGCTCATTGTTGTTTTTCTGTAAACAAAACGTAGAAGAAGAAAGTACGGCCGAAACATCACTCCGACGTGCATTGCGTGGTGACTAGACCTCGACACAGCGGCCGCGCAGACGTCGCTGTCCTCGTGACAAACTCAAGCACTTTCACGCTTCAAATTATTATAACTTAACTATTATAATGATCGCAGTTAAAACGATAGTTATGCATTGCCGACCTTCAAACGCAACACTAAAATTTCCGGTACACATGACCACTTTCATTGTGTAGGTACCCTGTCAGGTTTTGAATGTAAGTTTCATATGTATTTGAGTATGTTTGTTAAATAAGCACCAGATGCAGTAGAGAGTGGATCACTGGGTGAAGACAATATATATACATCAGCGTTTCATCTAAGATTTGGACCTGATGTTGAAATGAAGTATTTGTCGCCGCTATCGCTTTGCGTTAAAATGGCACCAATGTTCACGATAGACTCCGTCAGTCTAACGTAACTACTCGAATATTGACCAAAAATTGGTTGCTCAGATGCGAGCAAATCTATTTGTTTTCCTAAGAAATTTGATGTTAATTGGGCCAAAGTTCAAATTTTGTTTTCATAATTAAAACATCAACGTTTTGGCTTGGACTTAATGGGTCGAGCATCACTGCATGGGTTATCAAAACAAGAAACAATATTTTCGTTAGGGTTGAAGTATCGACGGCATATTTTTGATATCTTCAAATGGACTTCAACGACTATGGGTGCTTGTTGACAGTGTGTAAATTTACTCATTGCACACAGTGAAGATTTTTTTTTTTATAAAATGAGTCACTATACAGTGTGTAGTGACTCACAGCAGGGGAAGGTCAGATGGATGCAAAAATGAACCAGGGACTTTCCTTGTGACGTCGTACAAAATAGGTACATTTTCTCTACGGAGATATTTACACTACTTGAAGAACGTTATCTTCGAAAAGGAAAAATGACTAAAACCATGAATGATATTGCAAATAAAAGAACATAAATGAAATTGTTATAAAAACAAATTGAAAATACCTAAACGGGTCAGTTGTTTGCTTGAATCGCAAACTGCTGAGGAACTTAAAAACGAGGAGAATTTCAACAACATGTATCTTTCTAAACTGATGATGGAGCTGGACTCCGAAACGATTTCTTATTAAATATGATTAATTTCCTTGGAATTTACCTCGTTTTTAAGTTCCTCATATTGAAAATTATTCCTCTCGAAATTAAAACCGGCAATAAAATTAAGCCTGACCTACTTCACTGAACTTTTACTCAAACTTTGGATATTGAGCAAAAATTTTCTCAACATAATTCATTTTAGCACCCATCAATCAAGTACAAAATCAACGAGCAAAGAATATATAAATGTTAACTTTTACAAATTCAATGTTTAGGTGTTGATTCAAAAATTACAGAGGAACAATAGTTGTTGTTGAATGAATGTATCTCGAGTATCTAAATCGAGCTTAGACAGAAGTGGCGGCCCATCACGATGTAAGAATTTTAGTTCGGACACTAGAGCGCTATCGTGTTTTGGGTCTTGCTTCAAAATAAATGTTGGAAATTCATCTTAACCTTCGCTTTGTTTGAACGCTCATCTTGTCAATCATTGAGGGAATATACAAGATTTGAGCATTCACTAAAACACTGTAACGCTCAACGTTTCGTTTAAGCGGTTAATTACTGTTACGGAATTACGTTCAAAAAATTATGTTTAGGCGAAAAAAAATAAAATCATTTCTAAATTCAATCATTCGAATGGAATATGTAGTGATGTGAAAATATTCATCTCTATGAAAAATAAAATTAAAAATAACTTCGTAACTCCGGCACAAAGTTTCAATTTCAAACTCATGAAGAAAATTTAAATTTTTTTAGTTCTAAAGAGCACCAAAAACAAGCTTTCAACTTGATGTTCATAAGCAAAAGTGAAAGTGCAAACATCAGAAAAGCTTATCAAGTCACTATCCTTAGATGACGAGATCATTCACATCGGCTCCGACCAGACCACGATCCGGGTGGCAGCCCGTCCCACTTGGCGTCTTCTCGTGTCTGGAAATTGAAAAAATTGCTGGTAATTTTCAAAAGAAATATTAGTCACGCGAGGATTATCAGTTGCTCGATAAACCGATTAGAGATTGGTTGCGTCAACAATATCAGTTCGAACGTCTAACATTCCTTGAACATATTAGAGCAGTTACAACAGCAGATTTATAATTTCATTAATAACAAACATGTACCTTGCTATAAGTAAAGTACACGAATGAACTTATTTTCCGAAAGTCAACTCTAACAGCCCCTTGAAGGCCCAATGAACCGCGAGGCTTTCGTGGTAGCCGATTCGAAAAAGAATGAAATCTGTATGAAAGCGTGGGATATAATTTACAATACATATATATGTTTCTCGCTCAGAATAAGTTAAGCATGCAAAACAGATGCGCTCATATCAAATTGAGAGAAAGAGCAGTTTGACAATCTAGTCAGTGTTTTTCTTCGGCAGAAGCTATTTTATACTCATGCAGCTTTACAGTTAGAGTATGGAAATAAGAGGTAAAAAGGAAAAAAGCATGTTTCTTTTATAGGTGGAGATATTTTTTAATAGCCGCAATTAGTAAATTAGAAGAAACACTTTTCCCCCCATTTCCTGTCCATAGAATGAAATTAATTTTCACGGTCCATCAACATTTAATTTTGTTCATTGAAATTTATGATATACTTTAATATACTGAACAATGATGTTCTGAATTTGTTAAAAATGCTCTGTTCAAACGACCAGAATTTGTGAACAATTTTACATTAGTGTTCTCACTCGTGAGCAATGATCTATTCGTAAAGATTTTCTTGGAACTAATTTTACTACTCAGAGAACTTGAGAGCAAAATTCATCTATACGAAACACTTTAACAAACACCTTATTAAGTTTCCGATAAATACCCAAATGAGCTTCCAAAACTCATCTTAAGCATCTTACTCGTAAATGTCAGAAAAGGATCCTAAATACTTCAATCATATTTCTGCTCCGAGCCTAACAATTTGAGCTTGAGTAATCGCACAGATTTTCTAAAAGTTTAATCCTCAATGAAAGTTGTTGAAAGATTTTTATTTCAGTCTTAAGCATTCTTGAGACTTTCTAGTCTAACTTTTTCACCTCCTGCATGCATGTTTTTCGCCGCCTGAGCGATTTAATTGCTTAAATCGCTTAGGCTGGGAAAAACATGCATGCAGGAGGCGAAAAAGTCAGACTGGGTTATTCTTAATTTCAAAACGATGTTTCTCGAGCTGTGCGCCTAGTCCCACCTGTTAGTTGGAGTCCCAGGTGTAATTTTGATCCGCCCCAAGATCAGCCCACGAAAATATGTTGTCGTTATGCAGAGCGTCGTCCGAATCGTAACATTCATCCCTGCCGCATGCGGTTGCGCTGAAGGAAGGGGCTTCTGCCTCGGCTGCTTCTCTCGACAGGAATGTGTCCACAGAAAGACCTGCGGCTGATGCTTCGAAAGCGCAGCTGTTTTCTTCAGGCTGTGCAAACTTGGACTCCCATTCACTCTGTCTGCTCGTTCCGGATACCAAATTCATATTCGATAAGCTCGTGTTGTTGTTGAATTCATGCTTAACTGCATGCTGCCCGCCAAAAGAGGGCGACGGAAGAGTTTTAACCAAAGCGTCACATGGACTCGAGCTGTCGTCTTCTGACTCCTTCAGCATATTCGACAGGGCACGGATGTAAGATGAGGCTAACTGCAGTGTTGTGATTTTCGTCATGGAAGCCATCTGAGCTGTCGCAAAACTAGGCAACACTCCTCGCAAAGTAGTGAAAGCCGAGTTAATTTCACGCATTCGTTCTCGCTCTCGAGCATTGGCTGTGTTTCGTCGATACTTTGACAAAGCGACACGATTTGCCACACGACATCGACTGCCCTTTCGTGACCCTCTATTTGATACAATGTCGGCATCGCCTTCGCTCCAGCATTTCTTTAACCGTTGCCGAGGTCTTAGGCTGTATGAGGTGAGGAACTGGTATTTACCTTTCCAACCTCTGGTGTTTGAGAATCTGCTGTAATTCTCACACTTTGAGTCACCAGCACCGTTGAAATTACCTACATTGTCAGACTCATATTCCAGTTTCACCCATTTTTTGCTGCTGTCATCGGAATCACTGTCACAACTGTCGTAGCTTCTTTTCCGCCTCCGGAAAGTCGTGATCTTGAGTTCGCAATCATTTATTTTGGGCGGATCGCTCACTCTAACATGACTCATGTCATTTTGACAGGAGGGATTTTCATCTCCAGGCGATGGATATTTGGCAACGCTGTTATTAGCAGTTTCCATTTCAATGTCAAGAAGAAGTTACTCACTCTTTTTCACTTCTGTTCTCGGCAAGTGCGGAAAACTACAAACAAGACTACAGTTACACCAAACTTAGCAATTTGTCCCTTGAAACGAGTTACATTTTGCTCGAGAAGTCACTGAAATGGCTGGTATATCACACATGTGGTAGGGAGCAGGTGTTCAGAAAGCTTTCCCTGAAGCCAGGCCGGCTGGTCGGTCACTTGCCCTGAGTTAGCCGAGTGGTGTGTGCTCGCTGCAAGAGCCGGAGAACCAGACTGGCGAGTGGGTACCCTGCACACTGACTCTTGTGACCTAACCTCAAACACCTGCAACCTCTGCCGGTCCACGCCCCGTGACCTGAACCTCAAGCTATCACTCGAACCATCACATCACGCGTCAGAGTAACCACCGACCAAATCCACTCTCTGTCTTCAATGAATTACCAAGCCTTTGTGCAAACTTCTCAAACTCAAATCTCGAACCTGACTGACGAGACAAATAAGGACAATCAGTCCAGATTGATAAGTTAAGTTGAGGTTGCCGGCTCTCAGGTTCGACTGTCATTGCTCTCAAGGGAAATGGAAACCGTGGGCTATCGACGCGCCGAGCAAGATGAGCTCGCAGCTACAATGGTACAGCACCATTCTGTTCTCATAGATGGCTTTCAATAGTTACTTTAATTGATGAGGCACTCTGACAAGCATCTCGAGTGAAGAGACTAACGGAATAAAAAATGCCGGGATCAGGTTACCTTGGCGCGCCGCCACGGACGCTTGAGACGTCACTGAACATGTCATTAAAACGATTGCAGTCGCCAAACTTGTGAGACGAGAGACAGCTGTGTTTTGGGGCTTTAATCTTCATGAGGTAATAAATATATCTGTGAACGTAATCCATGATTGGACGGGAAACGAAGAAGAAATTCTACTAGCACGTTGTCCCTTTCTGTCCTTGTTCTTTTCTGTTTAGGATAGACTGCACAACAGCTTGCTTAACTTGAACGGACGACCGGAAAATATATGTTAGTGTAAGCTTTCCCAACAACAAAAGCCGAGTTTCAAAAAGAGGATGGATGAATGCACCATTTAGTAAGGAGTTAAGGGAACGTGGAATCTATGCGCAAGATGTGCAACACAAGATCCCCAGCGCACAGAAACAGAAAGTTACGAAAGAGTCTTATGAAACTAAATAAAAATTGAAAATGAAAACAATGAGTGCTGAAAAAACGTAAAAGCAGTGAACTAAAATAAGTGGTCTTAAACTAAGTAAAAAACTGTTCCATGTCCTTAAAAAGAAGACCAACCTTACTTTCAGCTCTAAATCTCACATGTTTCCCCTTGGAGCGCTAATTTCTATAGGTTCAATAGTTGTATCCTCCTGAGGGGAACTAGAACGGAAGTATAATGAATGTCGTTTAGAAGGATGTTTAGCAATAATTATAATAATAACCATTTTAAAAATAATGAAACCTCATTTCTATATATTAGTGATCTAAAGCGACTCGATTGTTTTAGTTCATTAAAAATCCCTTCTGTCACGTTCCAGATTTTATAAGTCAAAACAAGCAATTTTGCTTCGTCAATACTTAGTAAATCAATTGAGAGCGTTTTATAGATCGTTACTCTTCGTTTCGATTTTCACAAAAAAAAACACGGACGAGTAATTCGATTTCTCTATTAATGCAACGCAAGAGAAAACAATCGAAACGGTATCATTTCATTTTGCGTCTACGAGTATTTTTCGACAGAGATTAGTCAAGACCAACTTCTAGTGAGAAATTATAAAAATTCAATTGGTCTCAAACTTGACTGTGCCGTCAGCTTTCGACTTGGAATTAAAATAATTGATGTCTTATGAGGTTCATTCTGTTCAATTAATTTTTTCTCACTATCACTCATTTACTTCGGACAAAATACGCGCGTTCTTTTTTGAAAATCGTAACCGCTATGAGAATAAAAATAATTTAGCTACACATTATGTAATGAGACACATTTGTATTCCTTCGAACACTTGCACTTATTTAACTACTGCATCGTGCAATCAAGCAAAAAATTGAATGCATCGCCACTTTCTCGCATCTGACGCCATGTTGCAAGGGCTGTGCTTGCGCTCGATGGACCAGCACTCACTCAGCAGTGTGCACTCTCTCAAAATGATTCATTAATACCACATTTGACACTTGGTGCCCTACAGTTTCATTTTTTTAATTTTGTTAGTTTTTATTTTAATTAAATTTTATTTATTTAATCATATTGATTTATTATTTCATTTATTTTTTCATTTGATTCATTAACTTTTTTAAAAATTTAGTTTTATTTATTTAATGAAATTTAGTCGAGGGATTAAAACCCTTTCGCGATATGACTCATAAGCTGAATTTGTCATGGATTCATCACAAATTGACGGCTTATTCCCAGAAAAAACACAAGACTTCTGAAGCCATACAGCTGAAGTAAGTATTTCATACACTGCTACACAGCGTCTCTAACAGAGATAACAGAATTTTTGAGTTACACTAAATGAAACATATTTAATTGTTCGTATAAATTCGATTCCATGGCCCACGAGCCTTTATTTAATTTGCCTGCAGGTCTCCCCTTACGAGCGCGTGGCCAAAAACTTCAGTGAGCGTGAAATAGCATCCCGGATTTTTCTCCCGAAGGGGTGTAATCTGTATAAATGTCTCACAATATCACATCCACCCGATAAAACTAAGTGTGATATAAAAAGTTCAGCGGCTTGGCTGAAGTTTCACAGTCCGTTGAATACAATCCAGTTGAGCCCTTTCATCTCTGGAGGTTTTGAAATGAAACAGATACGAAAAAACATGTCATCTAATGTTAAACCTTTCGAATGAAGCCCTCCGCGTTTCAGTGGGTTTGGCCAAAGTTGATACAAATTTCGTAGACTCCTTCCAAAGTGGGCAGAAAACAATTCAACTCATCAATTAACGTGTTCTGATAGAACAATACCCGACCCTCTTTTCATCACAGATGAGATCTGATTATGGAACGTGGAAATAATCAGCTGAAGATATTTCGTTTTCCCATCATGACCCATAATCATTTATTTACAAACCACATGAAATCATGAAATTAATGTACACAGATAGACAAACAGATCAATTTGTCTAGCCATGGCTTGTACCCGTACGAAATCGTCAGAGTGACGTACTCAGACAAACAGAAAGATTTGTCTAGCCATGCTCGTGAACCAACCGCCCAGCAAGCCGCCCTACAAAGGCGGAAATGTGCTGTAGGCCAGCGCAGCTGCGTCGCAGCGTATCTCTTGCATTCACCATTTAGAAAATCACCATAACACGGCGATCTGATAAGGCAGCGTCAATACTGATGAGATGCGAACTGGACGCGTGGAAATGCACGGCGATGATATCGGGGCTCAAAACGGCTCTTGCTGTCCACTCACCGTCATTGACGGTCTGAAGATGCCCTTCCTTTGCATTAATCACAAATTTGACCTTCTTTGCGGTGCATTTTTCGTTCTAGCGAGACAAAGACGCAGATATCAGAGATATAATCAAATACTTTTTCTCCCCTTGCAATCGTCCAGCTTATTGTGCGAGATTGCCGAGATGAAATTGAGCTCTCTCACTTGTGCTCATTGTGCGTATTGTGCTCAGGAACTTCGTTTTTCCATCACCTGTTGTGGTGGTTGGTAGCTTATGGTTGGTGGAAAATTTGTCTGTGTTTATACTTAGGCAACACCAAAACCGATGGACATATTTGCTTTCGGTACAATGGCCCATAATACAGGGTGGGGCAGAAAAACCTATCCGATTTCAAAACGTTATAAAATTAAAACCACTCAACTTGTCAAAAAATTTATTTTATTATCATATCGCAAATTTTATGCCATTTTTAAATTTAAGTTTTGAAAAGC
>JACJUY010000045.1:320020-386764 GCA_014220935.1 Platorchestia sp. MABIK
AGGCATGTTGACTACTGACAAATGGCATAAAACCGGCTTTCTAACGGTTTTTACCCCACTACTCTACCTGCTCCCTCTTCTGAGAAAAAGGGATTTGAAATCGGATAGGTTTTTCTGCTCCACCCTGTATAAAGTGCACATTCATGATTTCACTTTCTCGTGTGAGTTCTTCGAATTCTCGGCAAAATTGCTGAGGCTCCCATCGGCCGATCTTTGATGCAGTCGAAAAATTTCAGAACTCCATAAACGTTAGCAAGGTCGCCGTCCATTAGGGTGCAACATTCTGCATTTAACCCGTTTGTTCCATATCATGATGTAGTTTAATGTTAAAATAGGATGTTTGCAAGCCCACGTAACTTCTTTAGGTAATCTGGATAGTGTTCTACAACACTGATCCAAAGTGTTTCAATTTCGCCGTTTTTAAACTAGTTCATAAACGTCGACGGTGAGGAGTATTTTGCTTGTGCTTTGCATTTTTCTGACAAGTGAAGATGTCAAACTAAACATAATTTATGAGAAGATGTTTTTCAGCACTATGAGTTTTTAAGAACTTTGTTCTTGTGAAATAAAGTTTGAAACTTACTATTTCAGCCTCAAGCACTTTGCAAACGTCAATATTTCCCACGTTATAACTTACGTATTTATCTTAATACTTAATTGAATATTCATCAATTTTTCATTATGACAGACCGTAATATGAGAACTGATGAGCGAATGTCACGCAGCTTTTAAATTTACCTTAAATATTTTTGTATTTTAATTTAACTTCTTCAACAGGCGTGGAATCTTACTATTGCTCTAGTTTACAGAGAATTTTGGGGAAAGAAAATGCGCTTCGGTTGTATCTGTACCTGCTTATTCTTCCAACCACATTTTGAGTGACTTCGTTTCATAGAAAGAATGATCACATTGTATATTTTGCAGTGGTTTATATTCATCACAACAGAAAAACATTTTTATTTACCTCTTGCTATGACGGAACGAGCAATTTAAAGAATTTTTATCCAGCAAATAATCAAGATTCCATGTTTTAGCACCCATCGGCTACAAAACATGTGCAAAAAAACACACAACAGAACATTCACTTCCTTAATCAAGACTCTCAAAAAATAATCGAGGGTGACAATGCAGCTAATCTTGAAAAACCATCAGAGCAGCTCTATAAAAATAGGCTTGCGTATTTTTCAGACGGCCGTGGAGAGGTGTCAGAAGTGCCGTACTACGGCCGTCTGAGCCCGAGGGCTGAGCTCTACGATGACATGGCGCTAAAATCTTCATTGAACGCCTCTCTTGGCCGTCTTTTGTGCCCAGGCCTGTGCTAATATTGGGGTAAAATTTTCTCTTTTTACAGCTCATAATCTAAAAATTCCCAGTGTGACATCTCGCCTTCCAGCGATTTTGGCCGCTCGCTTTAAGAACGCCTATTTTCGGGAGCTTAGCGCGTCGCTAAATGAGATCGCGGTCGTGCGCGTACTGTGCAGAATGTGGACCTGAAAGTTGATGCCTACCTCGAATTTTGAAACAGGAAAGCTTTTCAAACATGGCGGGGTGTGACATTTGGAAACGTTCACTCATTGCTTAAGAACAGAAGATACATAAATGACATGGCGCTAAAATCTATGTACACATAATGTTAGTTTGAAAACAAGGATATATTGTCTACGCAATACTACTACTTATAGCGAGCTATGAGATATACTCTACAGTTTGTGTGAAATGAAAAATTCTAAGTAACAAAGTTTTTGTACTCACACCCTCGAGATATATTTCTTACAAGGTGCAATAGAGTTTTGTCCAATTTATGTTCACAGTACTTCGCGAGCTAATTTAACATAACGATAAAATGTCTTCTCTAACTAAAACGACGGGCGCAAAAATTGTATCGACTTTCAGTGAAGAAAAATGGCTGCACAACTCCAGAGGAAAGTCACTCCTGAACGCTATGAAAACTGCGCCGTTTTATGCATAGACGCAATTATTAAGAACATGAGAACTGAAATTCGAAACTTACGAAACACACCGGTTAATTTCCTTTCATGAATTGGCAGGCATTTGTCTAGAATGAAGAGTTTGTTGAGACAAAAAAATGGTGCGATTTTCACGCTTAGGTAATGTTTGATACATTCCTCTGGCCCTCCTACCGGGTGCAGCTCAGCTCGCCTTGTGCGGCATAATTACCGATAAGAGTTCCGAGATAAGAAATGGCAGGCGTTCCGTAATTGCAAATTTTCGCAAAGAGTTGCTATCTTTAAGTAGCTGGTAGTAAGCAGCTGGCAGTAAGTAGCTAGTAGTAAGCTTGCTGTAAGTAGTTGGCAGTTGTCAGCTGGCTGTCAGCAACCAGCTCTAAGTAGCTGCTAGTAAGCAGTTGGCAGTAAGCAGCTGGCAGTAAACAACTACCTGTAAGCAGCTGTAAAGAGCCAGCAGTAACCAGATGGCTGTAAACGAATGTAGCTGGCCAAAAGCAGCTGGCTTTAAGGGAACGGCTAAATGCAGCCGGTTTTGAGCAATCTCCTAAAACGAAGAGGGCTGAACTTCTGCGAGTTCAGAAGCACAAGGAGGCAGTGGCGGGGAGTTCGCTGCACCACAATTCAGTAATTGGCTGCCGTCAGCAGCTCCTCGCTGAAATGAGCGGAGCCACAACGACGAGGATGCTGTTTTGCGGGGCAGATTACGATGTGCTCGAGTTGATTGCGGCAGATCCGTCTTCCTGCGAACAATCTCAAGCGTTTATAGGTTTCGTGACACTTCCATTTGTCATTGGGAGCTTTTGCGACACTTCCATTTGTTAGGAAGCGATTCAGTTCGCCCTCATCGCGCGTCCCAAGAGGGATGCTTCGCGTGAAACTCACACCCACATTCATCAGAAACTCACACCCACATTCATCATCGAAGCCTGTCTACTCGCTCCGTCGCGCAAGACGTATTGTCATTTAAGTTTGCGAATAAATGTGTTCCACAACAACGCTCAACGGGATTGATGAAGAGTCGGGTATTTTGAAAAGTACGACGAATGCAAGCAAATGCGTCATGGCACACCTTGCAGTCGTGAGAGATTGATGCCATCGAAAGTCACTTTTAAGCATCACTAATGACTAATGATGTCCAGGAAATGCCATTGCTAAGGTATACATGTGTGAACTAATGGTTATAAGATAGACAGCATTAAGGAACACCGTCATCAATCCTGGAATTTATCGTTTTAAGATTTAGGCTGTCATGGAAGTAGGAAATAATTGTGACAGTGTACCACACAACCTGGGATTTTCATACCAGGAAAATGACCAGCAGGAGATATTTCTTGCGTCTGTGGGAGCAAAATATTGAGCTCGCAATAGACGAGACTAAATTGAGTGATGTTTGGGAGTTACCTACGAGAAATCCAAAGTGTTGGTATTAGTAGCTTGAGGTTGAATAATTGTCTTGAAAAATCGTCTTCAAAGCTTAAAAAAGGACTGTTTTGAAATGGTTCGGTTATTTAAACTGTTCTTTGAATTTTTCATATTACCAAAAATTTAAACGGCGAATTTTACACACCTAAAAAAAAGGAGGTTTTGATGAGAGGCTTGGCCTTGTTAACAAGGAACATATAATCATCACAAAACATTCCTAAAAATGAAACAATGTTTTTCGTCTTATTTGAAGTTATAAATCTAACACCGCATTCTTAATAGCATCAGTTGGATGAGGCTCATAAGTTCTCTCACAGCTTGGCATTGTGGGAAAAAAGTAACTCTGAGCGACAGCTTTCCTCATTTATGAAATAAGTGCCAAGACAAATGGATTTAATGTAATCACTGCAAGGGACATTTTATAAAATAGGGGCAAGGTACATCTAATGAAATAGGGGCAAGGTACATCTTATGAAATAGGGGCAAGGTACATCTTATGAAATAGGGGCAAGGTACATCTTATGAAATAGGTGCAAGGTACATTTTATAAAATAGGTGCAAGGTACATCTTATGAAATAGGTGCAAGGTACATCTAATGAAATAGGTGCAAGGTACATCTAATGAAATAGGGGCAAGGTACATCTAATGAAATAGGGGCAACGTACATCTTATGAAATAGGGGCAAGGTACATCTTATGAAATAGGGGCAAGGTACATCTTGTGAAATAAGTGCAAGGTACATCTTATGAAATAGGTGCAAGGTACATTTTATGAAATAGGGGCAAGGTACATCTAATGAAATAGGGGAAAGGTACATCTTATGAAATAGGGGCAAGGTACATCTTATGAAATAGGGGCAAGGTACATCTTATGAAATAGGGGCAAGGTACATCTTGCGAAATAGGTGCAAGGTACATCTTATGAAATAGGTGCAAGGTACATTTTATGAAATAGGGGCAAGGTACATTTTATGAAATAGGGGCAAGGTACATCTTATGAAATAGGGGCAAGGTACATCTTATGAAATATGGGCAAGGTACATCTTATGAAATAGGGGCAAGGTACATCTTATGAAATAGGGGCAAGGTACATGTTACACAAAACGAACTACAGCCAAATTTTTTGCAACTCAACAGGGGCACAACTCAAAATATTCTAGATTAAGATTTGGTTTTTGTGTCTGTCTCTGGTGAACATTCCTTCTGCCAAATTGAATGCTTTACATAATTTCGAAGCTCCACTTCAGAGACCAGATTTGAAACAGGTAATTCATTTTTAATTCAAAAAAGGATTTTTTCTCTCTAGATGGTGCTGTGCTACTAATTCTTTGTCTTATCTTATATTCTTAAATTTAATTACCTAAATATTATTCCAACTTTAATTCATACTGTATATTACCTGAGTACTGGATCAAAATATTTTAGAATAATATACTGTTTAGGACTCGGTTTATTCGTAATGTTAATTATTTCAACCCAGTTTAAGCAAAAATTTCATTAAACTCTACGCTGCTCTTGAAACTGTAGACCTCACGAGCTCGAGTTCCCTGATTATTTCTTCAGTCAAAACAACTGCTCAATTCAATTTAGGGGGGTTTTGGAATTGAAGTTCTCAAAGTGAGTGTAGTTCTTCGGATTTTCGGCAATTTATATCAAGGTGTTCGATCCATCACTTGTTTATCGGTTCTTAATTCGGAAAACTGGAATTAACGTCACAGAAGGTTCTTTGATTGCAAAATGATATTCTTACATACCAGAAATACCCAACTTCTGAACTTACCACCTAATGTTTATGAGAGCGCATGATGCAATTTCAAAATATCGTACAGTTGTAAAAAAAAATTTATCATGAAACATTTTTCGTTTCGTTTTTATGCACAAATAAATACCGCGCTAATCGACGCCTCAGTTTTTGCTGCTTCGAACACTCAAATTCACAAGAGCGACAAGAGCTCATTGTTTTAAAAACAGACACCTTCACTTTGGTATGAGGCGACCTGAGGTAGCGCCTGGCCAAAAATTGCATAATTAGTTTATCCGGAGTAATACGGTGGAGTCTCGGCCACATGGAGCTCTATTGTGAAGTTGTAAAAAATCGTTCTTGAGAAATCGCAGACGTCGATTGGAAGCTCGAGGGAGACCTGGAGGGTTCGCCTGCGCTCGTCTCGCTATTCTTGCTGAACCATTTTTCCTCGGTCCCGACATTGAAACCCATGGAGAAATTGATGAAGGCATCACCATAATTTCCTTGTGGGTTGTATGTATCATTTTTCAAATGGAGCGGCCCCTAGGAAAGTAAAGTGCAGTATTTGAAGCCGGCAGCATTAACAGGTGTTCCTTATACAGAACTTTGGTCATAAATTAAAAGTAAAATAATGAAACCAATCTGCTCGTTAATGCTACCTGATCCATTCTAATTTCGAGAGAAGTTCGCTACATGAGAGGACGGTAGCCATGGCTGAGGTGAGATGATCAGCATCGAGCCAATGGTACTCGAATCGGACTCTGTAATTCGCATTCAGAAGCACCCGATCGATCTTATTGACAAATGTGACCATGATTCGAGGCTTGTTTTCAGGGTTCCTGTATACGAGAGACTTTTGTCTTGGTGAGCTCTGGTGTTCATATTCGCCCCGTCGCTACCACAGGCTGGCTGCTCTCGAAATGTCCGTTGTGAACCTACAGAATATCCGAGAACTCGTCGAACGCTATACCCGTTCATCCCAAAAGAAACAGAATCATGCCATGCCCATTCATCATAAATGAAACAGGATTAAAATACAATTTCAGGAATACAGTAGTTATTCCACTTTGATCTCGTAGATCTTTTTGCTCTAATTCTGGCAGTTACTTACCGTGGCAAAGAGTTCATGAATTGTTGTTCAGCAAACGCATATTTTTCTTGGAGCAATAGTTAAATACACAAGTGAAACTAGAATTGTCAGTTTTCTTATACTAGTGTCACTGAGAACTGATCAAATCTGCAATAATTGGAACTGCAAGCTCCAGAGGAAGCGAGCGCTCTTCTTGCAAGTGCTGGCCGTGTCTGTGCTGTATCAGGAGCGAATCAAGAAGAAGCTGAAATGAGAAATGAAATGTTTTATTGTCATAAATCATGTATCACAAAAGAGTATTTTCAGCTTGAAACAACCTTGGGTTTTTAATAATTTTTGTTTAACAAGAAAAATTTTTCAATTATTATTCAACTTTATTACTTTGTTAAAACTTAGAGCGTCAGAGCAATTTGAAATCATTTGAATTAGTACTTTCCAATGGCCAAGCTGGAAACGTATATAAAAACTGCAAAAAAACTCTTAAACCGTAACTTCAGCACACAAACAAAACTGAAAATATTAACGCAACTTGAAATGAACATTAAAAAATCGCAACTTAAACATTTTAAAGATATTTGAAAATGTTGCCGCAGTACCTAACATTTGGGCAGCGCCAAAAAAGCATCAATGCTTTTTACACATAAAGAACGGGGAGTATATATAAAAATACCCTTTAACAAGCGTCAGGGTTGCGTTCTATTCCTGGAATAGGTGAGGATAAGACGCCAGCTACAGGCTGTCTGAGCAGGACCTGCTATAAGTACTGGAGACTGTAAAACGTAATTGTCCGTGCCGGTCACTGGAGACTGCCGCATTCACAACTCACGGTTATCTTAAAAATTTCCAAACGTTGTTTTTTCTTGTAGACTCATCATCCTTGTGAGACCACCCATGGAACACATGCAGCGGAGACAACCTCAAGTCCCTGGCTACTCTGTGGCGACAATGTCCGGTACTTACGAGAAAGAATTGTGCTTCATGTTTCAGTGTGTCTACATCTGTCTGTCAATTGCTTCGTTGCTCGTACCATGCACCTCCTCACATATGTCTACATTGGAGAGTACATTAATTACATGCCTTAGGTGTTTTATTGGTGACTGAGGTGGGCTACTTGATGATTGAACAGTAATCTGACAAAAATGAAAACTTGTACAATAGTGTGAAATGACGCGGCTTCAAGCATCACAACGGTGCATTTAAGCTGCTGTATACATTTTTCGGACGAATTAATTATCCAACAGACATTTACACTCCTAACCTCGACCACACATACAACAAAAACTCAATTCAAATCAGAAAAGTATTAAAAGAAGAATCTCAAGTGATCATAAAATGTTGCCATTTACTGGCTGTACTAAAGTTAAAAAATAAATTCACGCACAAGTTCCGTATTGCGGTCACGTACTTCCAAAGCTCGCCCATTTTTCCTAAATCACAAATTGAGTTTACCGCTTTTAATTTGCAAGTCCGTTTTCGTGGCTGGCAAAACCTTGATAGTGAATGGCTTGTTCGATTCGGACCGTCAGCTCCCGCGTTATGACGCGCGTTCTCTGTTGAGTTTCATGGAAGGTGAAAGTGGCGTCTACTCAGCGGACTCGGCACACAGAACTTAGAATATAGCAATACCTGCCCGCTAAATTAGGGAGATTGAGTCTAGTTTAAGATAACAAATTGGGTAAATGGTCCTTTTGTTTGTTTGTTTTTGTTTTGTTTGTTCTTTGTTTTTTGTTTTGTTTGTTCCCAAAATCCCTCCGATGAAAATTAAATTGCTGAAAGCAATGTTATCAATATCCGCTAATACCATCTGATCAATTGTAAGTCACTTGTTCAGGGTAATTTGAAAGTAGATTTATTGAATTTAAGAACTACACAACACCCAGCAAGATTTACATGTCAATAGCAAGAACGGCAATTATGGCAATTACTGAACTTACTGTAACAACTGTAACTACTGCTATAACTACATTAATATTATTGTGCTATTTCGTATACCGGGATGCTGTAAATATGAAGGAAATTTTGGGTCATAGCTAATGAGATTCATAGCTAATGAGATTCATAGCTAATGAGATTCATAGCTAATGAGATTCATAGCTAATGAGATTCACAGCTAATGAGATTCATAGCTAATGAGATTCATAGCTAATGAGATGCTGCATGGAGCAGCAAAAAGTAGAAAGGATTGCGGAACATTTGAAAACAAACGAAGAGTCATTTGGATTTCTACGTAAAAGTACTTGACGGGATGAATGATTTCAAAACATTCATAGTTGTAATTCAAACATCATGATGTTTCTTCACACTTATACTGGCAGGTTTTGAACTTTTGTTCAGGCGGTGTGCCGTCTTCTAATTTGTTGTCCATTGCATTTCTCGAGCGTTTTCGTTTGTTCGACTGAAATTTTAAAAACAAATGGAACCCCTTCGTAACTTTCGTCGGAAAACTCAACCTTTATTTCAAACGAAGGACTAGCGCTGTCATGTTCATTCCAGCCATTCATAATTCCGAAACTCCTCCTTCGAAGAATACGTAAAATCTGTAACATTTTTGCACTTCTCAGCTCTCAACGACCGGGAGTTTCAGGTCTTTTCAAAGATTTTCCACGGAGCGGCGGCCGCAGCTGCACGTTTGTCTCGTCCTACATTGTTCTTGAGAGCGGTCAATAAATTATTGTTGAGAGCGGTCAATAAGTGTAGTTGAAGGCAGCTAACATGGGTTCGGAACACAATGATCTCACTGTGATTTTAACTTTGTCTACACACGTGCTCAGGTAGAATGCGTGACGTGAAATTTGCGAGCTACTTTCAACCTGAAACAATTTTTAGTTTTTATTTTATCGGTGTTTAAATCGTGAAACCAAGCGTGCGGTTCTGAAAGTCTTTAACATTTATGGCACTGACGGTGTCTTGGGTCACCAAATTTCTGAAAAACTATATTAATTTAAATTATTTTTAATAGTTGATAAAAACTCTAGTTCCACAATGAAATTTATTCCCTTAATTCCTTCTAAATTCGGATTTGCGCTCAAAGGCTTGAGAAAGGAACAGGATTTAGTGGGTCCACTCGAAGTTGGTAAAATGATCTTAATTTCTAATGTTCATTCTTTTATGTTCAATGGTAGAAAAATGGTAGAAAGAATCTATGAACATATTTTATTGGCCAAGTACATGAACTTCAAATATGAGTATTTGATTGCAGAAATTTACGACTGGTTAACTTGAGGTAGAAGAAACCGCTTCAATTAACACTTGGACTGCGACGTGAGACATATTTGGGCACTGCGGGAGTTTTCATTGTGCTGCTGACCAACCATTAGCCATGAACTCAATTTAAAAAAAAACTGATTCAAAATAAAATGGAAACACGATCCCGTGAATGGTTGGTATTTTCACTTATCCTGAATACAATTGACATATAACTTGAATTGAATATTGAACTTCAGTTTTACCTGCCGCGGTCAAAGTGTTAAAGGCTGATTACAGCTGACTTAATATATTTAGGCCTGTGAGGGCAGAGCCTAAATAAGTTTTTGGGACACAGTAAGCAACTAAAAACCTATCTAATCTTTCCCAAACCGGGAATCCTTCCTTGAAATGAAATAAAAATTCAACTAATGCAAAATTTTTAACGCATTTTTTGATTCTAAGATAAGCAGTTCTAATGAAGCAGTTTTGTTCTATAAGAATCAACAATAATTTTTCCATTGTAAACTATTGTATCTCTTTCTTCTTTCTTCTTTTGAAAGAGATTAATACTGAGAGGCATATTTCAAGCACTGAATATTGAGACGGGCATTGTTGCTCATACTGTAGCGAGGTATTCTGAGGTAGCGATTCCGAAGATTGATTTAACCGGGGAACCAATAGGAAGACTTAAACCTTGCTCACACGTATTGTGTTGGCTAACATTAACACAACATGTTAATAGGCGATGCTAACATGCCCTATTAACATATTAATCAGGCTAGTGTTGAACAGTCAAACCTCTGAAGCCGAGAAAACACATGCGCCATATAACAGCAGTGGGCTTGTGAGTAAGTTTTCTATGCATAAATAAAAGAAGAATGGCGGGGCACCATCTGGAGATGCCTGCTCCCTGCTTCTTTTTTACGCGCTGCTCTAGAAAAGTCATCGAGAAGAGCAATTTACGCAGAATGAATCCGAGCCTTATTGAGGTGAGCGCTCTCAGGCCAATATGTTACTAGTGTAGCATCATTATGGACCAATTTTCTCTGTGCTTCAAAAGTTGTGCTGCTGAGACCGTTTTCAAAATATTTAAACTCGGCGAGACAATAAGCAAGAATCTGATTTAAGATTTGTGTACCATTTGAATCATGACTGAAATATATCTAAAAAAACATGTATCACTCATCTGAGTATAACTTTTTCGTGTGAGAATAAAGAAAATCTTTAGTTCCCATCTATTTAAAAATAAACACAATTTATCTTTAATATAATCGATTAGGGCGTTCCAATATGATCATTTGTGTGTTGTTTTTAAACTAAAGGAATTTCATTAATATCCCAAATTCTTAGGGAAATTTTTTAGCCCAATTTGAATAAATTTGTTTCAGTAAGTTAGGGCGTTGTGTGTTCATTAAACATCATATCTGAAAAACGCCAGAGCAGTAATTCATTCCCGACCTGATAAATATGTGAATAAATTTATTATGCATTCACTCTTCATGCCTTATTTGCTCGGGACGAAAACTTGGCGGTGACTTCAACACCCGAGCTGGCCGAGCCAACAGCTAATGTATGGAAAGCAGATAGGCTCGCAACATAAGCTTGGTTACGCCTGATTATTACTGTACAAGGACTCAAGAAAATAGATCGTTGTAATGCAACACACAGACTCGGAATCCTGTCATTTCGAGTTTCATAATAGAGTCATTTCCCAGTTCCCTACAATCAAGCACAACTTTTGATGAAATCTCTTTAGAATTCGGACCTTCAAGTTTCGTAATTGAGTCATTTCCCAGTTCCCTACAATCGAGCACAACTTTTGATGAAATCTCTTTAGAGTTCGGACCTTCAAGTTTCGTAATTGAGTCATTTCCCAGTTCCCTACAATCGAGCACAACTTTTGATGAAATCTCTTTAGAGTTCGGACCTTCAAGTTTCGTAATTGAGTCATTTCCCAGTTCCCTACAATCAAGCACAACTTTTGATGAAATCTCTTTAGAGTTCGGACCTTCAAGTTTCGTAATTGAGTCATTTCCCAGTTCCCTACGATCAAGCACAACTATTGATGAAATCTCTTTAGAGTTCGGACCTTCAAGTTTCGTAATTGAGTCATTTCACAGTTCTCTGCAATCCCACACAACTATTATTGAATTTTTTTTAGATTTCGAACTTCTAGCTTGAATTTCGTGAACGTATGACTTACTGCGAGTTGAACTTCAGGTGGAAATTACTGGCATGTAACACATAACAGACTTGTACAGCGGATACGCTTTAAGTACAAATAGATATTTTTATACTCAATTTTTTGTTTCATCAATCTATCGCCTATTAATCTTATCAATTTTGCTCAATTTTACTCTATTCCAATCTAGCAATGATGAAAGTAGATTCGGTCATTCTTAAATAAGAATAGATAATTTTGATATTACATCCTGTTCTGGGAAATTAGAACTGGTCATCAGGAAATTTAAATTGGACTCTGTGAAATTAAAATTGATCAAGAGAAATTGAAATTTGTCATTGCGAAGTTATAATTGGTTATTAGTTGGGAACAGTCAAAATTGTATGCAATACATGTACAACTACATGTATAAAGATGCTACATTTCTTAGGATTTGACATTAAGAGACGTTTTGTAATTTAATGGGTTTTTTAGTATATTCTAGATATACCTTCAATGTATTCGTTGAAATGTCTATTAAATAATTATCATAAGCGCTCTATACGAATAGATTTATTTTATAAAAATATTTGTAATTTTTTTGTTAAGTAAAATGTATCCAACTGACTTAAATAAAGAGTAAAAAACTGATGTACTCTCTTGATTTTGAATATTTTCTTAATTATATCCATTCTAAAAGCATATTGAGACCCCCGTCCTTGAACATAATGTGACTCGCGCGTCAGTAAATCAGGGATTATCGTTCCAGCGTCTCGGAGAGTGAAGCGAAAAAGCTTTTCTTTCGGTCCTGAAAGGCAGATTTTGTGGAACATATTTGTCTCTAAATGTTAGAAACTCATCGAAATTAGTTTGACCTTGCATTCTAATCAGAATGTAGTGAATGTTGAATTTTAGGAATTTGTGATGACCTTGCATTCTAATTAGAATACAACTAATTTTGAATTTTAGGAATGTGTGATGACCTAGCATTCTCATTGGAATACAATTAATTTTGAATTTAGGAATGTGTGATGACCTTGCATTCTAATTGGAATACAATTATTTTTGAATTTAAGAATGTGTGATGACCTTGCATTCTAATTAGAATACAATTAATTTTGGATTTTAGGAATGTGTGATGCTTTTCCCCACAAGACACATCTTCATTCATGCGGGGTTTTCAAACATTTGATAAAAATGAAGATCAGTGTTCCATATTAAACCACTGTGACTTAATTTAACCGAGTGGAACATTAGCAGCAGCCCAATAAAACCTTAACATTTATATTTACACAACATGATTCCTTTGAACACTATCCGCTACGACGTTCAATACATCTGGGAGACTCCTGCATGAAAAAAGATGTGTTTGTAGAATAAGATATTTTAGAAATTAATCTATTATATCTACTAGCAACAATTCTAAAATAAATCACTCCTGAAGCCGCTACACACACTAGCAGGAAAGGTTTCAAAAACGAAGGGAAAAAACAATCGAAATTATTACGCTCTAATATGATGAGTTGCTGTCATTTTGATCATGAAAAAGACATCGATTATTCCTGATTTAATCGAAAAATGTGTGTTACTAGGTGAATTGAAATTTAAATAATCATTTTCTGTCAACTTGAGTTAATTATTTTACTCACTATATAGAGATTATCAATTTTTCTCGGCAGAAATCGTTCATATTTTGCATTTCAATTCAATTCGAACTGCACGAATTCTTCGTTCATTTGAGTGTGAAAAGAACGAACATCATTTCCGCAACCCAGTCGTGCACCTCTTGTTTTATCACGGATAAAGCGACCATGAACATCAATAGTCAAGAATTAGTACTCATCAGTAGTCAAGAATCAGTGGCCAAGAATCAGTAGTCAAGAATCAGTAGTCAAGAATCAGTAGTCACGAATCAGTAGTCATCAGTAGCCAAGTATCAGTGCTCAGCAGTAGTAAAGTATCAGTACTCAGCAGCAGTCAAAAATCAGTAGTCATCAGTAGTTAAGAATCTCACACCAAGCAAAACAAAACCGGGGAGGCATTTCAACACATCTACCGAAGCAAATCTTTCGCAGGCCGGCAGGTTGAGGCTATTTTTTAGCGTTCGCCTTGATAGCCCGCCGCTGGCGCAGGCTGAGGCGCAACACGGGCTGCTCAGCTTGCACTTGACCGGCTTTATTTGCATAGAAGAGGTCAGGAATTCAGCCGCCAGGGAAACGGCGGTGCAATCAGAGCGATATCGACAAACGAGGAGAATTTTTTCGCTCAAGGGAAATTTCGAGGGCGAGTTTTATGGGTGTTTGATCAGAAGACACGCTTCAATAACTTCATGGATTAGCCATAAAGTAGTTATCCGTCTGCCACATCTAGGCACGAGACCTAGGCGGCTTGTCCGGCCTGATATCTAAAACACTTCTGTTCCTCAGAATAACTTCGTTAAGGCCACGGACGTGCTAATGAAAACCCATCACACGCTAAATTAAGGGCAATGTTTGGTGCGCTGCTGCTTTTGATGGAGATGCAGTCGGGTGCGTTTGGGTACTGGTAGCCACAACGAACCTGGAATTCTTCGCTTCAAAGAATGAAATAGTTCTAAAATTTCAGGTTGGACACTGGAAGTCACAACGAACCTGGAATTCTTCGCTTCAAAAATGATTTTTTTTTAATATCAAGTTAGGAGTTGTCTAGTGAGGTTATCCCTTAGACATCCAAGTTGAATATTTCCTAATTTACAAATAATGATCGTGCAAACTAAACAATCACAATGATATCAATTCATTAAATAATCTTACAAGTTTTGACGCGTAAATATGAATTATGATGGGCACTGGTAGTCACAACGAAGTAGGAAGCTTTCACGAGGAAAATTGGATGTTTCTTAAATATTAGGTGAGGAGATATCTAGTCAGGTTATGTCTCAAACATCTAATGTCGAACATTTAAAATTTACAAATAAAGAACGCGCAAACAAGGCAACAACTATGATATCAATTAAAAAAAAAAAGCTTACAAATTTGGAACCGTAAAAATGTTTTATGCAGTGTGCAGCGTGAATTACCGAACCAGTAAATAAATAAAGCTGATATTCTTGCTTAATAATTTGCACATATAAGCTGCTGTCGCTTACGAAGGCACGCAGAGCGTTCTCTCACTTTTGTGTACATTCTGACACTCTAAAAATGTTTGCGTGATGTCGCTTACGAGTCTATCTACGGGTACTTTTACAGAGTTACAAAGGTCCCGATGATTATAACTATTTTTTACAGTTTACAATTATTCACATGCAATGACTTTCTACAATTTTATTTACAGTTAATTTTGACAATTAAAAATGATTTAAATTACAGTTAATTTTTACAATTTACAATTGTCAACTAATATAACTATGCTTTACAGTTTACAATCATTTACGACTGAAATAACTTTACACTTTCCTGTCATGATCGATTACAATTAATTCATGCAATTTTCCATCATGAACGATTACAATTTATTTGTACAATTTACAATTATTTTTCACGATTACGAATATTTCCGTCAAGAACTTGGAAATTCTCCTCCTTGCTAGAATGAAAGTTACCACACGGCCGTTGTTAACGGTGTGCAAGCGGCAGATAACTGCAGCAAGAAGACGATAAACGATGAGTTTCTTTCTTTGTTTTTTAACACTTTGAGTGCGACTTGACCCACCGGTGGTCACTAATGGGATTTTCATAATGCTGCTGACCGACCAGCAATCACTTACGCAATTTCGATAAATGCTCGATGAAAACGAAACGAAAGCGCGATCTGTTTAATGTTCGTTACTTCAAAATTGATCTTTAAAATTAACTCTAATTGGACATGATTATTAAACTTCCATTTAACCCGCCGCACTTACCCAGGAAAGGATGTGTGTAATTTTCACAAAATATTAAGCATAAATGTGCGAAACTGAAAAAAAAATTAAGTAAAGCGTGCCACTGTCATGTCATCATTAATATGAATAATAAAGAGTTAATCTTAAACTTTTCAGTAAAAAATATGATGATATCTCGAATGGGCTTCGCCCTAGCAAAACATGACTTTATGATGAATGCAAGTACAAATTCTAGGAGAAACATATAAGTTTTATCAAAATTTCATAAAAATCGGGAGTTGTCAAACGTTATTATGATGGTCATCTGTCGACTGAAATAAACGAATCAAAATTTTAAAAACAATTAAGAAATAAGTGCATTTCTTCAAAAAACGACACGAACATGCATAACATGTTTTACAAAAATATATTTTGTCAATTACTTCGAGTGAGGCAGAACTACTATCATCGTTGAGGAACAGAATCAGTCAATGAATCCATTTCATTCAGTACACTTGGGTAAGGAGGGGAAGATAATCATTTCACTTAAAAGTATACAGTTTGGGTAAAATGTTTTAATTCTAAAGTTTGTGTAAAATATTTTAATTAACAGGTTTGGGAAAAATGTTATAATAATAATAAAATGTGATTCCTGATTTTAGTATTTGGTGGCCACACAAGTTGTTTTCCAGAGCGTGAAAATATTTCCTCACGCCACTCAACGCGTCGGTGTAGCTGAAAGTTTGTCTCTTCTCTACAGGGGGCACCCCTCTACCCACACCAACACACAGCGCCGCAGCGTACAAGTTTAGAAAACGATCTTTCAGGTGGGAAAAACCACCTATACTGTAAAATTACAGCAAAAACTGTCGTAAAGGCTCCTTGTTTTCAAATTATAGAAGAGCATGTCGTCGTAAAATGTCATTCATATTTCTTTCTATTTATATATCTTTCTTTCACGTTCAGTTATGTCTTCATATTGCCGCAGATGAGCGCAGCGTCACTCTATGAACTCCCGATTTCCATGAAAAATTGTATAGAACCAAAACATTACTTGCAGCTTCTACCAGAAAATCCAGATGATCTAAAATGGAATTTACAGTGACCCATTACTGTAGTTGGGAAATATCACGTGTATTAGTTCCTTCATTTCAAATAAATTAAACGTTCCGCTGCTAAGTTGGCTTCTCTGTACATTTTAGGTCATGAATTTTAGAGAAGGTGTGCGAGGTGCACCCTGCGCATGTAGTGAGCACACTGTACTCTGCGTGAACGGTGTACATAGCGGTACATTGTGGCCGATTTCATTTCTCTTCTATATGCAGTATATTATGGGGCAATTATTGTAAAATGAACTGGTTTACATTATTGTAGGTTGTGGTAGATGTTATTTCTATTCCATATGTAGTATATTATATGGCAATTATTGTAAAATGAACTGGTGTACATTATTGTAGGTTGTGGTAGATGTTATTTCTATTCCATATGTAGTATATTATATGGCAATTATTGTAAAATGAACTGGTGTACATTATTGTACGTCGTGGTAGATGTTATTTCTATTCCATATGTAGTATATTATATGGCAATTATTGTAAACTTAACTGGTGTACATTATTGTACGTTGTGGTAGATGTTGTTTCTCTTCTATGTACAGGATATTATACAGTAACTATTGCATATGGTTGTAAACACACGTTCATAAGTTATAGGTGATGTATTGCTTTTAAGCTAAATATGTCTTCTAGTAATCCGAATGTTTTGTACCTCAACAGTTTTTTGTAAGTTAAGTTGTTACATTAACAAATGGAAAAAGATTTGTAATGCAATAGTAATGAGGATATTCCAGTGTTTCGAATATAAAAAGCATTCCTTTGAGCCTACAGTCTCTGCACCACTTCCTTACGCTGCAATGAAGGCTGGCTAAATGTGAAGAATTAGACGATTTTTCAGTTGAAAAAGATATTCTTTGAGTTTTCCACAGAATCGTCAATGCGCGTTCGGTCTAATTTTCCCAAAAGCAATGCGACACTGTTGATTTAAATATGGAAGATAGGTAGATCGTTAAATGGTTTCTGTAGTGAACCTACTCAAAGGAAAAATTTTTCGCTGCTATGTAGATTTTAGCTATTTTCAATTAATATATGATTAGTTTTGAGATTGAATTTCCGAAGCTGTTGTTACTTATAGTAAAGCATAACTGTAAATTAACTTTGAAATATGAGCACAACATAGATTAAATTTTATCAAACGTCACAGGTAGAAAATGGGATAAAAAATTCAGTTATGAAGCTTGATTATTCAGGTACAAAAAAGTTGCAAGCGGTGTTATAATAAACGATTTGAAAAATGATCAACTTAACTAGATATCTGTACTGACATTCAATTATGCTGTAACTCCTGAATAAATACAAACTCACCCTCCAAACTCAAACTCGTTTTACTTTCCACAGAGCGTGAAAAACAATTGTTTTGTCTAAACATTGATACATTATCGTTTCCAATCATGAATAACTGAGACTTAGAACTTTTAGCACAACAAGAACCTGGCTTACACACCAAAGAGCACGTTCTACTCTATGTTTTAAAGATCAAACTTTTGATAATTTTGGATGTAGAGCGTAAAACCTGATGTACCAACGATGTCACCCTTCTATCAAACTCAGGAAATTTAAAAGCCCGTTTTCTGCTCCGTTAATTCGATTGAAAGCTCGGCAGCAGAACATCTCCGGGGCTTACGATCAGTACGTCCAAAGGTCAGGTTGCGAGGTGACCAGCTCAATGGGAGGGATCCAAAATATACTCAGAGCATCTGAGTACTGAATAACGAGACAAGTGGTAAGTGCTCATTGCTTCAGATCTTTGCAGAAATGATAACGCTCTTTAAGGACTAATTCTATTGAGCGTCTCGTGTACCCTGTCTCCCTCTCTCTCAAGTGACGGCCAACTTAAGGTTCAAAGTAAAAATTCAAATGATTCGTAAGCAGGAACGAATTTTTCAATGCTGACGTTTTTGACGTGAAAGAATTTTTGCGTGCGAGCAGGATTTAAACCGCCATGTGGCGTACCTTATCCTCTATTAATTTGCATTGAAATTACGTGTTTTAAAAAATTTCGAAGTGAAAGACAATGCGTCGGTTGTAATTATCTTAAATTAGTTTCTTTCATGCAATTAATTCATGTAAAATTCTCAATGTTTCCTTGAATAAATAATGAATGTAATTCCTCGGCTCATCAGCAACACAAAAAACAACACGTGTCTCTTTCCTCATAACCACATATGAAGTTTAGCCAGAGAAGTAAACTACTTTGCGAGAAGAACAACTGTTCTGCATATGCTGTGGTGCACTTTAATTTGCCCGCAAAAACCCACTCAAAAGGAAGCATGCAATCACCATCCTGAGAACACGGCAGACTCTTTGCCACCACCTACACAATTTTCTTTTTTTTTGTTGTAAAAGCTGTTAGTGCTCTTGCCATTGTTGACAAACGCTCGTTTGGGCCGGCAGCTACGTTAACTTCCAATTGCCTAAAGAGGACTTAATGACAACCTTAGTGCCTTGCTTGCAGGGAACGCTTAACTGAAGTCGTTAACACTCGCTCGCACGTAAGATCATTTGCCCATGTTCATTACTAAATAATTGTGTGAAATACCGACGTAGATAATTTTGAGACTCAGTTTGATATATGACACATAAAGGACTGACAGCGAACAAGCCTCGACAGACTTCATAAATGAGCAATTCAAATGAGTTTTTTTAGGGGATTCTATTCAGACACAGAAGGTGAAGTAACTTTAAATTATTCAATTGGATAAATCTTTCTTCGGATTACACGCCACTCTCGAGGTAGGGAGCAGTAATGCTTGCTAAGAGTCGGTAAAACACCAACCAAGAGGCTCCTTCGGTGAGTTATGAATGATTAGATCACAGTGTCGGTAGGTGAGCCGTTCTGTGCAATACTAAGGTGGGTAGTACTTACAGCCTCAGTTGCATGGCCTCTGTTTTGTCTTTGTGACCACAGAACTCTAAAATTTTGCAATTATGAGTCTAATTCACTCTGAAAGTTTGCAACCAAAACTTCCGTCTTCAGATGTAACATGATAAAGAGTATAATTTTTCGTGAATTCATGAAATGAAGTGGGTAATACATGATTCTACATTCTTATCGCGTCAACGTACATACAAGACTACGCATCTAAATTCAATTAAACCTACAGTAATATTTTAACGTGTGTGTAATTTAATCCAGCGTGCATAGTGGACTAATCCCTTACTATGTCACGGAACAATGAAATAATCGGACGGTGATTAAAATCTCAGTATCCTGTTTACGAAGCATCCACTAAATGGGATCTGAAAGAATCATTCGTCGATGGTAAGAAAAAGCACTTATTTGTTTGTAATTGAAAGCTTCGATCCCGTTTTAAACATTGTCGTACTGAAGCCGCAACGTAAGCACGAAAATCTCACAAGTCTAAGATAGCCTGTGATTTACACTTTTTCCCTAGGAAGATGAATTCGTGTTTTCCCTTCTTTGCAAGACACGGGAATTTGATTTTGAATTCTTTACTGGATTGGATCTAAAGCTTGAGATATTCTGGTCATGCTAGAGTTGTAGGTTCATACTTCCACTTTTTGATCTCATTTCGATCATTTCAATTTATCTTCGATCCCACTGTAAAAACTCGTTCAAGTTTATGCAATTGTTTGACCATGCAGAGAGTGTGGGCTTGGAAACGGTAAATGCTTAAATTTAGATCTGATTTTTCATAAAACTGTTCATCACCGTTTCAAAAATACTTTAATTTCAATTTGAATGATCTGCTCATTAGCCTCTATAGACTCACGTCCGCTTTTAAGACGCCATTATCTAGTGAGTTAAGTTCAAGTTTTAAAAAAATTCTTCATTTGGACCTCGAACACACAATCTGTGTGATTAAAGTCATCCCATGACAGAGTGCTCCGCTAGCGACCGTACGCTGGGCGGTGCAGCATTGATGTCAGCTTCCATTGTACACAGTAACCCGGGCAGCACTAATATATGACCAGCACCATTTTAGTCTCACCCAAAGCCAGTCCGGGCCTTTGCAGGAACTATGAATAGCCAAAAATGTCGCGTGTGCGACTTTTTCTACGCTTGATAAGCGACGGAGAGACCTGATAACGAGCATCGTGGGCCGGGACGCAGGCGGATGTCAAGGAGTGCTGCAGATCCGCAAACAAGAACTCCGGACAGGATGCCAACTAGAGCCCCTAGCTACGATTTATGTAGGTGTGCAAAGCCTGCGTGGAACAAGGTCAACAGATCGAAATGCATCCAGGACCTCTGCGTTTTGTGTTACACCGGATCATGAAAACCAACACGGCTGTGAAAAATAACCTGGATCCTCTACGTCGAACACCTCATGGAACTGGACCAAGCATAAAGTTGTTGATCCATTGAAGTAGGACTCTGTGTCACATTATGAAATAAAAGCAACTTGTGTTACAAAATACCACCTGAGGCTACAACACTCAAATCTAAACTCTAGCAGATCAATACAGATTTACACAACCAAATTTTGATAAGGGAGGCGAAATGAAAATTACATTTTTTGCAGTTTTCATGATCGGTAATGTTTGAGAATCAAGGAAGTAGAGTTTAATCGCCACATCTCGGTGCTTCCTCCTGCTTTTGCAGCGTGTCCTAAAAAGTGTACTTATCCTTTAGCAGACGATTAGTCATGAATCTTTTATTTTATCTTCCGTACAACTAAGATTACATTTAGAAATTTAATTATCGAACGTCTCGCAGGGAACGAGAGGTCAGTGTATCTGATGTTTACTAGATTTAGGCGTGTGAATATGTGTTTTTTTTAATTGGATTAGCTTCGGTTCCTGATAATCTATTTAACTCTGGTTTGATCAGTGTATGAATATTTGGTGATTCTTGACACTACGTACATTCTTACATTAATGGATTTTTTTACTAAGAGTTAAAGCAATCTGACTATTGATGAATCTTGTGCTGTTTACGAGGAATATGAGCTGAATTCAAGAAAAACGTTGAATTTTAATTCAACGTTTTTCTTGAATTCAGCTCATTAACCTTGTAGCTAAATCAATGAACACCTACATCAAAACAAAATAAATTAATACTGGACAAACATAGAGTGAGTATATTTTTGTGGGACACCCTTAATAAGTGAGAAAACCAAGCCGTTCTTACCTCCTCGTACTATTTAGCAGAAAAAGGTGACGTTTCCACTTAAGCCAAATTTTCTTTTTCATTTACTCGAATAGCCCAGATTTCAAGATTTTATGAGTGCTCGTTGAGAGGGCAAATATTTTAGACACTCAAGCATGAATGCAAAATATTTGCGAGATTCTTAAAATGAATTAGTGATAACATACATCCACGTCTGACAATGAAAGTTTATGATACAATACTGATTCTCTTTCCGGAATCTCTGAAATTCATACATCAAATTCGTCAAGTAAATTAATTTTTTAATCCTTAAAAGTCCTTGAAAAGTTGTAAATTCTACATAAGAAAAAATCATTCATCGAAAAAAGGCGAACACAATTGCGACAGCAAAATTTCGGTGCAAGCCACTAAAAAAAGTTAATTTCTTCAAGAAAACCTTGATGAAGCATAGGTAATTCAATTTTTAACTCTCGCGACAATTTTATTTCCAGTTGCTTGATATGCATGAAATTTGTTTTAAAATTATTCACCATAAAACTCTCAGTAACTTCATCAAACTTTACGACCAAAATTTACCTACACACGCACAGAGGAATCATAATAACAATTATTCACCAACAGCTACACAACAACTTTTGAGCAAGTTTTGCTCTGAACTGGAATATTTCATTTCATAGCATAATATTTTCATAGTGTGAGAGTTCATATGACACTAAACGTATCAATTGTCAAATTCTGGACAGAAACTGTGACTCTTAAACATCGCAGCAAACAGACGTTGAACGTTCAACATATCGATATTTTCATTCAAACACCTTTCACCGTCATCAAATTTCACTGTGACATTTCATTTTAAGCGCCTTTTTTCTCGCGATATTTCCAAGTCAACAGCTCAAGAATTCATCAATACTCAGATTGCATTAACTCTTAGTAAAAAAATCCATTAATGTAAGAATTACGTAGTGTCACCAAATAATCACCAAATAATCAGAATATCACCAAATAATCATGCACTGATCAAACCTGAGTTAAATAAATTATCAGGAACCGAAGCTAATCCAATTAAAAAGAAAAACACATATTCACACGCCTGAATCTAGTAAACATCAGGTACACTGACCTCTCGTTCCCTGCGAGACGTTCTTTTCCGTCATCAATTGTACAACACACGGAGGTATATCTTTCTCTCATCTCTGTAGCACCCACATTTCTTAATCAAAACGATAAATGACATGAAACTACATGCACTCTTAATTAAAATCAATAAATCTATGGTATGCGCCGTAGAGGCAAATGAATGAGAAAGACTAGTAAAAGTCAGAACGTCGCTTGTTTTATTAAAGAGGTTGTTCCTCGTGCAAGAACTTCACAGCAGAAGAGGCCGACGAGCGAACGATGGCATCCAGTTTTGCCGCAGCGAGATGGCGAGGTATGTCGTAGCGACCGTTCTTGCCTCGCTACTATTTGGTCAATGCCGTCGCAGCTCAGAAAGTGAGCTCCTTTTTGTGTGCTTTGTGCCCAGTGCGTTGCTAAGTTAGTGCGCGCTGTTTCTGAATGCAGCGTGCGGATACCGGTCACTAAATATTACGCACGGCGCTCGCCAATCGTGTCGTCGTCGACACAAATAGCGTAAAAAGAGGTTCAAGGGAATCCTAACTACCATCGATTTGAATTCTTTATACATAGAAAACATTCGTTTTCTCTCCATGAATTCAGGATACCACAAGCTCTATGAAAAGTAAATACTCGTGCAGTTCTCATGCTATGAAAAGTAAATACTCGTACAGTTCTCATGTGTCACCTAAGGGATGAGTTAAACTGTTTTAAAAACTAGGAACTGTTTCGTGATGGCTAAAGGCAGAACATTACCGTTAGGACGAGATGGATCCAGGTTCTATCCCCCGCTTTTGCGATGAACATTTACAGAAGCGAGTAGCTCCTCTGGTGATGTTGAAAACGGAGTAGGAAGATGAAATAGTGTACAAAGAGACCCTTCTACTCAATTAGCTTAAATCTCACTCCTGTCCTTGAAGTTAAAAACTAAAAAAACAATGGAAAATAACAAACAAAAGCGATCGTTAGATGTAGTAATCAGTTAAGTAATTTTTTTACATCAGTGAGTTTTTTTTAAAGGATTAAACGGATGTCAGTGGCCCCCTCTTGCATCCTGGTATTTTTTCACCTGTGAGTGACGAACCCTGACGGCGATTAGCAATAAAATTTCACGCACACTAATTTTAAAGTTCAACATAAAATTCATTCAGAATATTTAGCATGGTCCAATAGAGATGAATTATTCACATAAGATCGAAAGTCGCTGTTTCAAGTTGAAAATTCAAACTCCGAAAGGTCTAATTGGACATCAAAACAAAATACTGCGAAGCAAGTTCATTTTAGCAAAAAAATAACGGGTCCGTCAATTTATCACATCTACAGACGTATAGAGTTATATTCACAAGCCTCGTGACGTCAGCGCGACGAAAAACGCTTCGAATCGACGGTCACAGCAGAAAGAGGGTTGAGTCAACTTAATTAAAAAACCTAGACTAGAGATATTTACAGCCATGGAGTGTAAAGATCTCTAGTCTGGCTCCTTCTAAATAAAAGTAACGTGCGTTCACATTCTCTAATAAAATATAAAATGATTGGAAATGAAATCCTCTTTTAATAATGAGTGTGCTCACATTCTCTTATAAGATAAAATTATTGGTTATGATGTCCTCTTTTAATAATGAGTGTGTTCACATTCTCTTTTAAAATATAAAATTATTGGTAATGATATCCTCTTTTAATAATGTGTGAGGTCACATTTCGTCATGAGACTGTGTGTGTGTGGTCACATTCTATGATGGTATTGTACTTAGTCATATTTTCCCATGAAATTGTGTGGGATTACAACCTCTCGAAAAATTGGGTTTCGTCGCATTTTCTTAGAAATTACTAGAGATCACATTTTCCCATGAAATTGCCAGAGTTTACATTCTCCTATGAAATTATCAGTCATCACGAACTAGAATTCCAAAAAAAGAAATTAGCTGCAATTTTACGCGATTTTATTCCTATTTTATAGACACTTCAATGAATATTTTGAGCAAAAATGAAAAAGAAAAATTTAAATTTCTATTAATTGTTTGTTTGTTCCAAACTTCACACTAATTGTAAATACCGTAACAAGGAAGATAACTCAACAGTGCTTCCCTAGCTCACAAGAAACTCCTGAATACATTTTGAGTTGAATCAGCAATTGCCTTTAAATTTAACAAAAGCAGATTTACAGGTGCGAGACCGAAACGCGTCTTCTCAATTTAATTAAACAGTAAATTCACTTCTGGAGTGACGCTCCTGGCACTCCTGGGCGTGTCCTCGAAGGAGAGACTTAAGGAGTGACCTGAATTAAACAAACGCATACTTTCTGGTCTCGAAACTGAGCTTAAATGGATATTTCGAGCTAGATTTGTGGAGCACCTCAGCAGACGCAAATCCGCTCGAGCAACATAGTGAAACATCAAATTATTTCATTGAGGCGACTTGGCTGCATGATGGTAAATGTCAGTATTGGAGTTACGAGTTATTTGGTTGATGAGACTTGGTGGCAAGATGGTAAATGTCAGTATTTGAATCATGAGTTATTTGGTTGACAGGACTTGGCTGCAAGATGTCAATAGTAGTTTTCTTGATCACTTCACTCAGAAACACTTGAAGAGTTATTGGCTTCACACATGCACCCTAAACAGTGAAAAACAATGAGTTATATACCCGCTTCCTGATCAGAACTTTAAAACTGAGTTTGTTCATAAAATGTTGATCAACCAAGATGCGTAACGCGTGATAAATATATGTGCCTAATTACACCGTTATTAATACAGCTGACGATTTTAAGTGATTTTGAGCCAGAGTCTGGGAGTAAAAGTTTGTAGACCGGTTGAATATAAACGACCGTCAAGTATGTGAATATCTTTAGGTAAGAGAATGAAGTTTATTTGTAATTCGAGAGAACTACTGAAGTGTAATCATCCTTCTACAGTTTCGCATTTTTCATGCAAAAGTTCCATAAAAAAATTAAAATTTAATTTTCATGTGCATTTAAGTGTTTAAGTTTTGGGCTTGAACTTCAAATTGCAGAGAAAAGAATCAAAAGAACGACAAATTCGTGTCCAAACGCACTTCCATGAAATTAGAAATGTAAAATAATTCTATCCAGCAGAATAAAAACTGAATTCTTTGCATCTCGGTTCGCATTTTACAGAGAGAGCAATACATTATTCATTTAACTCTTTACACGCTGTGATACATTCCCCTTTGTCTTCTGCCACGCCCCTTATGCTGGCAGAGCAGAATGCTCTAATGAATTGCTTGACGCAAAGAACTAAACAATTTAGAGGCAATCAAATCCCTTCTAAACTTTGTCCATCTCTCGAGCTGTCAAAACTGAATTTCGTTGGCCGTCAGTTTTGCGCAGCTGTGGACCATATATAAGTGTTGCGTCGCTTAAGATGAGTTCCAAATTGGAAGTAAGCTTGCATTTTTATGCGTTGATAACCAAACAAAAATTTCGCACTGAATCCAATTCTTGCATTCTAAGGACACAGTTTTCTTGTCACTGAAGCCCAGGAGTTCCAACCTCCGCACGAGTGAAACATTTTGCAGACGCCACTCTAGAGCAGTGGTTCTTAACCTTGTTGGAGGTACTGAACCCCTCAAGTTCCAGAAATGCATTCATCGAACCCTTAGTAGTTGGAAAAATAAATGCGTTTTTATTTTCTCACATTAAAAACATTTGTATTAAGCTATATACTGTATTAGTGCACAAACTGTGCCATGGCGAACCCAGGGGCTTGACTCATCGAACCCCTGTGTACCATGGCGAACCCAGGGGTTCGATCGAACCCAGGTTAAGAGCCACTGCACCCTAGACTCTTGCCGGCATCAGCAATATCAACTTCACAGCGTCGTCACCTCAGCTTCACCAGCAGATTCAACTGGCCTGCCCACTTAGGTCAGTACATTGCTCAGGCTCTGCAAGTAGGAATCGACTTCTAAGGCTAATTCTACGGGCCTTCCCCAAACATTTCACATGCTTCATTTGGTCTCGTAGAAAACAGGAATTTTATGACTTCTAAACTTTGCGATGTTACGTCGTAGACAAATCTTTCAAGTCATTCGGATTATTCACTGAAAAAACTACAGATATTCCAAGTAAGGATTAAGAACGAGCATTCCAGTGGAAGTGAAAGTTAGTGTTCCCACATCCTAGGCTAAAATATAAAATTTTCCTCATTCTGTTCTTTCGTTCCTCCATTGTGTTGGTAAATAAGGACCTCACAAGGTGACGCTCACCATCTATCGATCTTTCTTGCCTCTTTTGTTATGAATTATTAAGCAGGGTATAATACCGTCAATCTCTCGGCGAAAAGAAAAGACAAAGTTGAAGTTTTGCGCCCGTCAGCTTTACAAAGGAAGAGTATATCTGCGAGTCAATATTGAGAAAAGGTCTCTTGAGGTGAGCTCCAGCACCCTCTTTCATTTTAATATGGGCATCTGAGGTCTGTGACGCACACACACACACACACACAGGCATCTTAACTTCTCTATTGACACAATACGTTCTATGACCTGCAAAGCTGGCCTTTTACTCCCTCCATGGCCCCGTCCAGACCTCCTAAAAATTCGGCGACAAAGTAGCTCTCTAAATCATGGGTCCTTTATATCGTTTTCAAAAGACTCAGAAGCTCTTGGAGCTTGATATACGCCAGACTTTTTGGAGCTGCGCTTCTAGAGAATGAATGTGATTAGATGGACCTACCAGGGCTGGGAAAAATGCACATCGAAGTAGTTCTTCAAACCGAAGAGCCACCGCAGTGGAGCTCGGCATCTGGGACTCTGAACTAGGGGAGTGCCACGCGCAGCGTAAACTGCGTAAGTCCCTGGAGCACGCAGATTCCGGTCGATCCTATCGAAGAAAGCAGCTTCATAGGCTTCGAATTACTTCCAGGAATCTCGACCGACATGAGAGTAAAAATTCTTACTTCATTAGTGGATCGTGCGCATGTTTCTCATCAGCCTAATATTATGATATATTTATGTAACCCAAGCATGTCCGTCACAACTGGTTTCTCTCTTATGAAAAATGATCTGATTATTGAACTAAAATGAGAGTTAATACCAATCATGCTTTGAATTCCATAAAGTAACTAAATGTATTAATTTACTTCTTTGTTGAGCCAAGTTCTATTACTTGGTATGGTAGTGCTTAATCAAACACATAGGCAGCATTTTTACTTTACAAAGAGCTAGCGCCAAAATGGCTGGTTATTTAGCTGCACTTAACAATGAAATTTTTAGTGCATTGGCTATATTCGAAAATGTATTTATTATTCAGACTGTAGAGGTCAGTCTACGTTACGCTTTTCATTTCATCAAGGGAAAAAATTTATGTTTCATGTTCACGAGTATTGTTGACTAACATTACGACTTAATGAAACAACACCTGAAAAAGGCATCGTTGTTCATGAATATTTCCAATTAACATCTCAAAATTTATTAGTGTAATTACAAAAAGTTTGCATCTTCGTTGTTGTTGAATTTGGTGATTTTTTATTTGATGAAGATAGTAGAATGTTCCCACAGCGATGTTCCAGCAAAGGACGTCACGTGGAGCAAAAATGTGTCATCAATGTCGAAATGTACCACCAATGTCATTTTGAGTTCATGTCATGACGAGGAAAGCAAAGAAGCTCAAATAGAGTTTTTTTTAAAACGAAAGTTGACAAGTTGAAAGTTTTTTGAAAGTTGACTAGATGTAAAGAATAATTTACTTCCTTCCACAAGTCAGGAAATAAGACCAGCATTCATCAATTTCCAAAGCAATTTCTAGAACCACAATGCAATTACCTATGAAGAAGTTCAAACAGTTTGACACGAGACAGAGTTAGAAAGAGAAAACAGAAAAACTGAAACTGCCACCAAGAACCCCTCGAAACTTTGCCGTTCTGTATGAGAATATGAACCGAAAAGATTTTTTGAACGGTGCTAAAAACTTGAAAACGTAGAGTATTTTCTAAAATACTCATAGGGTACAGCGTTTTGAAACATGAATGAATGAATGAATGAATGAATGAATGAATGAATATTAATTATTTGAGTGTTACCCTCGTGGTAGTTGACGTTGCGTTAAGTTGTTGTGATACTGGAATTCAATTAGTGGTACATGGTTATTTGTTCGTTTTTTTATTAGTCCGTAAATGAGCTGTAAATTAAAGGCTCAACTTGACTTGCCACGGAGTGTAGGAGGATAAATTGGAAAAATTATGATTTATAAATAATTTCTATATTTTCCTATTCTATTCGAAAAATATGTTATATATTATTCTCGAAGGATATATAAAAGCTATTTCGTTTTCAAAGTCCAATTATTTTTTACCTGTCAAATTTATTAGCATGAAAAACAATTTATTCAAATTTCAACTTGTATAACATAGTCGAGTAAAAAAAGATGAATTAGAGTGATGCGAAATAATGAGAGACAATCTAACAGTCTCCTAATACATACACGAATCGTTAGCATAGTCAGCTGAGCGCCTCTCCAAGTCGGCAGAAAGAATAACTTTTATTTTTTAAAATATTTCATTTGAGAACACGAGAAACATATTCATTAATATGACGAACTGAAAAGCGATTATATTACATAAGAAAATTGCATCAACAGTAGATAAGTTTATTGGATTATATTAGATTAGAAAAATTTGTTCAAGCATGACCAAACACAACAAAGGTGTTCCATAGAAGGGAAGGAGCAAAGCACCATTTAATTTGGAATTAATGGATCGGGCAGCCTATGCACAAGGTGTGTTCACGCACGATATCCCGAGCGCATAGAATTACTAAATTAGGAGTGAATTTTAAGAAATAAGATAACAGTTAATGAACAAGCAATAAGTGCTGAAAATCAGGACAGCAGTGAACCGAAAAAATATGTTACACAATAAAAAAAAACTTTAATCAACAAAACGAAAACTTACATAACCTGTAGCTTGGGACTTCACATCTTCCCCTGGGAGCACTATTTCCTGAAGATGAAGTAGTTGCATCTTTACCTCTCTGAAAGGAATGAACATGTGAACAATGTGTATATACTGTGTATATGTAAACAATGTGTATTGATGTAATTTGACACCGTGTATTTACTTGAGTACAGGCTGTAGAAATGAGAAGCAAGAATTAGATTAGGTCAAATGAATCATGACTTTCAAAGTATTCGGCTGCTCTATCACTGCGATAATCTGTGCCAGATTAGTAATTATTGAGCCGCTAAGACCAATTTTTTGCAATGAACTGCTCTTAAATGACGCTCTATATTTCCTTATCCTATTCCTCATAACGATGCTGCTCTAAATAAATATGGTCAAAATACATGCGATTTCAGTATTTGTGTCAAAATGTAAGATGGATTACTCAGTTCATTTGTATACCACAGACCTTAAATTTACAAATTTTTGTTGGCATCCTACATCTCATTCGATAAAGTGTTCTCGATTTAACCAAATATGTCTTATGGACTCCCATCTTGCAGGAAAGTAAACAGCATTTCTTGGAAATGAAAAAAATACGCCTTATAGAGCTGTTGCGTGCATGACATGAGAGATCAAATGCAACCGAACGTCATGATCAAATGCCAAGCCTTTGTGCAACAGCAAAACTTTTTGTTTCGGCCTTAGCCACTGCTGATTCAGACAGTCTTTGTGTAAGTAGCGAGATCTAATCATATGCTGAGAACAAAACGAGCTTGCATTGTATGTGTCTCGGAAAGTGTTGCCGTTGAAGAACTTGGTGTTTTTGAAAGCTCTAATCTTGCTCTCACCGCTCCTTACTCCTCTCTCCTCTGGTGTGAACTTCTATTCCTAATCGAGCGATCTCAACGCCTTGCTGATGGCAGCGCTCTTTCGTTTACCTGTCATCTAATGGCACTAAATCACACCGCAAACAGTATTGACTTTGATCCAAAAGCTTGATTTCCCCCCACCGTTAGCACAAAATACAGATATTTCTTCATATAATTCAGATCTAACGTCTCAACTCAGTCAGTCCGAAAACAAGTCGTTGAAATACAGATTGATATCTGCGTGAAGATCGTGCACTGGCCCACCTTGACCAATGTTAGCAGCGTTGTTTTGTTTGACCGTTTTCTTCAAACGCGCCTGTGGTTGCGCTAACATTTATTAACCGGTGGGAAAAAACGGTTTTATTACACAGTCATCTTTGGGTGTTGCTATAGCGTGAGGTCTACCACACTAGAGCATGAGATCGGCCTTTATCTATTACTATAGCGTCAGGTCTACCAGATCTACCACACTAGAGCATGAGATCGGCCTCTAGCTAGTACTATAGCGTCAGGTCTACCAGGTCTACCACACTAGAGCATGAGATCTGCCTCTAGCTAGTACTATAGCGTCAGGTCTACCAGGTCTACCACACTATAGCATGAGATCTACCTCTAGCTAGTACTATAGCGTGAGGTCTACCACACTATAGCATGAGAACAACCTCTAGCTAGTACTATAGCATGAGGTCTACCACTCTATAGTATGAGATCTACCTCTAGCTAGTACAATAGCGTGAGGTCTACCACCCTATAGCATAAGATCTACCTCTAGCTAGTACTACAGCGTGAGGTTACTAATTGATATTGCTTGTTTCCTCACATTTAATTTAGCGATAAACACTTAATTTGTACATCTCGAACTGCACCTGGTTAGGTGAAATACGGTGGTAGACCTCACGCCATAGTAGCATCCATCATTGCGAATACGTGTATTGTGGAAGTACACACAATGGCAGTTGGTTTATGGTTTGTTTTGTTCGTGAGCTGTATAAGGTGATTTCTCAATCGTTTGACTATAATTTTAGCTCATTTAAGCACATAAAGCATAAATAAGAAGATACATACATGATTTATTAACACATGATTTATGATCATGATCATTATTTATTAACACTTGATTTATGACCATGATCACGATTTATTAACTCATGAAGTATTTCATTACATTGGGGCGCAACGTTTGTTACTGCATTAATTTTCCTCGGTGAATTGGTAAGATGGACGAAAATTAATTGTACCAGGAATCTTCAACAGACCGGAAATATGCCTAATTCTTCATCTTACGTGAAGCGAAAAAAAACAAATAAAACGATATTTCAGTTTTTTAGATTTCCAACACTTACTGAAGAGACGGAATGGACTGTAGACCGTTTCTAATGAAATACTTTCGGACAAATTCTTTCGTACGAGACTTCTGTGTTGGCTACGGTGTGGCGTAAACTCCGGGAAATTGGGTGACGTGGCTTGTTTTCGTAATCAAGGATATCACTCGCCCGCCTAAGCGATTTAATTACTGGGGCGGCGAAAAACATGCATTCAAGCGGCGAAAAAGTTAGACTTGGTTCTTTTAAAGGCTTGTGACCACGATAATGGACCTTTAATTTGAAATTTTGTACATTCTTGCATGTCTTCTGTTCTTATTATCTATTTGGTCAGATGTCCCGGATTTTTCTGGCACTTTTCTTTATTTTAGTGGACCATACTTACCTCGTTAAGTGAATGTGTTTTTAGATCTACTTTTCAATTTTGAAATTGATTGTTGATCACATGCTTAATTAAGAAAAAATAATTCAAAAACAATGGAATAATCTTTTTACATAAATTGTCAAAAAAATTAAGAACAAAATACTCATTAAAGGGATGAAGCGCACTTCATTTATCAAAATCTTTCGTTACTGATCTGGCAGCGACCTTAATGAATTGCACCAACGACCACTCAAATTTGCGCACGTTTGGGAGATTTCGACGCGTGTTATACTTACACATTTTTTTAAAAGAAAAAATCTTCCTGAAATTAATCTCGACTCTGAAATGCTTGAAAGTTTTCTTCGTTCTCGGGTTGTCGAATTCCTCACCTACCCTGATCTTGCCTATGTGTAAAACAACATAGCATGGCTCTCGACGTTCTCTCGCAATCCAGCGTGACATGCTTAATACGTTCTCCCCGTATTGGGCAATTGTGTACCATTCAGTAAATTGCTCAATCACGTCCCTGTATAAATGAATGACATTTCATTTGACTAGCGATCTTTTTTAAAAAACAACAGTTATCAAGCAAGGTGAAATGTCATCGGGCAATTGCATTTTCATATTTCTTAGGAAGGAAAAAATTATTTTCGAGCAGTAAAGTCGATTTCTCAATTCTGTTGCTTACAACCTAACCAAACCAACCGCGGAAACGCGGTGAACGGGTCAACGTCAAGTATCGAAGATCTACATGAGTCTCGAGACCGCATCAACCCAAGAAGTCAATTTCAACGAGATGTGATTCAAATGGCCATGGTGAACTTCCGAAAGAGATTTCAACACCGTGGAAAAGCCAAAGCCAAGGGATAAAATTTTCAAAATTTTTAAAATTTAATTTCGCTCAAATGGCCATAGTGAACTTCCTACGGTATTTCAAAAACTTCATCAAACTCGGCAGTAGTTGCCAAATGATGGAGTTTTCTAAATTTCTTGAATTAAATTTCGTTCGATGTACTTATACAGATGCTCAAAGATTTTTCTTGTATCGTCATTAGTGTCAATTTCATATTCTTTAAAATCGCACAATCATTTTTTTCAGTTTTTTGTTTAGCTTATATTTGGTAAATGCTTTTCAGGCAATGGACTTTTGAGGCAGATTGTATCCACATTACAGATGTCATGAATATTAAATTTTGCCGTTCATCGTTCCAAAAGCAAAGTTATGTATTTCATAGGATCTTCTCTCTGAATGTAGGGTGTTTATTTTTGCCTTCTGGTATTACGGAAAGCTGAACGACGATGGAGGAATACAAGCATGCAAAATTACAAGCGTATAAGAACCCTAATAATACATAAAAACACACGCAGCTTCCAGAGTTTTATAAGAATATCGATAAATATTTTTACAACACCATGAAAATTCTGCGAGTTCAGTCAGTTTCTTGGGGGTTTGATTGCTCGTCAACCCTCCTCTCTCTGCACATCAAAGGACTAAATTAAACTTCATTCCATTCTACAGATAATAAAATATATAAGTGCACGTTACATAGAAGTTAAACACTCATATATAAAGAAAAATTTGCGCTCACCTCAGTCAAACTTATAATAATCCCGCGCGTCGTATCGTGGAAACGGTCTGTTACGACTGTCAATTTAATGGAGGGTGTTTCTTAACGTGCACTTCAGTAATAGTTTTCGGAAACGTTTTAGATTAGCATCAATTTGTCCTGCAGTAGTGAAAAGCATTCTAATCAACCTTTTCTTTGAAGTAAGAAAAAAATATTAACTGATTGACCGAACGGGTTGTATAAACAACCACCTCGTCTAATGCAATCTTCATCTCACTTCAACTCTCACGCAACGCAATTGAAAATACGAGTTAAATGTCTTCCACCCACGACCATCGCAGTTCTGCCGTGACAATGAGCTGGACATCCGTGAAGGACACATGCAATATGCGCTACACTTTAAGCCAAATATCGAGCAAATAATTCGCGCAGAAAATGAATGAACAGGCATTTCGAATTTGCTAATTAGTCAATCAATTATCTTTACGCTTCCTTTTCAATATTTTTTATTCATGCCCCCATTTATTCCTCGTATTTTTGTTCATTAAACTTTCACTGACAAAAACTTCGAAATGGGTGCTGGCTAACATGGATCCGGCCTTGGCTCCCGAGCTGTTGTGTCATTAATAGTGATACTCAGAGCACTCTCAACAGTGCAGCGTACTCTCAACGGTGCAGCGTACTCTCAACGGTGCAGCGTACTCTCAACGGTGCAGCGTACTCCCAACGGTGCTGCGTACTCTCAACGTTTCAGCGTACTCTCAACAGTGCAGCGTACTCTCAACTAGCAGCGTACTCTCAACGGTGCAGCGTACTCTCAACGGTGCAGCGCACTCTCAGCCTGGCCGTCAGCTAGCACACGTTACACGCATGAATGCGCTCAAGATGACGTACCACAAAAAAGCAAAACGCGTATTCAATCTCATGAAACGAATGAAAGTTTGCTAAGCATTACGACGACGACTCTGAAGTGACACAACGCCCCTCGATATTATGTACGTATACAAATCCGATAAACGTACGATGTCCTTCAGAGTCCGCAAAATAAATTCATTAAGCAGTCTAGGAAGCAATAAGGCATGAGAGCAAGATGGCGACAATAGCGCTTATTAACCGAACAAGTGGAGTTCGATTGAACGCGAAGTGCACAATCATACTTTGACAGCAATCGAGTTGACTGCAGAAACGAGCGTACCAACGAGCTGCTACCAATCACTGAACGGTTGAGACGCTCAGCACACAGCGGCTCTGCGGTGGTGAAAGTCCAAATGTTGGAGGCTCAGCACAACATATTTATGGCCTTTGAAAAACATAGTCACGCTCACCCTTATCCTCCGCATACGGTTCTTGGGTCCAAGTAACCGAGGAGGATTTCTTGGCGCTGATGTGAGATTTGCGCTACTGGAAAAGGGAAATGTTGTTTGGGTGGATTGGGGTCTTTGGAGTACTTTTTTCCCCGAAAGTCAAAATCGTCAGATAGTGTCACCAATGGGAGACTGGGTGGAGTCTGATTTAAGCCTTCATGACGGAGAATATTTTGTTGGAAATTTGTGACCGGATTTTAGAAAATATTAGAATAAGGTTGTTGGAAGGCGATGATAAAAAGAATAATGAGCTAGAAAAACTTAATCCATTTCGAGCCCGGTTTCTAAAAACTGTTTTTCAAAAACTGTTGACTGCATGCAAATTTTGTTGTGCTCTCACTTTGTTTTACTCAAATGGTGATTTTTATGTAATTTCTGCTAGAAAACATCAATTAATAAGACAAATTCGAATGAGGTTTTAAATAAAAGATTAAATGCCAATTTTAGGTCAAATTTTACCCCTAACAGCATGTCAAATCAGCATGTTTCGTGAGAACTCTCCGATGAGTGAAGTTTACTGAATATTAGGGAATGATGAAACTGGAATATTTTTCCGTCTACAGTATGTGAAAACAAGTTATAATCCGGGAGTATGATGAAGTTGGAGCTGAAAGGAGTCAAAGATAAATATACTGTGAAGGGATGATGAAGTTAGGACTGAAGATAACTGTACTGCGAAGAGAAAAGCCTGTAATAGGAAGTTCATGCCTGAACTTCATTACTAGAACTAAAACTCGAGGGAGAAAGATGGTTCGTTGTAAATATAAAAATTTTCTCCTGGCTGAAAAATGTTACTGATGTATATTGCGAGGATGGGCAAAATGATCATACGTTGCTAAGGTGTTTCATGCCGGATTTATCAAATTTGCTTTAATTAGCGTTGTTTACTCGTATTTGTGCATCCGTATTGAGTTCTTTGAATGACTGTTGACGAACTTCACAAACTAATTTCTTCTAGAGATGAAGAAATTTCTTCTGAAGAAGAATTAATTAAAAATTTGGTTTGGAAAGAGAAATTAATTTGAAAAGAGAAATTAGTTCTCAAACTAATTCAAGAATTAATTTCTTGTTGCATTTTATGAATTCGTTATTTATTGAAATGCAACATTTTAAAATTTAATTAAGCAACTTTATTTGGCAATTATTGTGAATGGAAGCTCGTTATTAATCCAAAGCAAGGCATATATGTAAAAATTTCGCAGAAATATTTCTGAATGAGGAAAGATTGCCCAATTTTCGTCGGCTCAGTGCCTTAGAAGTCCGTCAAATTTATGATTAAAATTCAACACTAATATTTCCTCACTAAACACTTTTTGATTGAATAAAAACGCTTATTATGTCGGGAATGGTTTTTCAAAACTAAAGTTGATTTTGCTGATTTCAGAAATAAGCCGAACAGCTTTCGAACCACCGATTAATTCAGAGCTTTTTTATCGTGTTGATAATCATTATTTTGCCTACTAACATTCATTAAACTCCTAAATTTATTCGATCTTGTATGAATTTTCCAACTGAACAAATTTTGGAATTCCTAAAATGTTGTCCTGAACCATTTGCTTCCACCAAATACTACGACCTTCACAACTCGTTAGTCCTACCTTCTCTTGCGATATTCCAAACTAAACATTCTACTCATGCATCTATATCGAAGCGGGCGTTAATCTTTATTCTACGACTGAAAAGTAGATATGTTGTTGTCATGCCACCAAAACAAAGAGAGAACCCAATTTTACGACTGTCGTTATAGATCAGACTAATCGATAGACAATGTCCTCCTGAATTTTCAGATGGCACGCTTGTGCATCACCACATTGTGTCGGCAATAAAACCTAAGCCTGTGCTGTCACTGATAAATTCTTTTGCTGCGAAGGGATAAATAACAGCGGCAGCATTTACAGACCCATGAAGCCATCTTCTTAAGAAAAAGTGAATAAAGCCCAACAAGTCGAGGCCAATATACCAGTCGCAACCAAGCGCATTTTTGCAATCGTGTTCAAACAATCCGTCTACCGGTTTAATGGAGCACACAACGTCATGTTGCGGCCGTTAAATTTCTATAACAGCCTGTCTAAAGAGAACTTAAGAAATAATTTTAGACGTTTGAAACTAAAAGAACGTTAATAATTATTGGAGCCCGCCCGTGCTTCGACTTGGTTCTTATCTCAAAGGCCAATAAAAGAACGGTATATGTTCGAGACTTTTAAGTGTCTCGACACGCATTCCGATGCGAAGTCTGATGCAGGTTCTTGAAACTATCAGTATTAAAGAAGTAAACTTTCCTATTATAAAACAAAATCAACCAATAGGAATCGGCGCGCAGTAACTTTCCCACAGCACTGCACTGATCAAATGAACTTTGCAAGCAGGCACATATTTGCGGCGCTTCACGCGCAGACTTGATGTTGTCAGGTCCACATACCTATTCAAATTAGGGATTTAAAATCGAGGCTTAAATACAGCCATTATTATACTCCCAGTGAGGTCACACGACACACGAACTCAATTTTAAAAAGAAGCTTCTCTAAAATCAAAGGATTGAAATTCATCGTTCCCTCTCGCTCTTGCAATCCCAGACGATTTTCGTTCGACAAGCATCTAATAATTGTCCGCTTGTAAGAACCCAGTCGCAATATTCCAGTCAGTTTGAATGTCATGTTTCGTCTTCGGGAATCTCGCGCACTACATGGAACTCCGGCCCACATATGGGCGTCCCGGAATGCCCTTTTTTTGGATGATCTAACACGCGTAAGACAGGCTCTCTCGCTGACAAGACTCAGCACTCGTTGCTTCTCTCCTCATGCCTTGTCCAGTGGGTCGAACCTGCCTTGGTCGCCGGTGCTCCATTTTGCTGGAGCCACCTGCTGACGTGTGGTCAAATGGGAGCTTGCGGATCACATGTGTTCCGGCGAGGCATATTCAACCGCGATGTGGATTATACTTTCTAAAAAGGCATTTGTCTGACACTGACGCCGAACGAACGAGAGCATCGGTGTACGTACAAGCTTCTTGAGCCTCTGAACTTATTTTGTGGGGCTCATGATTCAATAAAAAACGTGCTGTACTTTCCTCGTGTTGTGGCTGACAATTTGATGCGAGAATTTTTTAATCTTCTGCCTTCTTTTATTTGGTTTATCCGTGTGCAAACACCTGTGTTTAAAATGTGACTAATTTTAGTATTTCATGTTCAATTACCTACAGATGTTATGCATTGCGAACTATACAAATTATAAAAAAATGAAGCCGAATCGGATAATAAGTAAACTCAATGAGTCGATAAAAATATTTTTCTTCAAGCATCATCGATTGTTCATAAAAAGTAATTACTGTAGTGACATTTAATCTTAATTTGAAGGCAGAAACATTGGCTGTGAGAATTGGCATGCTGACACTCTACGCTCGTGTCAGCATGAATAGGTCATTATTATGATGTTTTAAATATATTGTGAAAAATGTTATATATATATTGCTCCTTGTTCAACATATATAATGTTGAAGCCAGAGCACTATCAACGAGAAAAATATTTGCGTAACTAAGTTAGGAGCGTAAAGGCTTAAGAGCTTTTTCTAACTCAAATTCAGAATCACCATTTGAAAATTAGAAAATAAATCACCATTACTGAGTAGCTTTCGAATGATATGATTGCCGCATGCATTTCGTTCATATGTGGGTTTAGTTCAACAACCTTATTTTCCACCTTCCAGGGATTCAAAATTTACTGGTCTAAGTTTAACTTTCAACATTCACCTTTGGGTCGTAAATTTTTAGCAAGCCTTTTTTAACCTAAATCCATATCCACGAATGCAAAACAGCTTTTCAAATACTGTACACTTGCTGCAAACGCTTCGAAATAATTAAAAACTAATCTAAGCTTAACGATTTTTCTTCTGCAACCTCAACGAAAACACAATAAAACAAATACTCACCAACCAAAGTTCAACATTCACTTTTTTTACAAGACACAAGTCGCAAAGTTCATCATAAAGCCGATGAATGCAAAAGAGCAACTGAATCTTTATGATGGAATTCGGCGGTGGTGAGACTAAGCCTTCGCTGCCATGTCATGTCACTGAAGAAAAAACTGACGACCAAAACTGCGCTTCCATCTCACGAGGCGGTCGGGCACAGCTCGCATAGAGAATCAATCTCAGTCGGCGGCGGCTTTACGGGCTGCAAACTCACATGAGAACTCGAGAAGCAACTTGATAAGTCGAGTCGTATTTGAAAATGAACAACATTTTGCCGAGTGTCAATCGTTTTGACGAATTGTTTTTCGTAGCTTCGTGCATAAAAGCCTACACTATGTATTACTGAGTTTCATTGTGGCTAGATTACAAGCTTTTTAAAGGATTATCCTCACGGCGAATGTGTTTAAAACTATAGGAAATAAGGGGAACTTCTCGATATCTAAGCTGTGAACAGTTGTAAAGCATTTATTTGGAGAACGGGGAAACATCCAATTTCCACAACATATATTTACAACGTATCGTGTGTGTAATTCCTCAAAAACATAAAATATTTACGTCAATCAAAAGGAACAATAGCGCTCAAAGTGAATAAGATTCTACATCGATTCACCAACTCCTAAAGTAAAGTGTCGTTGATTGATGATCTTAGTATTTAATCAGTTACTCTGATCGCTTTACATGCCCTCATTACAAACCCTCTGAGGCAGAATTATACAACACTAAGGTGGCGATAAAAGAACTTGAACGCAGTTTTGACGCAGGACTAAAACCATAATACGACACGATAGCAGGAATCTTTTTGCGACGTGGAGTTACTTTGTGCATTGAAATATGCATTCAAAATACAACCATCATCAAAACTTAATTGTACATCTATCGATAGCTTCGTGGCCAGTGAGGAATGCACTTCATTCATACTTTGTGCCATTGAACATCCTTTCTTGTTAGTCAGGAGTCTGTTTAAAGTTTGAAAATAAATTTCCAAGAAATCTTCAAACTTACAATCACCATGTTCACAAAATCTGTCTTCGCATCTGAATCTTTTGGTTGCTGAGCGCTGTTTTCCCACGCTGATAATTCATTGATAATGACCTCAGAAGTGTGAGAGTAAGCAAAATTGTCAGTGAGCTAGAAGAAAATTAGGCTTTATCTATTTATGTGTAATAGTGTACAGTCGATAGAAACGAAAAAGGAAATTCAGAACTTTTATTCAATTAGCTAATGTATAGTTGTTAGAGCAGAGAAAATAACATTTTGTAACCGTCATTCTATAAGTTATTGCACAGTTGCTAGAAGAGAAAAGTGTCATTCTGTAACAATCATTCTATTAGTTAGTGTCCAGGAACTTGAAGAGAAAATGACACTTTCTGACTCATTCTTTCAGTTAATGTACACTAACTGAGAGAAAAATTATATTTTATACAGTACCGTAACTTGATGATAAAATGACACCTTAGAGTATCATTCTATTAGTCAGTATGCAGTTACTACATGAAATATGGCACTTTAAAACTGCCATTCCACGCAAACCTAATTGAAAGATATTTTTTTATCCCATCAGATGTCGCATCCCAGTACCACTAAAAGACCCTAAATTTACGACAATTCTACCGCTGCAGTGTCGTTTGTCTCCATTGAAATCACACTGGAAATGTTGAAACCAGCATTTAATAAATGTAAAGACCACGAAGAAACTTACTACAAAATGACGTTTGGACGTAAAGAATTTTTTCAGTTTCATTAAAAACTGTTTTCCTGTGTGATGCCGAGGCTCATAGCTAAAAGACGTTGGAATAAAATTCCAATTTTTAAAAAATTTTCAGGAGCCTGTCTCACGCTAGGCCCTCTCACCCAACTCCACACGGCAGCGGCTACATCTGATCCGAAATGATCCGTCCTCCTCTCAGCTCCTCTGTACAATTAGAAAGTAATCAAGGTACTTAGTAATTCTACGCTCCAGCATCTGTACAGGTACATGTGGCTGACGTGAACGACTAATCTAATTGACTCGATCGTGATCCCTCCAGAACACGACCTCATGGAGCCAAAAAATCATGTCCACTGAGCAAACCGAGAAGCCGCATACCGAGAAAGCTGTTCTTAAAATCAAAACGTAATTGGTCGCCGTCAAAGCCGTCAACAAAGCATAAAAATTACAAGGATGATAGATGATCTTGAGCTTTGTTTATACAGACGCAAGATAAACATCAGGGCAGTGAGTTGCTTGTCACGGTAGAGCAAACAATTAGAGTCCGGCGCTTATCAGCGGTGCAGACCAAGCACGACCGGAGGGCGCGTCACGAACCTGCCAATGGACCAAGAAATCGATTGCCACCTTATAAATCTGGCTCTAATTGGACGGACGCCACTCGTGTGGAGAGAGGCGTACTTGCCTCGACCAGAGGTGGCTCTTTCCTCTTCATCTCCTTCTTCGGAGACCCTCAGTAGCGCTCACTGGATAAAGCCAATCATAATAATAGGTGCCGAGGTGCCTAATTTATTTTTACGGCAAATGATCTTGGGAAAATATGAAAGGAAGTCTCCTCGCTGTTGCTGACGAGAGAAAATTCCCACGTTACTTGATGAAATTTATTATTAATCTTTAGGAATATATGTTTATTGAATGCTGCTACAAAAAGGTTTGGGTATAGGAACGGGATTTGAACGCTGTTTGTGAAACAAATTTTGAAACCTCTTAAAATGAAGTATAAAAGTTATTTTCGTCTGTTCTGTGTACTGTGAATAAAACTAGGGCTGAAAGTTGTCCTTTCTTTTTATCCTTTCATGAGGTATAGGTCCTGAAAAATCAATCTGGAGTGAGAAGCTTTTTAAGTTTGTTTCGTTCGGTTAACTTTCGAAAAAGTGTAAAATTTGCATGATCTTCGTGATTTAGCATTAATTTTGGCGACAATGAATGAACTGAAGTGCATGACAAGTGAAAAGAGTTTTTAACGCAAGTGTACCTCGGAATTATCACAAATTTTACTTGTGATAAACGAACGGATTTCTTTTCGAACGGATTTCTTTCGCAATTCGAAATCTACTTTCTAAGAGCGAGTAAAGCTTGCATAAAATAGAAAACTTTTAGTGGAAATGAACAAATATTTCTGAGCATATTTGCCGCACACATAACGCAAGGAGCGATCAGTTGTTGTTGTAGCGACAGAAACACCAGCAGAACGGAACGCATGTGCCCAAGTGTACGCAGACGTATACCCCTCGATGGAAGACCGATGATGGATGAGGCAGCAATGTTGTCATTCCTGAATATTTCTGAACACTTGAATATTTCTAAATACTCACACACCAGATGGTATGTTGCTTATCACAACGTCAATGCTCGTAAAATGCTTCTCTGTTCTGCGAACTGTTCACGAGTTTTTGTTATATGACACGACAGTTTTGTGTAGCGGAGGTGCCGAATAAGGATGCAATGTAAAATAGTGCACTACAATGAAATTTATTTCTTTTCAGAACTGAAGAGTTTTTGTAATGAGACTCGTCATAAAATTTCTATTCTATGCCAAACTTCAGAACTGATTCTAATAGTGTAACTTTTCGTAAAAAAATTGTTCGAATTAAATTCTAAATTGAATTTTAAAATGCCGACTCAAACTTCCAGTGGCTTTCATTACGTTCACTTACTGAATTATTATATTGCATTAAGTTTGCAACATATATTCATATAGATTACGGACAACAGGGTGTTATTCAAGTCTTTAAAAATACTTCTCTTCCTTTTAATTTTCATTAAGTTAGATTACTCAAATTATTAAACATACGTCCTTCAAGTTTACAGTTGATTATAAACTTTAACAAATTTTTACGTGACTCTAAATGTTAAAATTAGAATAAGATCGCTGGATGTCCTTGAGGAGGCACGGCCGTCGTATCTGAGAACCAGGCGCCGTCTCAAAAGTTTATCAAAAACAAGAATTAACCAATTTTTTCAAGTCATCACCTAAGCTGTCCAAAAAGTAAGTGAACTGGTCGCCTAACACTCATGAGCATGCGTCGAGATTTCAAATTGACTTGTTTCAAAAAACATATTATTATATATATATACGTATATAGGTTAAGTCTTTTGTTATTAGGCAATTCATATATGGAACGAGCAGAAAATGTTTATCTACAATCTAGCTAGGAAAAACGCCATTGCAAATAGCACGAGTATAGCAGTGGCTGACTCGTACTCCTCACTTAAGTCTGAGCGCTTTGTTAATATATCTAGGCTGAAATTAGTCATTTTACATTCTTGATGTTTATTGCGTGCTCATAGAAAAGATGCATTTTACGTTTCAGTTACAATAAAATGAGCATCATAGCGAGAGAAAGCCTCTTTTGAACGACACACGGCGGGCTGTATGGAGCGAACGCTACCAGTGTAAGGTCACCATCCCAGCGTTATGGGGCACTCAAGGACCCAAATGTTTCGATAAGATTTTGATAGGATAAGATCACGAGTACGGACTTGAAGTAGCTCTCATGGCCGAAAGTTGGGCTGTGAATTGGTCATAAGGGAACCCACCCTCCGCTTTACGACCGCCTTATATTTTTATCAGAAAGCTAATTGTCCCGAACTATAATCGAGATCTGCTTGACAAAAACAAGAATGCTGCGAATGTCTCGGGCGTGCCCTTATTTATTCGAGATCTTTGTTAATCTAGTCTTCGAAGAGCTTGTAAAAAAATTTAATGTTCTCATTTCAACTAAAACTTTTTATCTCTGTGTTACTCTGCGACAAAAACTAAAAGTTCCTGCAAGGTAACTGAGAAGATGTTCGCGTAAGCCTGTAGTCAAAATAGGTGAACAAAAAATTAAGGTCAGTTCTTTATTATTTCTACTTAAGCCTACCTTAAAAACAAACATCACCGCAAATCAAATTAATTTTTAAAGTCACTGCTGTCACACATGTAGTAAGTATATTTAAATTTTACTTGTTTTGTTTATTGTCAATAACGAAGGTTGTAATTTATTTCCTGCTCATTGATTTCCTTTTCAGTCCCGTGTCCTCTCACGTAATATCACACGTGTTCGCATGTGTTAAGCCCACGTGGTAAACCCACGTGATAAACCTACGTGATAAACCCACGTGATAAACACACATGATAAACCCACGTGATGAACCCACATGATAAACGGCTGCTAGGTTAGCTACCACAGAGGTCGGAGCAGCATACCAACGCTTGTAGAGCATAGTTCTCCCAATGCAATCTCCCTGACAAACCTCTCGTGATCATTAAATAAATTTTGAAGCATTAATTACAGAGTCCGGATCTATCATACAGTTCGAATAGAGCTGTGAGGAAATGAAGACATCAATTCTTATTTCCAACTCTCACTCGCATTCAACTTTTTCTTCCCCGTAGATCCATTGACCTGCGTAACCTGGACTTCAATGCTTCGTTTTTGAGCCCAAGCAATCTTTCAATTAAGACAAAATTATAACATTTAGCATTTAAATTGCTTGCTCCTCGTGTAAACCAAGAAACAAAGCGACTCAAATGAACATAAAACGCTCAACTCTTTTCGAGGACCGTGTCCAAAAGTCGATGATTACGTGAAAAAGAAATCATGTGTGACGCAAGTTCCCTTATTCTTGAGTTGGAAAATATTTAAAACATGTCAGGCGTAATGCCGTCGGGCACGACTAGCGAAGGTATGTTGTCGAAATTCAGAGTGTTGTGGGCGTAGAGACACCTTGTGTGGTCCTTTTAAAGAACCGGGCAAAAACTTTGCTCTTTGTGCGAGATGGAATCAGCGAGAGCCAGTCCGTCGCTAAGCGGAATGCGTGATGAGCCGAGCGCTTTGATCGTTTCCGAATGACTTTTAATAGATCAATTACATGTTTTGTGAATATTACCTCACGCCACATACATCCACAACATTCACAGCAATGATGATGATGATGGTGTTTAAGATTATCGTCCTAAGAAGAAGATGATGAGTCACGGACGATTTTTTCCGTCAAAAAATGTTCAAGTTTCTGGGATTTTCTCCGCGCTAATTTTTCCTGAGTAATAAATTAGTGTCAAACCTCGCTCGTGAGAAATGTTTCCCGCGCCCCTGAGAAATTCACGTGCATTGTGTGGAGGCAAGCGAGGGGTCGACTCATTCATTACCCATTAGGGCCATGTGTTTAAGGAGCTGCTCCGCGTTGTCAACCTTCTCCATAAAATGCGACTCGGAGCCAGTCTTTGAACTGAAGTCTTTGCTTTTGGTGTGGCGACGTTAGCGAACAGCCATCGCCTACGTTAAAGATCGAAAACAAACCTATCAAAAAGGAAAAGTGTCAGTATTCTTGGGTTGAGTTTATGAGGTAAATTTATGGAGATATCAAGCCTTTATCTCACCGGTAAGCACCATCGTGCTTGAGCTCAGAAGCCGACCATCACCTACGTTAAAGATTGAAAACAAACACTTGAAAAGAGGAAGAATGTCAGAGATAAATAGTGTTGGATTAATAAGTTGGTACGGTAAATTTATTAGGCCCACACAGCTCCGTTCAGATAGGGTGTAATGGTTTTTAAATAGTCTTACTTGTACAGTCATCAATCGTTTCGTTTGAGAAATGTACTAAATTAAAAACCTCAATAACGAACAATGAGAGTGAATTAAGAGAAGTAAAAAAAATGATGCATGAAACATTTGCAAAAATATTTGCCTTCATAGCCTTCACATTAATGGTTTTCAGATAAGCATTTTTTCCTTAACATTTCTCAAGCTAATAAATCTGGATAAGTCGAAGACCCAGAAGGCTTGAGACATATGCGCATCTTCTGGACCCATGTCACGTCTTACCAACATTGCTGCATTTTTTAAATCAAGCCACGAGTAAACCATCCAAGCCAGTACCTTTTCTGCCTGATATTTCCTGCACCCTCTCTATCCCTCATTCACTATCTCATCTACTGCCTCTCCCTTACTGGATCTACAGCCTTGCTAGCATTCACTGCCTCTCTCTACCTACTGCGTCTCCACCAAATTTTACAGCGAATACTGCCTCTCTATCGTCAACTGCATCTACTGCCTCCCTATCATCAATTCCATATTCTGCCTTGCTAGCACCTACTGTTTCTGTTGCATCTGCAACCTCTCTGTCGTCTACTGCCTCTTGCTTCTCTACCATTTACTCCACTCACGTCATTGATGCTGTCTACTGCCTCTCATTCTCCCAATGCGGAAAAAAATTCTGACAAATCTATGACTTTCTATTCAATTCCTGTAGTATTTATTACGGAGTTGGAGTAGAAGAGGTCGTTTTTTACAAGAAAAAACTGATTCTACTCGTTATCACGTGTTCCGCACATTTTTCTTCACTCACTAGTTACATATCTCATGATAACATCGCACGCCAAGGAAGATATGTCACGTCACCATTGGTCCAACCTCTAAATTCAAATTTAAAATTCTTTTCCCGGATCTCTGGCAAAAACACTCGCACTTCACAATGGATCACGACACACCGATATCTCCCAACGCAACGCTCGAAATGCGCTCTTAACGAGACGTTCTTAAATCTTTACCATTTCAGAAAGAACTATTCTCAATTCTCCAAAGTATTTTTCCTCTCAGCTCCATTAAAAACCCTAGACATAAACATCTGAATTACTGAGGATTAACGTGAAAAGCGAACATAAAAACCGACGGCTTGAATTTCAAACTTCTTGCAGATGAACGCCTTGCAGATGAAGCGCCGTGGCTAAAATTAAGCATATTTTTGCGATCACTCAAGCATTGTTTCGCGCCTCAATGAGCTGTGATGCAGAGAGTGTTGGCTGGGTATGGTGCCCTGGAATCGTGGTGCCCCCCACCGAGCGTGTGGTGTTGCATTGGTGGTGTGTGATGTTGTATTGGTGGTGTGTGATGTTGTATTGGTGGTGTTTGATGTTGTATTGGTGGTGTTTGATGTTGTATTGGTGGTGTTTGATGTTGTATTGGTGGTGTTTGATGTTGTATTGATGGTGAGTGATGTTGTATTGGTGGTGTGTTGTGTTGTATTGGTGGTGTGTGACGTCGTATTGGTGGTGTTTGATGTTGTATTGGTGGTGTTTGATGTTGTATTGGTGGTGTTTGATGTTGTATTGGTGGTGTTTGATGTTGTATTGGTGGTGAGTGATGTTGCATTGGTGGTGAGTGATGTTGTATTGGTGGTGTGTGATGTCGTGTTGGTGGTGTGTGATTTCATGTTGGGGGTGTGTGATGTGTTGGGGGTGTGTGATGTCGTGTTGGTGGTGTGTGATGTCATGTTGGGGGTGTGTGATGTGTTGGTGTCGCAGCTCTCCGAACGTGACACGCACGCTGACATGCAGAACTCCGCATCCCAACGTCATACATTTTTAATAAAAATTAGATAAACACGTTCACAACGTTAGCGCGGTTGCTACGGTCGGTTGGGTTGGGTTGGAAGAAGCAGAATTGAAAAACCAACTTTGCTGCTTCATTGCATTTGTATCTTTTCTGACAAGCTGAAAAATATAATTGCATGAAAACATTTTAACTTCTACGTCATCGTCTAATTTAAAAACTGGTAGTGAAATGGTAGCCATTGTTACTTGTTCGTAAATGATCGATTTACCTAGCTAAATGAGCTATGAACGTGTTAATACAAATTATATGAAAGTGACTCGTACCTTTTAACCAATCTTTATACCTTATAATGTTTATGATTAAAAGTGACATTTTGATATATTACTAATTGAACTAAGATATTAACTGTGGTTAGGGATTAGGTCTTTCTCTGAAGGTTGTTTATTCAATGACGGATCATTTTTGCATAACTTCTCTGCATAAAAAAGAGGAGATATGGTGGTGTGTATTATAAAGGCCCCGAGAGCAATCAGACGGAGTAGCACCTAAGGTTGAATGAGCTCCCCGTAGATAGTTACCTCAGTGATCGGCTTGAAGGTTCACTTGACTCTCAACGCAATGCCTCTCAATAACCATTAACAGTAGCTGGCGATCTGGCTGGAGACTAAACAATGGACGAACAAAGCCCTTCATTTAACGTTAACGTTCGAAAACAAAATCACCGACCATTCTTCAGCATGATTCTTTTTACAATGCAGCATCCGGTTAGGAGGAAGGCTATTCCCTGTCAAATATTTGGTCTAGACCCAAGTCTCTCGCCTATATTATCGGTCACTAAATATTGACCTTCATGAACTTTGGGATTACCAATTCTTTATAGTAAAAAATTTCTTACGTTCAGTTGCATCCGGTTCTGTGGGACGCCCCGCGAAAATCAAATTATTTAACTTGGAGTTCCAGCGTTGCCTGCCTACGTCGGACTGGAAGCCTCTCCGTCTCTTGCTGGACCGCCGCTGAAATGCTGCAAATTTAAAGCCAACTTTATTTGCCTCTCCTGGTTCAAAAAGAGGGAAATTAACCCCTTTTTACAACAACTTTTTCAACTCTACATAGAACAAAGAAAGAAAATCCAAAATGATAAGTCAGCAGAACATTTTAAAAAGACGATATTTTCTCTTTAGGAAATGTTTAGCACGATTTGGGGTCTTTGTTTCCACAGAACAGATTCAGGGTAGAAGACATCGTCTGAGCACACACTCAAGGGGCAGAGAGAGTGGCCCAACATTGCGAATCATCCTGATTTAGAGCGAAAATAAGACTACAAATCACACACGCTAGTACGGAGACCAACATGGAAACGCAAACACTGAGGCTTTCGAATTAAGGGTTTGTAGAACACTACTGTGCAGAAATCGGTCTCTTAACTGGTAAGACGATCATCTATAAAATTTTATTTTAAGTTGTCCTGAGTGCCGGATTCAGTAAGGAACAGCGACATCTGTGCCGGCCATTGTGATGGCATTGTTATCTCAGGAACAATATAATTAACTCAGGTACAATCTAATTATCTCAGGTACAATATAATTAACTCAGGTACAATATAATTATCTCAGGTACAATACAGTTAACTCAGGTACAACATAATTAACTCAGATGAAGTGTTATTTACCCAGAAACAATATTGTTATTTCAGGTACAGTACTTTTAACTCAGGTACAGTGTTGTTTACTCAGGTACAGCGTTATTAACTCTGACGCAGTGTTGTTTACTTAGATACCGTATTGTTAACTCAAATGCTGGTTTTTGTTCAAATACAGCTTAAGAATGAATTAGAATTTAAAAACCTCACATTGATGATACAGGAATACGGTAAATTTTTGAATGCCGTAAAAATATTTTATCCGATACTTTGAACATTCGTTGGAACTCTCGATTTCTGCTATATTTTTTCGCACTATACCAGTGAAGTACAGCTTTTCTCAATGAGTGACTTGCTTTCAAAAACCTTTAAATTTGCATTCACTTTAAATTTGCGTTCTCGTTTTAACACTTCTCACAAATGCAAGTAAAAACTCTACTCCAAATGTTTCTCCACAAAGTTGATGGATGCATGTATAAATTGTGCCATTTACCAACGATCATAAGCATTGTGATAATAAATATTTAGAATGTAATTTAACTTGTAGACTTGAAAAACATCGTCCAGTCTGCGTGATCGGAGAAGATGTGTCTCTGTTTCATGCTTTGAAGAAATTCTAAAATTTCCAACAATTTTAGAACTTCAAAAATTTTGGTGTCTAAAATTACCATTGCATCAGCGCTCCACATTTGCACTGAAATCAACATAGGCTTCGAAGCATGAGAGTATGCGTACAGCTGTTTTTTACAATTGAATTCTGGAACCCATGACAATCAAAACTTTTTACAATTACTGCAAGTTTCAGCCGATGTCGTCCGAAGACCACATATGTCTCATTAGTTATCACAACAATGTGAAAAATTAAAATAATTTAATACGAAGCTTAGCCAAAAATAATTTTTGAATAATTATTCCATTTTTATTTTACAATGGGACAATGCATACCAACATCATTGAAGAAGTTTTACGATGGGACTTATCTTTCAGATGATCGTGAACGGAAAATAAATGTGGAGTGATATAGAGCAGAGTTACTCACCTGTACGGTGAAATATAAGCAAACATAACTGTAAAAACATTAACTGCTACTTAAAAACTGCGTAAAAAGATATGTCAATAACGCTAAAAATTAAATCATGCGCGATCACTTGCACGTAAGCTATTACATTAAGTCAGTATACGTGACTGAGTCCTTAATACTAGAGTGTTGTGTGAATGAATACCTCTGACAATTAATTCATGATGTGAACAAACTTATGCGCATAAATTACGAGAACGGTCGGCGTACCTCGACTTGCATTCATAGATAAACTCCATTTTGTGCGAGATTTGCTCACCGAGAGAGACGCGCAGGTACTTAACTAAACAAGGGACGGCCTTATTTTCATAAAATACGATTCTTTTATTCGACCATCATCCCATATTGAATTTAAATTTTAAATCTTTGTGTAGCACTGGACTCAAAACGACCGGGAAACGAATTCCCTTTTCCTGTCGCAGCTTTGTTAGCTGAGCAAGTTATTTGTCTTGTTATGTACATATGTTTGAAATGATGCCAAATTCAGTAACTAACTCGCCATGTCGGATCAGCGTTAGTTGCTTTGAAAGTTCACTCGAACATTTTTTCTGCTGAACGCTGACAAGTTTGTACAGGCTGCTCTTCTTTGGATGTGGGTAGCTAGAGTCCTAACCTGAAAGAAAAATCACAGGTTTAGCGTGTGTTCGATATCGTACAGTCATTCCAACATCAACTGTAAGTTGAAGATAAGAATCCAAGCTTGTACTCATGTAACAAAATGCACCGTCACACGCAGTTAAGTTAGTTTAAATATATCAAGATTCATCTGTGTGAGGTACATCCAGAAAACGTTACTATTTCTGTTCGCATCCATCATGGCATAGTGAACATCGGTGGAAACAAGGTTCGGACTCCGAAAAGATAAAACGACTACACGGCGAATTGTGCCTGCCCTATCAGAGTCTTGGATCTCGGTATTCAGGAGCACGACAATCGGAAGGCTTTATGAGAATATAAACATGAGGATCGGCACTATTCCCGAGAGAATCCTGGGAGTTATGTGGCCTGGGTCTAAGAAGATCTTGCGGAGGAAGAGCTGGCGTAAAATACCATGTGAAGCAATTTAATAGCGGCAACTTGCAATACAAACTTCAGACACTTCGGGGCTGTCGATAGTAAAGAGATCAATTCGCAAGTAAAAGTACATTTATGCGGCGTTCATTGCGGTTTTGCTTCTAAGAGAGTGGGATTTTCGTTGAGAAGCTATGCCATATACTGGTTATCTCCCCTTGAATCTTTCGCAGTTCGAATAAATATCGTTCATACGGTCCTAAGTAGGGTTATTCAAAAGCTATGTTGTTACTTTCAATGAATGGCATAATAGTTGCACTGGCAAAATCTCGCGCAGTAAAATAACGGAATAATGCGCTGGGAAGTCTTGGTATGAAGCGAACCTTGTTAGATTCGAAATTAATTAAGGAGTTGCACGATGGAGGAGCGTTCACTGTCACCTGCTATACGATCACCTGCAACCCACGCCTCTTTAAAGAAGCGCAACATTGTGAGACTTGGACAACTCCTAAACAAACAAACATTTCAAGTTTTCGTAATGAATTCCTAAAGGATTTCCTCAGAACTTCAGAGCTATTTGAAGCTCACAGGTTCACATTCTATTACAGGTCGGCGTTCTATTAACTCGAGTCGCTGGTTGCAGGAATTCGATTCACCTTATTTCCATGTGAAGGAACAGCGCCGACCTGGACAAATCTGTGATCACAAACAGTGCAAATGATCGTCCTGTACCGAGAAGAAACAAAGAGCTGAGCTATAAATTTAATATATTCGGGATGTTTCTGGAGCTACTTTCAAACATCGTTTTTTGTGAAGAGCATTTTCAAAATTTTGTCATGGTTGAAAATTCGAAAATTAATGACTGTGAAATTACCCTTTTCTTTCTCCCTGAGAGGTAGCATCGTTGAAAAAGAAGGCCCTTCGAATGAAAGGTTATAAATAACAAAAAGTTAATAGAGACGCATTTGATAGAAAATTCCTGCCAAAAAAGATTGAATTGAAAATTCCTGTTCAATCGTATACTTCTCCTGCGTCTCTCACTTTTTAAAATTTTTTAGGAGTTAAGATCTCCAGTTCGAATCAGTAAAGATCGATAACTATAATAGAAGGAAATAAGAAACAAATTCGTTATTTGGAATATATTCGCGAAACGTTGAGAAATAATTACTTTAAACCAGTGATGATCGTCAATTTATGAAAAAGTGCCACTTTAGCACACTGCGTTCACTATTTGATGATAATTTGATGTTCACTAAATTTAGCGTTCATTTGATGTTCACACCTCTTTCATGACCACACCCAAGATCTCCTAGTTTTTTATCTAGTATTTTATAATTGCAGCAGGACACTTACCTCTCTTCCTGTACCGCAATTTCTCTAAGGTTTGGATGTTTCACGTCAATATTTATAAACACGAAATTTACACATACAGAACATTCGAGGTTATTATTATTCGAGGTTATTTGATGTTACAAAATTTTCACATACGTAACATTCAAGGTTATTATTTTAGTAGCTATGAATTGATATGCTTCCAAGATGCAGAGCTGTCAACCTAGCCATTATGATATCACAACCAAGCCATTATGATATCGCAAGCAGTTCAGTGAATGTATTCAGATGACAATTAGAATGTATTGAATTGTCAGAATGTATTGAGATGACAATTAGAGTGTATTGAATTGTCAGAATGTATTGAGATGACAATTAGAGTGTATTGAATTGTCAGAATGTATTGAGATGACAATTAGAATGTATTGAATTGTCAGAATGTATTCAGATGACAATTATAGAAAATTAGACTCTCGTTTCCTCCTGGTGAGCGCAGTTGATACCCTCAGGATTCATCTTTTGTAGCGCAAATGGCCTACTTAACATGCAGTTCTCACTCTTTCGATTACTCATTTCTTGACACTCATGAGGTTTAAAATTTATTCGTTATGGTCGATCAGATTTCTTCAAAGAACTGTAACTCTTAGTTGGGAAAAATTAATGTTGGACAAAAACTCGTTTAACCGCACTAGATGACGCTGCAAAAAACTGAACATTTCTTCCCGTGTGAGTGTCCGTGAGAAAAGCAGCGTGTGAGGGTGTACACTCTGCTACTCCTTGGCGCAATAATTGTCTCGCCGAGCGTACGGTACTTGTGGGAACAGATTTTTATTGTTCGGGTTTCATGTGGTTGTCGGAGTAGGCTCTCGCAAGGGGTACTTGTGGAAGTAAGTTTTATTTATTCGTGTTTTCGGTCGCTGTCGGAGCAGGTTTCTTTATTCGCGTTATTTGTTATTATAGCATTTTGTTTTCACTATTTTTGCCTGTTGTTATTGTAGCAATAGGTTTTCTTTATTTTTTTCAATATTTGTGTTTTTGAATTATGGATGCATGTTTTCAATATTAGTGTTTGTTGGGATTATTTGAGTGGCTGTCCATTTTGCGTTCGTTGCTATCATAGGTTTTCATTATTCGTGGTTAATGCGATTGTCGGGGTAGGTTTTTATTAGATATATTCGTTGCTGCTTTGTTTTGAGGTATCTAGCGTCCGCACTTACACATTTGAAGACAAATGTCAGAAACTTGAACATATGAACTCAGGAACACATTTGTCAACTGAAATATTCTGCTGTGTAATTTTCAACAAGCTACATGAATATTTCGCTGATATTCAGTGTTAATTAATTTGTCTATTGTGATAGCGCAGCAATTTTGTTTTTCTATGATGATACAATATTTTTGCAAGTTGCAGTTGAAATTCTCTTGCAATATGTTCCAATTTTCTGAATCTATTGAATTTGAAGTTTGTCGCTTTCTAGCTCGGACCTTCAACGCATGATTTTTTTAGGAGACAAGTCAAGACGGTGGCAATGTCACTCAAACACTTAAAGACTTTTACACTAAAGTCTTTACCCCACGCAAAGCTGGGAGTTACATTACGGATGAGAAAGTCCCAGGTTCGCATCCCGCATCTGCGCGGAACTTTTAAAACAGCGAGCGGTTCCTCTGGTGATGTAGAAAACGGAGCAGGGGCGTACGAGAGAAAATGCTTCCAACTCAATAAGTTCGCATTACACTGCTATTGCTAACTGGAAAAATGTGTTCATTTTATAACAAAACGCAATTGTAAGAGAAAACTATTTAAAAAGCCATCAGTTGTCCGCTTTGGCTTGCTCTGATGAGGATGAAACGGAGTTGTTCCTTCACGTTTTTCCATCTATTACATGAGTATTCAAAGTTTCTGCACCTCATGAAAAAAAATGTTCCTCTGAAACTCATTAGGCTAATCCCAATGCTAGGAACAAACAAATATTAACATATTTATTTTAGTATTTCTACAAATAGTAACAATTTTCACAATTTTCTACTATTGCATAAATTTTACTGCTTCAAAAACAAAAAAATCGTAGTAGAGGAAAGAGAGAGGCAAGTCGCCTGACTGCGGTGAAATTCGCCAACAAGTTGCTGGAAGCATTCACCATGTAAGTTGCAATGTCTCGGGCTGAATAATGTCACTCCTATCGAGAGTCTTAAATAAGACCCTTCTCAACTAGAAGAACAAAATGCAACTTACCTATAGCTCAAGATCAGGAAAATAGGCAAATAATTTTTCAGAGAATTTTTTTCATCGAACCATCTTTTAACAAAAACTTATTAATTTAAAACAAAAGATGCTGGGACACAACTCGAGTGCTTCATCGTAGAAGCAGATCACAGAATTCCAGGCAGGCCATAAATCCTTCAGCTGCTTCAATCATCAATGTCTGTGTGGGAATAATCTTATGCATTACGTAATTTCGACGCAAATCAAAGGCCCTCATACACTAATGAATCAAACTTATCGTTTTTTCGATAGCAGTCACCTGAACGAATGATGAAATGCAATCATGGCGCCCACACTGTCGAATAGCTCCCATTGTCTTCGGCCAGCATACAGCTCGCATTTTGACAGTGGGTCTTTTGCCTAGCATACTGTTCGCCTTTTGAGAAGAGTGCTGGAGCTCCTTGCGTAGAGTTACAAACGCTCACTGTATTGTATTGACAGCTCTACTTGATTAAACTTGACATACTCAGTAGAATGATTTCGCTTCTTAAAGTAAGATCTGCCTCTTGGCTCCCTTTCAATATTTCAGATGTTCCTTCTTGTGTGGGAAATTCCTTCTCGCGTGTGAATAACGAAACCAGCCCACGTCGCTTCTCCGGTAAAGTTTTCACCGACGTAGATGAAACCCTTCTTACCGAACAGTCCTGAATATTGTGATGATTTCTTCTTGAATATTTCGTTGAAATTTCTCTTAATATTCTCATCTTAAAACGCACTAAACTAAATAATAAATTATTGGTACATCAAAAAATCTACATTTAAAAATTGTTTTCAACTTGAACTTGATACATTCGATCAGGCCAGCGCACCCTCTAGTGCAGGATATTTTTTACGATGCTGGGTGGTCAATTGCGGCAGCGGCTTTAAACTCACTAAAGTAAATAATAAATCATTGCTACATCAAAAAATCTATACTTAACCATAGTTTTTGAGTTTAACTTGATATATTTGATCTGGACAGCGCACCCTACTGAGCAGGATATCTTTTTGCGATGCTGGGTAGTCAATTACGTGAGTGGTGCATCACAGCGTGCTCCTCAGACTCTGTGGTCACGTAGTAGCGCAGAGTTGCTGGCTTTTTCCGCAAATCGGAATTCATTTTGCAAAGTGTCATTAGGTTGCTGCCTGCAGAATTGCTTTACGCTCCTCATGCCATTTAACCTCGCTCAATGAAGGGCTTCTTTTTTATAACAGCATCCAAACTTTCGACTCCGTGGACGCCAAAACGATGAGCTTGTGTAAGAATGTCACGACCGATGTTCGCAGATATCGATGGCAAGAAGCGAGAATTAATTATCGAGCAATTAAATTCCAAAAAGAGACTGAAACAGCCCTCCACCTCTTCAAAATATCGTGAATTAATCTGTGAGACCTTTTAATTCGCAGAAAAACTTCTGGTGAACAAATTCTGTGCGATTAGAAAACGGTAAACTTCTTCGAAGCCTTTGACTGAATCAAAAACGTTCTGAGAATACCTTACGGAGTCTATTTTATTGCCTCCTGATAGTCTTTACGGCATGATCATACTATTGACTGATAATAAAACTTTTTTAGAAGTCAATTTGATGCGAAGGAAAAACTTTAGACAGCACTGAGCGCTGCCGTCCTCCTGTTCATGGTTGTCACGTGCACTTTTTTCGCTGTTTGCTTACTCGTTAATTCTCTGCAGAAACAATGGACAAATTCTATGTTCGTTGTTATCAGATTACCATTAAATTCCCCTTCCGTTGTTATCAAACATTGTTATCACTTTTAACTGCATGGTTATCAAATAGTAGTTGTATGAATGTCCCTTTGCGTTGTTATCATGCATTGTTATCACATTTTATTGTAATTGCATGGTTATCAAATGGTAGTCGTATTGATGTCAAAGTATCATTGCAATGTTATGATGAATTAATTACATTGTTGTCAAATGGGTAATGCACTGTTATCAAATTAGCATTGCATTGCGTTCAAATTATTTTTGTACTGTTATCTTATCGTTACCATGAGCTTTCTTATTGTTTTCTTATTATCATCACATTGTTATTGCATTGTAATCACATTGATATCGTACCCTCATCAAATTGTTGTCACCTTTTTTTTGCAATGTTTTTACGTTGCTATTATATTCTCATCACACTTTTACGGTAAATTGTTCTTTCCAATGAATTGTGCAATTAATTACCCTCGTAAGTTATGAATTCTAAAAGATCACAAACATATTGTTGATAAAAAAATTGCTCAACGTCAATTTGCAACGTGAATTATTACTCCTCAGTATCCAAAGGACATCGAAAGTGATGAATTCCAAAAGTTTACAGACATAATGTTCCTAAAAAAATTATTCAAGATGAATTTGAGACGATAATTGTTATTTCTAAGCATCCAAAAGACATCGAAATTCACCACTAATGGAATTTGTTAACTGCTTTTATATTGTTTGTTTATTTTGTGCTTTTTTTGGTTTCATGCTTCCCGAAGGTCGGTTTTCACTGAGAGCGTCGCAGAATAACGTTCGTATATTCTAACCCATGTCAATTAAATAAAAAATCACACACACTTAAATGTGATATTGTGAAATGATTCTTCTGTTTATATTAAAATCTTGTTTTGAAGGAAACAATCGACAAATTAAATGGAACAAATCAAATAAACTTCACTGTCTTGCGTAAAATTAACTTGAAATCCCATCATTATTTTGTTTCAAATAGGACAAATCGAATGCACTAACAATAATATTGTTTAGTGAATTTTCAGATTTATACAAAAAAATAATACCTTTAAATGAATTTTCAGATAAAAACGAAGCAATGAGTTATCATTTCGTTGTAAAAGATTAAATGGAAGCATTCACGGAAGAAACGTGAGAGAAATTTTGACTAAATAAGTCTTTTCATCACGAGGCTTCCTAAATTTTAAACTGCATCAAAACTAAACACGTGACGCGTAGTTTCGAGAACAGTAATGAAAGTAATTTAACTCTTCGGAATTGAAAATTTTGGTTGAAAAAATTCTATTTTTTACAGCACATCAGAGTGCCTCTAGTTTTTTATAGTGTGTTTCTTAAATCAAATTATTAAGCTTCTGCTTATCGAAAAGTCGAGAAAAGTTAAGAAAATTTTAGGAAAAGCAAGAAAGCGTCGTCAGTGTGGGTGGCAATTAGAACTGTGATTTGAGGCTGGAAATCTTAAAAGCACAAGCGCTGTGAACTCAAAAACTTTCTTGGACTTTATGGAAACGAAATTTGTGCGTCTGCACATCGTGTGCTTCTCAACGTGACACACCAGCAGTATTGTGTGCGTCTTGACGTCACACATCAGCAGTATTGTGTGCACTTTGACGTCACACATCAGCAGTATTGTGTGCTTCTCAACGTCACACATCAGCAGTATTGTGTGCGTCTTGACGTCACACATCAGCAGTATTGTGTGTACTTTGACGTCACACATCAGCAGTATTGTGTGCTTCTCAACGTCACACATCAGCAGCATTGTTTGTGTCTTAACATGATTTTTCTTGGGTACGCATCAGGTCAATCGAAATGCTCACCTTTGCAGGAAAGTGAAAATAATTCCATGAAGTGGATCTCTGAAGCTTATTTACAAATAATTTTGACCCTTGGTTTTAAGGCCTTTCGAAGCAGGATAATTATCCGTTCCTTATCGACGATCGACAAGCAGCGCTGCTCTAAGGAGTCGCAGGAATTTTATTGAGGTTTTCCGCCAGTTTTGCCCATCTGTTCCTGTACGTCAGCCTGTGACTCACGACCTGTTCGCCTTGCCGCCAAAAGCTGCCCAACATTTCGCACAAGCGTCCAAAATAGCAGCGAAAACTCGCGCCAGCGAGCATGATTGCTTCAGTGCGAGTCGCAGTTAAGCCAGTTTTCCCTCGCACATCCATCCTATCGAGATTATATTCTAATGCTTTAACTCGATACTCCAACAGCTGTTAGTCGTTCAAGTTTCTCAATGGTCTTGCAATAGTGTGTGGGTTGAATCTCGTTTGTTACTTTTTCCCAAATCTTTCTTTACTCAGGATTGGTAGCTAATGAAACTCGTTGAGTGCTAAGTTATTTTCCAACAGTATTGATAATTTTGCTTACTAATTCCGACGATTACTTCTGATGAAAATTGTTCACAATTCAAACCGAATTTCAACAGAACATCTTCTAACTTTCCAATGTTTACCTCATCCAATTGTGTGCATCCTCGTATGTTCTTGCGACCCACAAACGGCTTCAATTCGCACGTTAATCTACTCGTTCGATCTTGCGTAAACGTTGCCAGAAATGTTGGCATGGAAATATGGGAAAGCGGGATAATGCGCGAATGGTGTACTCTGGCGCATTAAAGGCCCCGAAAGAGGCAAGTGATTTATTCACAGTCATGCCCCCGCAAGGACTCTTCTCTGATAGAAAACTGAGATCAATGTTGGCACACAGTGTCCGTGAGCTGCTATTAGCCTCATCATATCGCCGACATGGCAAACAATTTGTTGCTTATCCACGAATTTTAGGCTTTCGTCGATGTTTGCCAAAGTTTTCCCCTTAAGGTTAATGTATGCAAACCCAAGCCCATCCGAAGACCTCTGACTCTGCTTGTTTATTTGTTGACTTCGAGCTTTTACGGGGAGTTTTGCGAAGAAACAAGATTTTCGGATGAATCTCCCGATGCTTCTCCATTATAGGAGAAGATGCATTGCCGTTAGCTTTTAATGAGCAGGTTTTCATTCTTCTTTTTGTCCAGAGAAAGGAGAATTTTTGTCTGGGATCTTTATCGATGAGATGAATTTATTTGAGTATTAGGGAGATCTCGCATCTTCTCCTGCAGAGGAGTATCGTTCACGAACCTCTCCCTCGCTCGGACATCAGTCAGTCTTAGCGGCAGGTTCCGAAATTAATCCATAAAGCGTAATTATTTTGCGTTTGTGAAAGCCTGTAGAGCCTCGGCAGTGTTAACACTACGGCCAAGGAGGCAAAATTTAAGCATACTGAAAATTGTTTCCGAGAGAACGTGAGTGTTGGATGATGCGCCTCACGATTTATTCAGAAATTGTGATTGATAATTCCCAGTTTTGTTTCTCGTTTTACATTTAGTTTCGGTTTTACATTCAGTTCATATTCCGTTTAAAAAACGTTTCACTCAAAAACGCCCTCACCTTCAAATGTTAAAGATAATCGAATTTAAACCAATAAAAACTAAAGTTTCACCATATGGAAGTGAACTTTCTAGTCTGTTAGCTACCACAACTCGACGTTGTCCGTTCAGAAAAATAACGTAGCCAGGGAACATTTTGATAGCCCTTGAGGTTATCTAACCAAATAAAACTATACTCTAATCAGCATGATATTGAAGCAAAAGTTTTCTTACCAGTTAGAAAGGAATTAACAGTGATGAGCATTTGCGCTATCGAGCTTCGATTTTCCGGGAAAATGAATGTGACGTGTACGATAGATGCGAATTGTTGAATACCTGATAAAAATCAGAAACATTTACTTCATGATAATACAACTAAAATTTTATTGGGTGGTATTTACTTTGTTTCCACTCGGGAAGAAAAAATAAAATTGTCGAAAATTCACATAATGCTAAACGGCTAACTTTGGGCGACCTCGTTGGAAGCAATTGAAGGTGGTGTGTATGTACTGTTTATATGAGTGGCGTGTTTCTTTAGCTAAAAATTGTCGGTTTTCTACCCAGTGATGAATGTAGCTGAAATGATTGCTGCAGCTGAAATGATTGCTGCAGCTGAAATGATTGGTGCAGCTGAAATGGTTGCTGCAGCTGAAATGATTGTTGCAGCTGAAATGATTGTTGCAGCTGAAATGATTGCTGCAGCTGAAATGATTGCTGCAGCTGAAATGATTGCTGCAGCTGAAATGATTGTTGCAGCTGAAATGATTGTTGCAGCTGAAATGATTGTTGCAGCTGAAATGATTGCTGCAGCTGAAATGATTGCTGAAACTACGCAGGGCTTAGGAGAAAATCTCTTTAAATTTAATATGAATCTCTTTACGTTTGAAAATCACTTAACGTGATTTACGTTTGACTCTTTACGTCTTTACGTTTGAATACGCAGTTAGAAGCTCATCTAATCTTTCAGCAACAGGGGTTGATAAGAAAAACTTTCTCGTACGTACAACTCTAAAATCTTCAAAATACAACATGATATAAAAACATCTATTCGGCACTTCCCCTATGTTTTGTTTCATTGAAAGCTCGTCACTTTTCGTAGTTCATGAGCTAGGAGAATTCATAATCCCAGAAAAGTATTTGATCAATTGTGTTCTGAATTTATTCATGCGCTGGACACACATGACTGAGAGGTACACGCTGAGTGTTGAATTGTTGGGCCCCAACCCTGCACCAAACACAGAAACATAGGTACTTACTGCGATCATTTATTCTGCAGCAGTCACTTCCTACTCGCATATCACAGCAGAATTCCCCTCTCATAAGCTATATCTATTATGTCATGTATATATACCTATACCATACCTACTATAGTATAGGTATTTATATCCCCAAATGCCTATACTATATCTACTATAGTATAGGTATGTATACCTAAATACCTATACTACATCTACTATAGTATAGGTATCCATATACCTATTATGTCAAACATCCATGCAGCTTTCCAAAGAATTACAGGTATCTTCTAATGAAGCGAATCGCATCATCGATCACCCTCGTATCCCAAGAGTCATCTGAGCTAGCGTATCGGGTTGCCGTATCCTTCCCGTAAGAAGTACATGAAGAAGTCATTGCTCATAAAAGTTTATTGAAAACATCTCCTTCTCCTATTCCAAACTTATGCCTGTAATTTGAGCGGCAGCTCCCTAAGAGAAATCCCATCGTACCTCGAAGTTACCCCACACACTCTCGTATGCTCTGGGGCAGTTAATAAATGCGTCATTCGTATCAGTGACATGCATGTATGGACGGACCATCGCTTCGACTGCGATCTCGCCTGCTAGATGGAAGACACAGATGGTGGGCATCATTCCCCAGCATCCATGGGGAACTCAAAATAGCATTCCTAGTTTAATGATTTCATTTGCGATAATAATTTGCGTGGTTTTTTCCATCTACAAACGATTGGTCCATGCGATTGAGTAACTCCAGGCCTTTCTCGTACGCGTTTTTTTTTTTGTTTTGTTGATCCTCATTGTACTCTGATAGATTTTTCTGCGGATCGGTTCAACCGTCAGCCCAACACAACGCAGATTGGCTCAAAATAAAGCTGTGAGAGTCTGGAGAGAATGCAAAGTAAGAACTTAGCTGCAAACACCGGAAGACCTTGAAGACCAACATGAATGCCGTGACGCGCTTTCATTTGATCAAATGACGGAGACTTTCAGTCAACTGAGTCTATATGGCGGTTCTTAGAAGACATCGGAGCTCCGCCTGTCATCCATTGTCCTGTTGTCCATCAAGTTATGATTCATAGCCGCGCATTGCCAAAGATTAGTTCAAGACGCGGCACTTGCTCCATCAATCTAACGCAATGCCTGAAATCAGTCGCGACTTTCAGAGTCTCCGCTGCTATCGTGGCGACAGTTTCCGACGTATAAATCTCGTCTTTCACATCCAACTTTGTCAGGTTCTTTGGACAGGGTCGATTTCACTAACTATACTTCAATAGTGAAGAGAAGAATGATTTCAAGAGATGACGTGCTGTTTGGATTTATTTTCGTAGTAATGGGACTTAAGATAGGCTGTTGGTAATTAAAAAAAATGTAGTGAAAGTGTTTTTTCCGTTAAATCTTTTCGCGTTACAGAGGGCCTTGGAAATGAGGAACGTGTTTTTTTCATGCTTGTGGTAGCAGCGGCACGCCGTGTGTGAAGGTACGTGAAGAACAGTTTTACGTTGATATTCTTTTGGTTTTTAAACCAAATAACACTTCAATAATAAAGCAGAAAGTAAACAGTTGAACAATTGGAAAATACAACAGCACCGAATAGGAGTAACCAAAATCGAGCTTTCTTTCTTAAAGAGCGCTTGTGTTTAGAAGAGCATTGAAGAGTACAGAAGAGTTTTTAAAAGATTATAGAAAAGAATGTAGAAAATCGAGCAACTCTTTTTAGAAAGCGCTGGTGTTTAGAAGAGCATAGAAAAAAAGAGTGCAGATGGATAAAGAAGAGTATTTCGAAGAGTATAGAAAAGAAGAGTGTAGAAGAGTATAGAAAAGAAGAGTGTAGAAGAGTATAGAAGAATATCTAGAAAAGTTTAGAAAGGAATATAGAAAATTAGGCTATTCTTCCTAGAAAAGTGCTGGTGTTTAGCAGCCTTCCTAGCGGCCTCCCTAGCGGCCACGCTATCGTGGAGACGTACACTGAGGTGGGTGTAGCGCTGGGTAAATACTGCCACGAGCAGGTGGTATTGGTCTTCATTACGGGGGATTTTAAGCACTAAGCAGTTTGATCAGAAGGTAGAACACTTACCAAGGCAGGTATTTTAATGTTTTCTATAGGGAATAAAATTTTAAAAGTTCATGGACCGTAAAAATTAACAGTTAATGTTGGCAACAGAGGACGTGTTAATTTCAAATGTGGTCGTCGACTTGTGGAGACGCAAAATATGAAAAGATATTTGTGTGTTCGCTTTGGATGGAACGTTTCAGAAATGAATTTTGCTTTTTTGTGGGGTACGTCGTTCAAATCTCGCATATTGGTTATCATGTGGATTAAAAACTCTTTTGCAGTAAAACGTCATTCCGTCGTGTAAAAGACCTCAGGGTTTTTAAACATATCTTACGTTTTAAAGAGCGGAAATAAACGAAATTTAAATGCAGATTTGCAGTTCGCTTACTCAAAATGGACGACAACTCAACAGCACCAGCAAAGTTTGACGTGTTTGGCTGCGATTGACATATATTGTTCTTGAGACTTGCAAGTTTCATAAGTAGTCTAAAAAGTTTACATCAATTGAATGACTTTTTTGAGAACCTCAAATTTATACAAGTGAACATAAATTTTCTATGCGAATTTTAGGATAAGATATCTTGGTATTTCTTTATCCTATCTTTTACAAGCATACAATAACTGCATACGCTAAACTGAAACACAGAATATTTTACCGAGTTGAATTGGAGAGTTTGTATTCTGTTGTTAGTGAGAATTCATTTACTTAGAGTGAAAGATATTTGTGAGTTCACTCTCTTATCTTGTCTTCATTGCATGTCGTAGAATGCGACACTGAGTTCTTTACGACAGCCCCAACTGCGCTGTTTTTTTAACTCCATTAAGAAGTGTTCGCCTCCGACCCTAGCCAATACTGTTAGAGATGCCTGCCCTCTCTTTACCGTGAGATAAAACAGCAGGTGGCATTCATTTGTCTCAACTGCAGATTATCTCTTTGCAGTGGTAAGTACACGTCACTATACAGAGTACAGGTTCCTCACGCACAATAAGTCACTATTAAAATTCGTAGATTGGATTTATTTCCACCATCCTGTCTGTCTGATGGATCCTACCCGCTTGGATATCTCATCACACGAGCTATCTTTCATTTACCTTCAATTCTGGCACCGGAGACGCCAACATTAGTCCCAATCCCATCAACTGAGTGATTAGCGAAATGAATGATCTCTAATGATCAAATTAATTAATGGATTAATTAACGAGCCAGGGAGAATTGATGACCTATTCGAGGTCATTAACTTTTTATCAGTTCCGAATCATAAATTGAGAACTGCTTCTCAGGAAAGAGTAATTCGTTGTAGTGCTTGCACTGAAGAATAGAAACTCGCTTTGACTCGATTTAAGTCTACGTGATCCTCGGAGATAAAAAAACTGGGCTTACTTTCCGTCAAAGGGCAGGCGAGGGAACAGTACGTTTGAACGAAGACGAAAATTTCCCCATTAATCCTTTTTTATGTCAGCGTCTGCTCTGAATAGAGACGCAGCCCGCGCAAATGATCTCAAGGACTTAATGAACAAATTTGATTGAATAACCTCAACTCCTAACCGAGTTTTGATGGACTTAAATGGTTTAACGGCAGAATTACGGCCTGTTACACGGACTGTAAGTCCATGGGTTACACACGCGAAGAATAATAAACACCAAGAAAAGAATGGCGTCCTGCGCACATCTTTCAAAACACCTTTTTCTCTTAATGCTGATCAAGTTTTATGGACATCATAGGCTCCTAATAAGCACCAAAGAAGTTTTCATTCAGAGTGCGCCCTGAGGTATCGAGATTTATGTACGTGAGCAAGCATGAACGACGTGTACCAGCTTTCTTTGTGGCGCTGTAAGGAGAGGTTCCACGGCGCTAAATGCGTGTTAATCGCCGCTCTTTATTAAATAATACAAAAGCAAGGAAGTTTACTGATGAAGTAGCGAGTCGCTGCCGCACGTGACCAGACTCCTGAGACTCACGTCAGCTTGCGGCCATCACACTCCCGAGGAAACCTGGAACTCAACAAAAGCTTCTTGAGTTGACGAGCGCACTTCCTCTAGTGGCTTGCATAATGCGGTCGGCAGGCACATGGAGGTGTTCCAGCTCTCTCTCTCACATCAAAATTACCCTAACAACTGTCGCAGGCAGTCATTAGCACCTCTACAACGGTCACGGGTAATTCTTAGTTCCTTTACTGTGGTCACGCTCACGTGCCGGCCCTTTGTAGAGGACAGTGTAACGCCGGCCTTTTGTAGAGGACAGTGTAACAGTGGACAGTGTTTCTCGTTTTTTTTTCAGGTTTGTTGTGGGTATTTTTTTTGTGAAACATTTGCGGCTACGAAATTATTATTCGTGAATTGATTTCTGATTGAGCTTAAATGGGATTTTTATTATGAGTCGAATTGCGTGGTTTTTTTCGCTGTTCTTTTAACAGGAAATTGGTAATCTCTCTCTAACTTAACTTTTTCAGTGATTGCAAAGGGTTTGTTTCACTAATCATTATTCTCACATGTATCATTTAAGTTGCCGTAACGTAGTTCCTATCGTTTCTCTCGTCAAATCAAAATCGAATTTAGAATCCATAAGGCCTTAAATCCAGCTCACATGATGGTACAATGACATCAGATTTTTCCCTCAGCATTAACTCGTTATGTTAGTCAATATTACATTCCATAATTTGTATTTATGTTAAACATCAACCTATTTTTATTTAGAGGTATCGCTTTAGTTATTTCTTTATTGTGGTTGTCCTCTGTAATAAAATATAATAAGCACTGTATTTATACAATAATATCTTCCCGCACTTTCCGCTCACTTCGATAGAGCAGAAAGCGTTCGAGCACGCACTAGAAATTCCGACGTAATAAACAAGAGGCACTTTACATTTCCTTCGCTTCTTCCTCCCTTATTATTTGTTTTTTGTTTTTTATTCACTCTCCTTTATACTTCACTCGCGAAGGATAAAAGCGCTATACATTTGTGAAGCAATAGTCCTGCGCTGTGTAGACCGGAACCTATAGGGTGGACTTAACGCCCTTCTTGTATCGCCGAGCTCGTTTTCGCCTCTGCAGCGAAGGTAGTGTTACAATATTTGCATGTAAAATATTAGGCTCAGATTTTAAATTGTGAATAGTATATTCGAATTAGGTATTTAAATCTGCGACCAGTTGAAAGGAGGTGTTTTAAGTTTCCATATCAATAGCGAAGGACCACACACCGCTCCTTGAGGAACGCCCAGACGACAGTCGCTTTTTGTGACGCTGATCTGCAGCATCACTATAGCTCATGGGTGGCTGCTATTATTCATCAAGGATGACGTTTAAACTGAAAAGTATGAAATATCTTGCCCGCCGAGGTGAAGTATATGTCTTCAACAGGAGCACTCGATGTGGAATAAAAATTTTACTGGCTTCACTGTCGCATTGATTTATGGAGATGTAGGGTGTGACATGGGTGTGGAGTGGGTGTAAGTTGTGATGTGGGGGTGGAGTGGGTGTAGGGTGTGACATGGGTGTGGAGTGGGTGTAAGTTGTGATGTGGGGGTGGAGTGGGTGTAGGGTGTGACATGGGTGTGGAGTGGAGTAGGGTATAATGATCTCTCGTGCGTGTCTATGATTTAGTATCATTTTATATTACAGCAAACTCAAATTGCATCGTTCA